>OZ010613.1:8176534-8184034 GCA_963932145.1 Acanthosepion lycidas | reverse complement strand
GCAAGAAGAATCCTTCCAGCAATGCGTAGAAGCCTGGCAGAGAAGAATGGAAAAGTACATTCGACATAAAAGGGATTACTTCAAAGGGGAAACCATGTAGTTCGTGGTTGGGAATTGAAATACATTTTTTCTGACACCAGTCCCGGTACTTTACAGACAGACCTCGTATATATATATATATATATATATATATATATATATATATATATATATATATATGTATATAAAGATAGATAGATAGATAGATAAGAACACAGATAGATAGACAGATAGATAGATACGAACAGAGAGATGATAGATAGATAGATAGATAGATAGATAGATAGATATGACCAGACTGAAATAAATAGATAGATAGATAGATAGATAGATATGAGCAGACTGAAATATATATATATATATAGATAGATAGATAGATAGATAGAGTGATATGAGCAGACTGAGATAGATAGGTAGATATATATGAACAGACTTAGATAGATAGAGAAAGAGAGGCAGAGATAGATAGATAGATAGATAGATAGATAGATAGATACGAACGGACTGAAACAGAAATATAGATATATAGATAGATATGAAATATGAACAGAAAGAAATATATATAAGTATTGTCTAGATAGATCGATAGACAGGAACAGACTTAGATAGATAGATAGATAGATAGATAGATAGATAGATAGATAGATAGATAGATATGAGCAGACTGAAATAAATAGATAGATAGATAGATAGATAGATAGATAGATAGATAGATAGATAGATAGATTGGTGTAGGGAGAAAGATATATTGAGCGCTAGATACATTTAAACAGAATAGCATAGATCGATAAATAGGTAAACATGAATAGACTAGTGTAGATAAAATATATATTAGATAGGGATATAGGAAAAAACTAGTGTAGATAGACAGGTAAATCGATATATAGACACATTTGAACAGACAAGCCTAGATAGATAGATAGATAGATATGAGCACACTGAAATAAATAGATAGCGAGCGAAAGAGAGAGAGAGAGAGAGTGAGAGAGAGAGAGAGGGTGATAGAGAGATAAATATCCTGAGGGAAAAAAGATTAACAACGAATGCTTCAGAGAGAAAAACAGGGGCTTTAGAGCGACTGGGATAGTGAGAGGGATATACAGATAGGAAACGTGTAATAATGAATACACCAGAAAGAGAGAAAGAGAGAGAGTGTGTGTGTGTGTGGAAGGTAGATATGGGATAGAGAGAATGACAGAGAGAGATAGAGATAGAAAGAAGGATTTATAGAAAGAAAACCTGATAAAGAAAAAAGTAACAATGAATCAGAAAGAAATAGAGAAGTGGGGGAGAGAGAGAAAGATAATTAATGTTTCACACAGAAGGAGAGATAGAAAGATAGATATGAACAGACTGAGATAGATAGATAGATAGATAGATAGATAGATATGAACAGAGAGAGAGGGAAAGGAGAGATCAACAAGATAGATAGATAGATAGATAGATAGATAGATAGATAGATGTCAATAGACTTGGATAGAAATGGAGAGCGAGAGAGAGATCGACACGAGACATAGAAAGAAAGGAGGGAAAGACCAAGAAGATAGATAGATAGATAGATAGATAGATAGATAGATAGATAGATAGATACGAACAGAGATAGATAGAGAGAGAAAGTGAAGGGATAATTCAACAAGATAGATAGATAGATAGATAGATAGATAGATAGATAGATAGATATGAACAGAGATAGAGAGAGAGGAGATATCAACAAGATAGATAGATAGATAGATAGATAGATAGATAGATAGATAGATATGAACAGAGATAGAGAGAGAAGAGATATCAACAATATAGATAGATAGAGAGTGAGAGAGAAGGGAGAGATCAACAAGATAGAGAGAGAGAGAGAAGGGAGAGATCAACAAGATAGATAGATAGATAGATAGATAGATAGATAGATAGAAAGATAGATAGATAGATAGAAAAATAGAAAACCTGAGAGGTAAAAAGAGTAACAAGAGAGAAAGAGAGAGAGAGAGAGAATGTAACTGATCGCCAGAAACCAGAGGGAGAGAAAGATTAACAATGACTGACTGCAATAGAGAAAGAAATAGAAAGAAATAGAGAGAATGAGAGAGAGGCGGGGATAGAGAGATAGAAAACCTAAGAGAGAAAAAGAGTGCAAATAAATGCAGAGAGAAAGAGAGAGAAAATATGAGAGAAAGAATGAGTTATAACGAAATCACTGAAAGAGAAAGGGAGAAAGAGAGGGAGAGGATGAAAAATAACTTTAGAAAACCTAAGGGAAAGAAAGATTAGCAATGAACGTAACAGGGAGAGAGAAAGACATAGAGAGAGTGAGAGAGAGGCGGGGGTAGTGAAATATAGAAGACCCGAGAGAGAGAAAGAGTAACATTGTGATATGGTGCGGTTCCTTGTACCGACGGTGATAGTCCAAGGTAGAACCAATAAAGAAAAACGCGAACACGGATATAGAATAACACAGATATATTACAAACAGGAATATATACAGAGAAGGAGAAAGTGTTAGTGTTATGGTCCTGTTCCTTGTACCACGGTGATAGTCTGAGGTAGAACAAATAAAGAAGAACTCAAACACGGATATGGAATAACACAGATATATTACAAACAGGAATATATACAGAGAAGTAGAAAGTGTTAGTGTTATGGTCCTGTTCCTTGCAGGACGGTGATAGTCCAAGGTAGAACCAATAAAGAAAAACGCGAACACGGATATAGAATAACACAGATATATTACAAACAGGAATATATACAGAGAAGTAGAAAGTGTTAGTACGAACAATCAGGTTTAGTAGGGAGAACAATGTAGTCTCGACCAGTATCACTATTCCAATGTCTTGTAAGTAATTGTCTGAACGCGACTCTGTTTCGGACTGCCTCTGACTCGACTCTTGACTTGACTGACTGACTCGCTCTGACTGACTTACAGACAGACTCCTGACAGACCTCACTCCAGACTTCAGACTGAACACTAGACTTCAGACGGAACTCTCTGCTTCCTCTTGAGGCGCAGTATTTATTACGTATGTCCATTATGTTATTATGGGTAAGGTCCCATAACAATATATATATATATATATATATATATATATATATATATATATATATATATATGTGTGTGTGTGTGTGTGTGTGTGTGTGTGTGTGTGTGTGTTTTATGGTCCGGTTCCTTGTACGACAGTGATAGTCCAAGGTAGAACCAATAAAGAAGAACGCGAACACAGGTATGGAATAACACAGATATATTACAAATAGGAATATATACAGAGAAGTAGAAAGTGTTAGTACGAACAATCAGGTTTAGTAGAGAGAACAATGTAGTCTCGACCAGTATCACTATTCCAATGTCTTGTAGTAATTGTCTGAACGCGACTCTGTTTCGGACTGCCTCTGACTCGACTCTTGACTCGACTTGAACTACTGAATGACTCATTGAACTACTGACTGACTATATTTAGTCACACCCCGCCACGTGGGCATCATGTGGCACAAGGCCGGTTTAACGTGGGATCTCAGAGCCCGTGGATCTCCGAGCCCGTGGGATCTCCGAGATCTTCTAGAGAGATAGAAAACCTGGGAGAGAAAAAGATTAAAAATGAATGCACTAAAGAGAAACAGAGGGAGAGAAAATATGAGAGAGACAAAAACTAACAATGAATGCTCCGGATAGAAAGAGAGAGAGAGAAAAAAAAGAAAGAAAGTGAGTAACAACGAAATCACTAAAAGGGAAAGGGGGAAAGAAAGAGAGGGAGAGTATGGAAGAAAGCTTTAGAAAACCTGAGAGAGAGAGAAAGATTCACAATGAACGTAACGTAGGGAAACAGAAAGAAATAGAGAGAGATAGATAGTAAGAGAGTGGCGAGGATAGAGAGATAGAAAACCTGAGAGAGAAAAGGAGTAGCAATGAATGCTCCAGGGAAAAATAGAGAGAGAAAATATGAGAGAGAAAAAGCCACCACCAAATAGAATGAGAGAAATAAAGAGATGCAGAGGATGGAACAGATCGTTAGAAAACCTGAGGGAGAGAAACAATGAAAGTAACAGAGATTGAGAGAGATAGAGAGAGAGAGGGAGAGAGGGAGAGAGAGAGTAAGAAATAGAGAGAGTGAGAAAGAGACGGAGAAATAGAAAACATAAGAGATAAAAAAAAAAAACAGCAACAACCATAGATCAAATGGGTTAGAGAAATCAAGAAGAAACAACACTTTCTATTCCCCCAGGCGGACTAAAAGGTCTAGCTTGTTCCAATAAATACAATTACAAACATCCCATTTTAAATGTCTTGATTTTTTCCAATTTTCTTCAAACTTAACAAATAGACATGAGATAACAAGTTTGAATTTAATTTTCTTTTGGCAAAGGGAGTGCACAAAATTACAACATTCCTTTAAGTACTTTTCAGCCATCGGGATTGCGGACCGAAGCTTTCAGACGTCCTCCAGGGATCAATGTCTGCACTACGTAAGTAAAATCGAATTGACGTTTTCTGCTTTGTCTAAATATAAATTTCTGCAGTTAGCAGAAAACTAAACAAATATTGTAATTTTTATCAATCTATTCGAAATTTTGAAATGATTAAGAGAGGCAAAAGACAAACAGATGTTTTTGGTAAGATGCCCTCGTCTCTTGTCAGCGAAATCATTTCTAGCAATTTGACTAAAAAGTAAGGGATATAAACCGAATAGTTATATTATAACTAGATAGATATGTTTGGTACAAGACTACAAAAGGTAGGGATCAAAGCAATCCGAGATAAGATAAACCTATTCAAATTATTTCAATATATTTATAATAATAAAAATCTTAATGGTCAGAGTAGAATTAGACCAGGACAGTATTAAAAAGAACTCAATACACATATAAAAAAAATGAAAATATGTAAAGCTTTTAAGTACAGAAAACTCTGAAATCAGCCAATTTCGTTACCTTGGTTTCAACCTTTCGGTATCTTCAGGCGGTTTCAGTCAATTGATTTTCTAACGCTTTATCTTAAAAAAAAAATGAACGGTATATTTTTAAGAGAAAAAAATAAATAAATGAATAAGTGCATGAGGGTGAGGTGTGGGAGAAGGTGAGGAGGATGAGAAGGAAAGCAATCGTATTGCATATATATCGGTGTGGGTTAAATGAAATATCCATACGTTCTTTTCATCCCACTTCAGATGAACTCAGAAAGTACTTTTTAGTATGTACACAAGGGGACATAATTTCCGATCTCTGATTCAAAACGATTTTTGGACTGGAAATGTTATTATAGCCAATTTCTCTTGTTGACAAAGGTTGCAGATGTTACTATGATTGTTGTAAGGTTTTGCTTTTTTTTAAAAAAAAAAATATTCCAGTTAACACTCGGATCTTTTTTTATTTTTCCTTATATATTTTTTAAATTTTTCCTTATATATATATATATATATATATATAATTTCTATTTCAAACTGTAAACAATGGCCTGTATCTCAAGATTGCATTAGGCATGAATCTCCGATTGGTACTATGGGTATACAGTATTATGTATTTTTATTAGCTCACCGCTACCGAGACACGTTGGTCCATTCGAGTATAACGCTCCGGGTTCGATTCTCGATAGTGGTCACGCACTACAGAAGATTCCCCAAAATATGACAGTGGATTCTGCTAAACTCGATAAATTAATTATGTTTTTATTAATATATACTTTTTATTAATATATACATTTAATTATATTAATTCATTTGATTATATATATATATATATATATATATATATATATATATATATATATATATATATATATATATATAAAGAAAGAACGTAAGATATATAATCCGGTGTTCTTATAGATATTTTTATTTTTACAAAATAGTGCTCAATGTAAATTTACAGAACTTTAATATTATAAATTGATTTATTTAAAATATGTTTTTTCGCTACACAGTTCTAACATGTTTCAAAAATGGAAGCTGAAAGCTACGAATTTAATTTTGTAATTAAATTAAAAACATTAGTTCCATTTCATCCTCAAGCAAATTTTGGAGTAACTTTTAAAATTACTGTGTTTTAAAGACACAGGTAAAATCATAATTCACGTTTCCAACGTTCTAGATAAATCAGCTTCAACTGGACAAGGGGTGTATGGGTGTTCATTATGTCTCTCCCTCTCTCTCTCTCTCTGTCTATATATATATATATATATATATATATATATATATATTAATGCATGTTTCATTAAATAATATTTACAAGTTTTGTCTATTTAAGTTCTTTTGATATTGTCTGTTAAGCTTAATCACATTTTCGTTAATAGACGAAAGGAAATCACCATATTGATACATGTTTAAATCCAATCTAAGCTTTCGACTTACATAAGCCATTATCAAAGATGACAATTTCATTACATCAAACAACAACGGACGGAACAACAATGATAGTCTGCTCTTGCTGCATGAAAATTTGAAGTAACGACAAACTCGTATATACGACACGCGGAAGCGAAAATCGCGTCGCAGCTCGTGACGTCACACATAACCACGCGAGAGTGAAAAACGAGAAGTATAAGTATGGGAAGCCGTTGGTATAAGAAAATAGCTTCTGTTATAAATTATAGGCATTTAAGGATATTTGTGGAGATTCCATCGTTTATTTTTGTTCAGGTTATGTTGCAACTGTTTTATGCATAAAGCTTCAATAATTTTTTAATTTTTGTTTATTGTTTTCATGTTTGACTATAGATGTGTTGTCAGCAAGTATTGTCCAGAATTGAGTACACGGGTAGGCATGTTGTTTTGAATGTCTAAAAATATTAGAGTTATCATTTAAATGTAGAGTCAATCGACGTGAAAGCGAGTTTGTGGTGTGACCAACATACAGACACACACACACACACACACACACACACATATATATATATATATATATATATATATATATATATATATATATATATATATCCAAGCAAGTTTTGTTGAAGGATATCTATTTTATTTTAAGCAAAGGCGCCGTAGTGTTTTCCATTTCTTTTATTTTCCCAAGTATTTCAATCTCATCCAAGATTCATCCTCAGGGGTAAATTCCTAAGAAAAAAAAAACTAAATGTAATTGATAGTTAGTAATTATTTTGTAACTGCGCATGAAACACGCTCTGTGATAATTATTAAACACGCATGAATGTCGGTCCGCCGTGATTTATTTAATAATTAACTGTTAATCATAATACGCATATAAGAGAGGTAAGATAATTTATAATTTTTATTGTTAATGTTTTAAAATACTCAACCTGCAATTTAAAATTTTTGTTTTACAATTTGACTACACTAAAACATTACATTCAAAGCCATAATTGAATAAATCAAATTTAGTTTTAGTTGTATTAATTTGAGACGATTGAAATAAAAATAAATTGAATGAAGATATGCTGATATATATATATATATATATATATATATATATATATATATATATATATATATATATATATAAATATATATATAAAGATAGATA
>OZ010613.1:8134034-8166534 GCA_963932145.1 Acanthosepion lycidas | reverse complement strand
TAATTATTTTTGACCCCGTGAGACGTCCGGTATGTGTAATGAACACAGTTTAAATTAAATTAAATTAAATTAAAAGATATAATTACATGTAAGACGCTTTTTTTGGCGTTCAACAAAGTCAGGCACAAGGCCACATTAAAAGAGCACGACAGATGTCGTAATTCACTATGTTAGAAACTACGATATATCTAATTGCACTAAGGTTGGAGATCAAAATTTACTTTTCATTAAATTAAAAAAAATTGAACGTAAAACAGGCGGATCTTACTGAAATTGGCTCGGTCTGGCACAAGGTCATATTAAAAGAGGTAACTTATTTGCGCGACACGCATCGTATGGGTAGCGGTAAAAATATCCAAAATCATATATAAAAAATAAAGTGTATATCATATTTACTTCAACATATTAGAAAACAAACACATATAAGCTTTCTTAAAAATAATTACACATACATAAATACACACACACACACACACATATATGGGTGCGATGGGTAAATTGTCGCCCATTGATATATTTTAATTTCGCGCATGCGCTTTGATTGTTTTTGATTTTGTCCACTGCACAGTATGGTAGAGTCAGTTGGGCAACGTCTATGAGAAAAAAAGATCACCATTACGCAAGTCATTCCGCTACAAATTTGTAAATGTCATGTTGTATTGCTTGGCCGTAAGCTCCAATACGAACATTTCAGAGTGTTTGGGCGTCAATCTGAGGACAGTGTAGCGGTTTCGGAAAGAGTTGGATGAGTCTAATTGTGATTACGAAGAGGTTTGGAGTGATCACTTGTGATGGCGAGCTTATGCAACTATTTCTCTTCCCACAGGGCGTCATCAAGTGACTTGAGGAAGTAGCGCTGACCTTGGTCAAGAGGATGACAACAGAACAACACAATGTCTGTAACCACAGCACCCCTTGCATCTGGCCATTTAACTCTCCAGACTGATTGTGGGGAGTTGAGCGAAAGGCCACCCAAATCCTTGTGACACCAAAATTGAAATGAAGGCAAGGATTATGACAGCATTGGCCAACTTAAGTAAGGAGACCGTCCAAAGATGTGCAGGAGATTGCGAAGTCGTTTGGAGGTTGTGGTTGAAGCTAATAGTGATTTTACTGAATGAATCTATTCTTTAGTATCTCAATATATTTTTGAGTCATTTTGGTAAATAAATTTACTAAAATGAGATATCAATGTTATTTTCATTTTTTTGCTTCATTTAGACGACAATTTACCCATCGCACAGATATATCCTCATATAAATATATATATATATATATATATATAGAGAGAGAGAGAGAGAGACCTGGTGCACTATATATATATATATATATATATATATATATATATATATATATATATATATATATATATATATATATATATATATATATATATATATATAGTGCACCAGGTCTCTGTATTCGGCCCTTCAAAAAGAGTGTGGCTGGTCCTGCACGAAACCTTCACCACTATAATCAAATCTCTTGTGCTGTTTTCCCGGTTTCCTGGGAACTGATCTGCTTAACCCTCATACGTCGAAGGGAGAGTCGACTATATATATATATATATATATATATATATATATATATATATATATATATATATATATATATATATATATAGGAGGCATACGGAGAACTGAGTTCGAATTCAATTCAAATCCATTACATTCACTTACGTGCTAATACCCTTGGGAATGGTATGGATCCTCCTCTTCTCATCCAACTATGTTTAAATAGCAGGACAGACTGGGTTCTATAGCCTTGGATGGCTACTGTTCTAGAAGGGCAACTCTGAATTCAAAACCTGCGGAGGTTCGTTTGGAGTCCTTGTGGCACGTAGTGCACCAGGTCTCTGTATTAGTGTGAATGGTCCTGCACGAAAATTCAGCACTATAATCAAATCATATGTGCTGGTGCCTGGCTGTCAGTTCCTGAGTTGGTTGACCCTCACAAAATAACAAAAAGCCACCGGAAAGTCCAGCGCATATATATATATATATATATATATGTATGTTAAGACTTGTTTTGTAACCCTATATTCTTGTATCGTAAATCACTGAACGTTTGAAATGCCATTAATTTATTTTTGTTCTTGACAAAAGTCAACCCTCAACTGAAAATTTGATTTTACCATAAACGCAATAAGGGTTAAAAATAAAAAAAATATTTTAGAAGTTTTATTTTTCGATTTTCTAATCATGTACCGTAATTCCCCATGTATAATACGCATTCATCCATAATACGCACCTCTAAAATGTGCTGAAAGTGTGGGAAAATGCTTCTACTCATGCATAATACGCAATCCTCGTTTGGTAATCAAACCCTATAAATTGTAACTCACCAATTTCATTACGGACGACATTCCCTAATTTTATTTAAAAAAATGATTTTAAACATAGAATAATATTATTCTGATTTAGTTTTATGATAATTCTTATTTTATTTTATATTTGTAAGTATTGTTAGGTACATATCATTGTATTTGACATCCTTTGGGGTCAAAAGTGTAAATATAGGTTTTAATAGAAGCCAGAAATGAATTTTTGAAAAAAAAAATATATTACCACCAATACATTTTTGTAAAAAAAATATTGCAAGCAATACATTTTTAAAACAATTTTATCAGAAAGAAAAATTTTTAACGGCAATACATCTTTGAAAAAAAAAATATGAATTTTTGAAAATACATTTTTGAAAAAAAATATTACCAGCAATAAAAATTTTGTCGGCATTAAATAATCGACTGAGATTGATATGCCGTCAAACAAAACAAAATACACATTTAATTGTTTTTATTACTTTCTCATTATATATATATATATATATATATATTGTCATCCACAGACAGATTGCTTCGCTCTATCACAGCTGATCATTGTCGCTAGACGTCCAGTTGCCTCTACCTAGGAAGGAAACCCGACTCAACTGGCGAATTCTACCACTAAGTAGTTGGTGCACAGTCGGCATCAGGATGAATTTAAGCTTTTATATATATATATATATATATATATATATATATATATATATATATATATATATATATATATATATATATATATATATATATATATATATATGCAATGATTTTTTTTAAAGAAAAAAATTACCAGCAATACTTTTTTGAAAGAAAAAATTTATCAGCAATAAAAATCTTGTCGACATTAAATAAGCCAATATTGGCGAAATAAAAAGTGACAGGTGTACTCAATCTTTCTGAGTGTTCCTGGAACATGCTTACATAATCTCGCGAAAATGGAAGACCTGGAATTTCGAAGTAGATTTGAATATTCTAAAAACGACAATGCTGTAAGCAAATTATATAGATACCAAAGTATATGTTATAGGACTGAGAAAACTTGTTTTCTTTTTTTTTTACTATACCATGTACTCCTGACTTTAAGCGCCTTACTAAAACATATTAATAAAAGTAACTCGATGGGAATTCCAATGAGAGTGATGGTACTATGAAAAACCTTGCTATCAGTTAAATTGCAGGCAGAACTACCAGATAAATTCGTATCCTGGGTATGACGATAAACTACATCCGGTAGCAAAGCCTCTGATCGGGAGATTTTCAAATACATGGAACTGCTTCTTAATTACTGCTGTTGTCACGTTCAACCTGACCATGGTAAGTAGCAATTGTTAGGGTCCCAGCTATGGAAAAATAATAAAACCCCAAACTAGGTTTAAAACACTATGAAACAGCAAAAATAGGTTTTGCAGTAAAAATACCAGCAAAACAATTTTGAAACTAACATTTCAACCATTAATAAATTTTTGGAAAAAATATTACAGCGTAACCTGGATATAAGAGAGTTGTCGGGACCGGAGAAGAAGTATCTTATATCCGGGTTTCTCTTATATCCGGGTTTGGTCTCTTTTGTTTAGGTAAGTATGGCTCTAATTTGGGACCAGAGAAAATCTCTCTTATATACGAGTTTCTCTCATATCCTGGTCTCTTATATCCGGGTTACGCTGTACCAGCAATACATTTGACGCTCGACAAAAACCCCCCTTGCAAAAATACGCCAAAGGAACCTGATTTACAAACTGTTTTCTACAAAGAATATATATTCTATTCATAAAAATCTTGCAGGGATTAACTGAAACATTGACGTGGATGGGCCGTAAAACAAACAAAACCAGATAAATTCTATATCTTTTTAAGAAAGACGCAGTAATGGCTCTCTCTATCTTATCATTCTTAATATGGAGGAGACCTGTTACGCGTATTGATAATGTTAATATTAACCGCTTCCTTATAAGGGAACATTTAATATTTCTTGGCCTAAGCCTCAGTGACACTTTCGGTTGAAATTTAGAAAATATTTCTCTGCAAACAATTTTTCAGAATAATGATTCTTGAGTCAGTTAACTAATAACGTTCTTTCTAATATTGATGGGAGTTTTTTTTTTCTTTTCTTAACGTTTGAAGTAGGGTGGAAAGTCAGCATCTTGATAATGTCTCTATATTCTTTTCGGGTTACATGTGATAATTTAGCTGTTGTTGCCAGCCACACCAACCCTTCGCCACCTATTCATTCACCCTAGCTCGTTAGGTAAGCAGTTCGCTGCCTTCTCTCTCTTACTCTCGATATGCACTATGGGGTTAAAAGACAAGCATCTTCAAGGGGAAAATTAAAAAAGCAAGTGGCACATAATGACTTGAATAATTCCACTTGTGGCTGGAGCCCTTGTTTCGATTGGAAAAGCTTCCGATAGATTCGCTTAAGGGATTCCTGGTAGCCCACGCTTTAAAGAAATACAAACAATTGTATTTACGAGTACAGGTCATACCTTATGAAGGGCTTTATCAATGTAAAATATGTGTTATTTAGCGTCTTTTTTCTTTTTCTTTTTTTTTTACGAAAGTTGAAAATATCATGATGCTCCTTCTGACCTTAGGTCGCTTCTTGGAAACTAGAACGAAATAAGTATCCAAAAGAAATCAAAAGAAATAATAATAATAATAATAATAATAATAATAATAATAATAATAATGCGTATTCATCATCCCAAAGCTGATGTTGATCGTCTGTATGTGCCCAGATCCGAAGGAAGCAGAGGATTAGTTCAACTAGAAGTGTTCTACAAAACTACAACAATTGGCCTCCAATGATACTTGGAAACTACAGAAGACTGGATGAGGGTATGCGTCAAGGAACATGAAAGTAGTAAGCGTCTTTACTCCGTAATAAAAGAAGCCAACAAATTCAAAATGGAGTTTCAAATGGGCGTAGAGATGCAAGTATAGCACAATACACCGGCTGAAACTGCAAAATAGCGATGGCAAGATAAACCGCTTCATTGCCAATACTCTGCCCGTACCAAACTAGCTGACGCAGACAAAACCAGTACCCATCAGTGCCTACGTAGTGTAGGGTTGAAAGCTGAAACTGAAGGTTTGTTTTATCCTTGATGCACAGGACCAATGCTTGCTAACTAGGAATTATCAAGCACATATACTAAAATATTGTGTTATCCCTAAATGCAGATTCTGTGATAAATATCCAGAAACGATTGATCATCTTGTATCAGGTTGCACGATATTGGCACCCACTGAATATAAAACCCGGCATCACAGAGTGGGCCAATATCTGCACTAGAAAATCTGCAACTTCCACGGGAAGGAAACTGAAAGAAAATGGTATGAACACCACCTAGACCCGGTTACGGAAATAGGACCTGTCACTATTCTATGGGACTACACAATACACACTGACAGAACAATCAAAGTCAACCGCCCAGATATTGTTATTAAAGACCACAAACAAAAACGGTGTCTCCTTATTGATATGGCGGTCCCTGCTGACTGCAATGTATCTTTGAAGATATTCAAAAAGCTGTCAAAATACAAGGACCTTGAAATAGAAATCTCAAAAATGTGGCAAATGGGAGCATCAACAATCCTTGTTGTAGTTGGAGCCCTAGGACTGGTTGGAAAATATTGCAGTAGACTAATTGAAGGGATTCCTGGAAGTCAAAGAAATACAAAAAATTTTTTTCAGATACACAAACCACACCTTACGAAGGGCTTTATGTATGTTTGTTTTTTGGGGGTTTTTTTGGGGTTTTTTTTGTTTGTTTTTTTTTTTTTTTGTTAATGGAAAATGTCATGATGCCATTTCAAAACTTAGGTCCCTGGTCGGGACCCGGAACGAAATGTGTACACACCAGAAATCAAAGGAAATATAATAATAATAATAATAATAATAATAATAATAATAATAATGAGAAGAATAAAAAGAAGTAGGAGGAGGAGGAAGAAGAAGAAGAAGAAGAAGAAGAAGAAGGTACAATGGAAGATATGACAAACTCTATTCGAATACTTTGGGGAGGATGTAGGTAGTATAGCCTCGAGTGCGCGCAGAAGTTGTAGGAGCAGTCCTCGCTGTCAATAGTCGAGAAAGCGCAAATGAAGCTTATGTGGAATACGACTAACCCTGACCGATAAGCGCTTGGAGAGCAAACGCCCTGATATCACGCTGACACACAAAAAGGCCTTTATCGATAGATGCTGAGAGACTTTGAGCTAACCTTGGAATAAGAACATTGCGAAAGTGAAGCAAATGAAATTGCAACGGTAACTAGGATCGTGTCTTCAGTCATTTTTACCTGTGCCTTTTTTATAATTTTGTTTCATTTTTTTAATCGTTCGGATGCTTTTTCCTCATTGGTCGCTAGACTTTATGAATTCGGAGAGAAATACGGAAAAAAATACTTATGACAATCAGCTTAGGACTATTTTGAGGAATCTTTCTGATATCAAGGAGACGAAGCAAAAGGCAACGCTGGATCTACGAGCTGGGAGCCTCATCAAGTGACCAAAATTAAAGAATATAAATTGAATAATAATAATAATAATAATAATAATAATGATAATAATAATAATAATAATAAATTGTTATTAAAAAAAAAGTGCCTCCTTATTGATATGGCAGTTCCTACAGACTGCAATGTATCTTTGAAGATAATCAAAAAGCTGTCAAAATACAAGGACCTTGAAATAGAAATCTCAAAAATGTAGCACTTGGGCACATCAACAATCCCTGTTGTAGTTAGAGGCCTAGGACTGGTTGGAAAAAATTGCAGTAGACTAATTGAAGGGATTCCTGGAAGTCCATGCCTCAAGGAGATACAAAAAATTGTTCTGACAAGTACAGCCCACACTTTACGAAAGGCTTTATCTATGTAATTTTTTTTTTTTTTTTTGTCAGTGGAAAGTGTCATGCTGCCATTTCTAACCTTAGGTCCCTGGGTGGGACCCGGAAAGAAATGTATAGACGCCAGAAATCAAAGAAAATAAAAATAATAATAATAATAATTTTTCTCCTCAAAAACTACTCAGTGCAAAATGTCATGATACCATTTCTAACTTTAGGCATATGGATGGGACCCAGAAAGGAATGAGTATAAACCAGAAATCAAAGGAAATAAAATAACAACAACAACAACAACAACAACAACAATAATAATAATAATAATAATAATAATAATAATAATGGAAATGCTAATAAACAGTTATGGACATCACTCAGCACCGGTGACAGAAAGAGAAGACATCACTATTCTGTGAGAATCCTTACCATCCTTACAGACAGGAAGTTTGAAGCAAATAAGCCGGGAATAATTGCCAAAAACCGAAAAGAAAAAATTCCTTACTATGAACTGATATGGCTTGCTCAGTGGACTGTAACATAGCAAGCAAGCAATTTTAAAAAAACTATCGAATTAGAGAAAAAATGTGGAAATTGAAAACAAGAATATTACCAGTCGCAGGAGGTGCGCTTGGAATTATAAAAAAGGAACACAACAACACATTGAAAAAATCCCTGGAAATCCCACCTTAAGACTAATTCAAAAAATTGTCTTCATAAGTTCAGCTCACACACTAAAAAGAACTTTGTTCATATAACGCTAGAGATTTTATTCGAGTTAAAAAGATAAATCATGAAATTTAGCCATAATAACACACCACTTACTGGCTTAGGTCTTCCCGAAGACTGGTAGGTAGTCTGGCTATAGGAGAAATGGAATAATAATATTAGGTTGTGTGCAAAAATAATGACGTAATAATGTCGTTTTTTGACGTTAATACGTCAAAAAACGACATTATTACGTCATTATTTTTGCACCAACCTAATAATAATAATAATAATAATAATAATAATAATAATGATCCAAAATGCTAATTCTGCTATGAATATCAAGAAATAACTGATCATCTTGTATCAGATTGCGCGGTGTTAGCATCTAGTGAATATAAAACACGACATGACAGCCCTGGCTATTATAAGTGATGGAAAATCTGCTGCATTTCTGGGAACGAAAGTCATGTTTGATTATATGATGACAAACATAATGAAGGAGCAATGCTTATAGAATTTGGCACTTACAGGGCAAGATGACTGACCACATATCTGATAAGGCTTTTGTGAATTGGATAGTGAAACAGGGGCGAGAGGATTGGCAAAGTGATAAACGCTGTTCACGGAGACAAGAAATAGAAGGCTGTGGAGATCCATGACTTGAAGAGACAATGCACAAAGAAGAAGAAGAAGAATGGCTGATAGAGCTTCTCTCTCACAGGTTCGGTGTGGCAAGGCTGTCACTGGTTTATCGCTCGAAAGAGCTCGGAATATCTACATCCCTTCGTTCCGGCATTTTTAAACTTCACTACCAGGAGTCGCTATGCTATTCACATTACAGAAAACCACCGAAACTCTTACTTCTTTTAAGTGCCGTGTCCCTTCAGCACGTAGGCGGTCATGGCCCTCCACCTCCTCCTGACTCTTGGAGGTCTCAATAAGTTTTGTCTTTTTATTATTTCTTCCCAGACTCTGTTTCACTTGCTCAAACCCATTAAGTATATCAAACGTTGCTTTCCCATGCCCGTCTTTCCCTTTACCCGCCCTGTGAGTATGAGATTTTCCAAGCCCACTTTCCTAATTACGTGCCCAGAAATTTCAACTGTCTCTGCCCGATGTTAAGTATAAGTTTTCTCTTTGTTTCCATTCTCCCAAAATCTCGTCGTTGATCACACTTTCGGTCTATCCTCAGCATCCTTTTATAGAAACAGATTTCTTTAGCTTCGAGTCTCTTCGTCATCTTCGAGAAGTTTGTCCAGCATTCGCTGCCAGACAGGAGGAGAGATATCTCGGGTATAGGGAAAGAAACTTTTCCTTCTTAGCTTTTGGAAGGCATATTTGGCCATCACAATACTTTTTCGGATCTCAGTGTCACACTCCGTTATCGGTTAGAAAACTTCCCAGATATTTAAATTTCTGTGCCTGATTGATTTCAATATCCCCGACATGTAAATTGCAGTTTGGGTTCATCTTTTTGCTGATGACCATGCATTCTCTCTTCTTATATTTTATGCGTAGTCCTTTCTTCTCACTCTCTTTCGGTACCTTTTGTAGGAGGCTTAGTAGCTTGTATTTCCGTGTTTGCTATCAGCACTGTACCTTATTTTATGTTGAGATTTTGACCACCAATAATGAATCCTGATATGACTTCTAATTCTCTCAGAATCGCCTGACTGTATAGACTGATTAAGTCCGGTGAGAAGACACATCCTTGCCTTCCTATTGATGTATATCAGCTGAACTCATTTTTCTATCCGTATGCAGGCGGTGTGCATAACTTATGTTGCTATATCTCCCAAACAATAATAAATCCTGAAGGACTTCTAATTCTCTCAAAATTGCCTCTCTGTATAGATTGAATAAGTCCGGTGAGAAGACACATCCTTGCCTTACTCCCCTTCCTATTTTCTATAACTGCTGAACTGATTTTTATGTTTATGCAGGCGGTTTGTTGCCAGTAGAGGTTTTTCATTATTCTAATAGAAATCTGTCTATATTTCTGAGATGGGGGATTATATATACTATTTACATTGCTCGGACTATCATCCTCATCTTTGTTGATACATTTATCACAACGTTTCGGCCGTTGTACACTCTGGCCTTCTTCAGGTGGGTGGAATGTCGAATTGAAACCTTTATTTCGCTCGTTGGGGTAGACTGTTCTAGTTCTACGTGCCATGTCTCAAGGACACATGGCACAGTGGATAAAGGCGTTAGTTAGATCCAGTGACAAGAAACAAAGAGTTTGAGATCAATACCTGGTTATGGCGGGGGAGAATTTACAGAGGTGAATAACAGGAGATGACTGATAACACCCATTAGACATGGCACGTGGAACTAGAACAGTCTACCCCAGTGAGCGAAATAAAAGGTTCAGTTCGATATTCCAACCACCTGAAGAAGGCCGGACTGTACAACGGCCGAAACGTTGTGATAAATATGGCGACAAAGATGAGGACAATAGTCCGAAAAATGTAAATAATTTACATAATACCTCATCTCAGAAATATAGACAGACTTCATCCTTCAAATCTACCATTCGTCCATGCTTGTAATACTGTTGAAATATATGGTCTGGTGCCACCGCTGATCATCTCGAGGTTCTCGACAAAATCCAAAGACGGATATGCAATGTGGTCGTTCCTGACTTGGTACCTCGACTCCAGTCACTTTGTTGTACGCTCCTTCAGGTGGTTGGAATGTGCCATGTGTCCTCAAGGACAGTGGATAAAGGCGTTGGTTAGATCCAGTGACAGGACCCAAAGCTAAGTCAGTGGAGAACTTTCAGAGGGAAATTAACAGGAGATAACTGATAACTGACATTCATTATAACATGGCACGTGGAACTAGAACAGTCTACCCTAGTGAGCGAAATAAAGGGTTCAATTCGACATTCCAACCACCTGAAGTAGGCCGGAGCGTACAACCGAAACGTTGTAATAAATATGGCGACAAAGATGAGGACAATAGTCCGAATAATGTAAACAATAGAAGGATGAACTCAGGCGAAAAAAAAACCTTCTGGCCGGACACAGAAAACCAACATTAATATTGATTCAATGTAGTTCTTCCACCTCAAGTTAGTTGAAAATATAAGGCAATGAAGTCGCAGTCAGACACTCTCGTAAGGGGAGCATCAATCATGCTGATAGGGGACAGAGAAGTTTCTCTATGGTCGTTAAATTAGATCAGTTTCGTTTTGGAGGCATTGAAATTTACAGGCCATTTCCCGCCCTAATCGACCACTGATTGGACGTCTTTTTCGAGTCAAACGGCCAGATTAACGGTGTCAGCATTGTCGGACTTAGTATTCAGACAGGAGGTCGTGTCGTCTACACAGATGCCTACTTGAGAACTGATGACATTTGGTAGGTAAATGAAGATCAGAATCAGTGTAGGATAGAGCCTTAGGTTAAGAAATGGAAACACGAATAGCTTTACGGATCTGCATGCATGACTACTCCAAATACGCCACTAGAGGGTGCTGTTAATCAAATGTCTTTATCTTCTCTATCTTTTCCGACACCTATCAAGACCTTCTCTTCAGGCACGGGTATATATTTCCCCTTAGTGACTGAAATTTCAACCACACCGTTGACCCACTTTGTCTTTCTTGAGAACGGTAGTTAAAAAACCTGTAGGATGAAAAATAAGACCTATCGAAGAGCGAAATAAATCTCCATTAGTCAACTACCAGCCAGTTGTTATAGACAACGGCAAACATATATGCTATAAGGACGTCTTAGAGAATCACTTTCAGATGAAAAAGGCCTAGCGCAATATGCGTAAAAAGCCTACTAAATCTAATTCCGAATAAGTGTCGAAGAAATATCAAAATTTCTATCGCTAGGTATTTCAAGACACGCTGCAAAGTAAAGGATGGAATTTCGAATGTATTTTGTGTACAATTCGCATCCCAAATTAACGGTAATTATATCAATTTTTTTTCTAATATTCTTGATGTTGAAATTCATCCAATCCACCCCCACGAAATTTCGAAATAGTCACAGAATATTACTGGTTCAATAACTATCATTGACGTGCAAAAATAATATGTGAGAAAAAAAAAGAATTTCCATTTTTAGTACATAACCTTCCTATATTCAAAACGATGGTACTTCGTTTTATCATCGTCGCTTCACCTACATATTTATTTCAGTAGATAAATATATATGAAGAGCGACATATTAACACATTGAGAGAGATATATATGAAGAATAATAAAACACACACACTCACATATATATATATATATATATATAAGTAGAATGAGATTGATAGATAGATATGAAAAGTCTGATATCTATCTATCTATCTATCTATCTATATATATATATATATATATATATATATAGATAGATAGATAGATAGATAGATAGATATGAACAGACTGAAATAGATAGATAGATAGATAGATAGATAGATAGATAGATAGATAGATAGATAGATAAATGAATGGATGGCTTTCACCTGTACGTTTTTATCAGCGTAATTCTACGACTTGCAGGCACAATGGAATATGTCTTTATTTTCTCCTTACATTCAAACCGATAATAGAAGAATGTGAAATTACGTAATTTTGGACCAAGACCAATTCTATCGAATTATCTTTGCAAATAAAAGACTGTAATCAGAGTCTAAGAATAGCGTCGAACGATTTGTCAATAAGGGGACACATTTTATCCAAAGTGCTAAATGCGTAAAAAAGAAATGGTTTCACTCAAGAGACATTATTAAATTCTATGTATAAAATTTATTAAATTTAACATTACAACAGAGTTTAATCGTTAATATACTTTAAAATATGGTATATTTTATAATGCACGGAAAGTCTGGTACATCTTTCAGTGGATATTTCTGCACTGGAAGGGACGACTCAATAACATCGCCTCAACACCACCAACTCAACACCGTCGACTCAATACCGCCGACTGTGCGCCGGGACAGATCAGGACAGAAGCAACTTAGAACCGAGACAACTCTGCGCCAGAAAGACATATTTTTTTATAAGATAATAATAGTAATTTTTTAATGATTAAAACCATAAGTAATGAATATTTTCTTCAAATATAGCATTTGAAAAGGTATTGTGTAAAATATGAACTATTTTTTTTTGTTTTGTTTTTTAATTATTTTTAATAAAGTAAATTGTAAAGAAATTTGTTTTAATAAATTACTTTTATTCGGTTATAAATAAATTTGTATTTTTCTGGTGCTGAGTTGTCGGCAGCGCTCGGTCGGCGGTCTTGAGTCGACAGTGTTAAGTTGCCCTGCACCCATGTCTCCAGCTGATATTAACGCTGTTTCAAACATAGCAGGTAAATAAAAGAATAAAACAAATATGCAAGCATGTTGAAAATTTGTTATTATACGATATTACGTGTTTATACTATTTCTCATCAAATACAAAGCCTTAAGAGCCACTCAGTTGTCGATTATGAAGATATGTAAGAAAGATAACGGCTAACATTAGGTTCGCAATGGTGAGAGAAAATACATCATTCAGGCCTTCTGTAATGGTATCAACATTTCAAAGTCCATTCAAGAACAATCGAGAGAATGGTGAATATGTTTAAAAATGGGGAAACAGTAGAGAGGAAACTGGACCAGGAGGTTAAAAAAGGGTCTATATTTTTCTTAAAATGTTATCTTTGTAGGGAGCGACGAGACTTTCGGACCAACCCTGTAGATTTTAATTAATTTGTTTGCGTTGGTTATATACTGTTTTTAAGTATAAAAATATTTTTAAAAAACTTACCAGTTCAACCGTTTTTCTCAAGCCCAGCGACGTTTGTACAACGACTTATAATTTTTGATAGGTCTTTAGGTTCGATAATACAGACCCCAACTCCCTAATGATAGATGGAGCAATAGTGGCCTGACCGTCCCAAATTTTGGCGATCCGGGGATCAGTTTACATTTTAAGCTTTTCAGTTTCTTTACAGTTGATATTATAGTCACCAGGAACAGCCACATCGATGAGGATGTATCTTACTGCTTTTATTTGTTTTATTTATATAATTTTTTGTCAATAGCGATGATGTTTACTTTGGTGAACTCAAGGATGCTGTCTGTTTGGATGTTGAAATCACATTAGATCTTGATTTTGTCGTCTTCGGTCACGTTCTCTGGTTTGCGACGGAACCATTTCTCTTCGATTTGAAGTTCATACTTCATACATAGGCATCAATGCAAAACATCTAGGCTACATTATTATGGCGATATTTGCATTCTTTTTTCGTAAGATTTCCAGAAGTACTAGTGAGGTTGATGACTGCGCTTGTCCGAATCCACTTGTTAAAAGATCATCTTGAAGACAGAATTAGTATTTGGGGCTTGGTCTTGAACTTATCAATTGGCTTTCAATCTTGTCTTTCAGTTCGACAATTTTTTCTTTCTTTCTTTCTTTCTTTATTTATTTATTTATTATTAAACAAAAAGATTGACGTAACTCTCTATTATTATATTCGCGACGTTTCGACCTTTGTGCGCTCCGGATTTCTTAAGGAACTGTCTATATTTCCGAGATAAGCTTTTTAATTCTTTAGACTATTTATATTGTGCGGACTGTTGTCCTTATTTTATTATTATATTGGCGACGTTTCGGCAGTAGTACGCTCCGGGCTTCTCCAGGAAATGACCACTCTAGCCTTCTTCAGCCTATCCAAAAAGTGACTTGACCCAAATAGTAGTCGATCACATATATGATTGATCATATCTCTTTATTTATTTCATTCCTACATCTGTATCTATCAATCTCTCTCACTCTCTCGCTTTCTCTGCAATAGGTGTATGTTTGTCATACACAGACAGACTGTGTGACTAGAAAACCGAGTGTCTCAAGCCAGAATCGAAACCCAACTGATGTGGCATCAGTCGGAGATCTTTCTCCTGAGCTATCAGCTCCCGGCAGGGAGGAAGGTGAATTTTTACGCATTTACTTTAGAATAAACACACACAAACACACGCACACGCACACGCACACACACACACACACACACACACACACACACACACACATATATATACATATATATATATATATACTTTCATATGAGGATTGCTAAAGAGTTTAGTGATGCTATCCTCAAGGAAGGTCCGATTCTTTTGTCTGGTTTACAATTCATCCAAACTCTGAATTAATTTCCGAATTGTCTGCTTTTATCGTTATTTTTCAAGATGCTAGCACATTCCTCAGTATTCAAACTGCTTTCCTTCATGATGAAGTCTTATCAGGGTCGAAACAATCTTCGAAATCTATCATCTTTTCTGATTAAATCGCTGTTTTATATTTATCATAAAACGAATAGCTGTAAAACCCCAATGAGAGATAAAATATGGGAAAAAATCCAGGTCATCTCAACTTTCAAAAAAACATCTGTTCATATTGATTCCTCGTCATGCAAGAATTAAGGGCAATGACAGGAGCCGACAAAAGTGCGAAACAAGCATTAAGACTAGTTTCTGAATCTACCAAATCCCATATCAGTCAGTTCAAATTTAATATTTTGTAGATATATATCTGTTATTTCTTCTTTTTTTTTAATGATAATATCCAAGGGAAATCCCATATCAGTCAGTTAAAATTTAATATTTTGTAGATATATATCTGTTATTTCTTTTTTTTTTAATGATAATATCCAAGGGAAAGCTATAAAGCAACTAAGATATAACGGGTTAATCAGATATGTGCCATGCGTGATACACGCTTCGGCGAACATGTATCTTTCGATACATGACAGACGAGGCAGATTTTTTTCGCGCAGTAGCTTTCTATTTCTTTCTGCGGTAGACCAGTCGCCATCCAAGGCTATAGAATCCGGTCTGTCTTGCTATTTACCCAAAGCTGGGTTAGGGGAGATGAAGAGACTTAAATGAATGTAATGGATTCGACTGAAAAGACAATCAGTCTGTTATGTACCATCCGTGATACACGCTTAGGCGATCACGTATCTGGCGAGACTTGACTGACGAGGCAGATTTTTTTTCCCGCAGTATGTTGCCATTTCTTTCTGCGGTAGACCAGTTGCCATCCAAGGCTATATAACCCGGTCTGTCCTCCTATTTCCCATAGCCGGAGGAAGAAGAAGAGGATTCATACCTTTCCCAAGGGTATTAGCACGTAAGTAAAACTAATGGAACGGACTGGAATTCGAATTCGGCTCTTCGATTCCCCAATCCGAGTCTCTATCCAATACACAACCGTGCCTATCATGAAAATCCTATATAGGGACATAAAGTCGTTAATTAATGCCAATAAGAATGAAGTAGAAAAATGCAAAAACTAAATACAATTTTACCGACCCTCAGGAAAAAAAACCTACGATTATGGAAAATCCTGAAGGGAAGACGTTAGTATAACACGTCTATGAATAGGTCACACTAATATATAGTATAACACCTCTATGAATAGGTCACACTAATAATTAGTATAACACGTCTATGAATAGGTCACACTAAAATTACGCATTTATTCTTATTAAAAACATGAAAGACCACCATAGTGCCCTAAACGCGAAACCCCATATATGGTAAAACATTTTCTAAGCGAATCCTTTGATGTTGACTCCAAAAAACACAATTTCTTCAAGGCAAACATCTTGCAAGATCGATTTGAAAAATATTAAAATAAATAGAATTATAGATATATTCCTGATATCAGTAGGATTATATGTGAAAATATAAATAAAAACAAAAGATTGTTCATTTTTCCTTAAATATAAACAAAAGTAAATCAGTTTTGGCATAAAATGAGTTGACCTTCAGTTACAAATCAACTTAAACTTGATAGGTTCAAATCTCTTCCTGATTTTGGCTTCGAGACTGTCTTTTAATCTACATTCACTGAAATAGAAAGCAACAGTAGTATAATTGCTAAAACAGAAAGACGATTAGACGAAATTTGTCTATGGAGGAGGAACTGTTAAATTATAGAATTCAAGAACGCGAAAGAATAAACAAATCGAACGGAAATATTTTCGAATTGTCGGCATTCCTTTTGAAAAACGTTAACAAGAGCAATAGACACATAACATTTAACTACAAACGATCTACGCTGATTAAATTTTAAATTGAAACGGGAATTTAAATTTTAAACTTTAATGTTAAATTTGCACCTAAATTTAAATTTATACATAGATTATAGAACTATTAAATATTTAAACATAGTAATAATATGGCGGAACTCAGAAACTGTAACCAGATAACGGCCAGTTCATTTATACCTGAGGATTACAGAGAGCATGAAACTGCAAGTCGTACTGTCGGCATCGGGTATTATGTATGTTTATTAATATACATACATACATACATACATACATATATATATATATATATATATATATATATATATATATATATATATATGTGTGTGTGTGTGTGATGGATAATATTACATAGTTCGTCTTACTCATGCACAAGTATCCAAGCGAGACACTGTCAAAATCGACGAGATATCCTTTTTCAAATTCTAGTTCTAATATAAATATATATATATATATATATATATATATATATATATACTCTAAAATAGACACACACAAATATATATATATATATATATATATATATATATATATTTGTGTGTGTCTATTTTAGAGTATATATATATATATACACTAAAATAGACACACACAAATATATATATATATATATATATATATATATATATATATATATATATATATATATGTGTGTGTGTGTGTCTGTTTGAGTGTATGTGTGTATATGTATGTAGATATGATTCTGTGTATGTTTATTGGCCAGGCCGTGTCTGCGCGACAATCGTTCAGATTATCGTACGAAAGAATGCAGTTTATTAGAATTAAATGCTCAATTATATTATAATCTTACACAGTAACGAGAGCGCAGCTGGGACGTTTTCTATCCATCTATCTATACACACATACGTATATACACACTCACATATATATATATATATATATATATATATATATATATATATATATATATATATATATATATATATATATACACATACATACATATATATATATATATATATATATATATATATATTGTGTGTATTTAGGCAGCATTTTTCATTAATGCATCGTTCATTAAATAATATAGTTGAGTTTGGTCTATTTATTTTAAGCAAAATCCTTTCATATCGTCTGATAAGTTTAATAACATTATCGTTGAAAGACGAAAGAAAAACACCATATTGATACATGTTCTTAAATCCAATCTAAGCTTTCGGTCTACTTAAGCCATCATCAAAGATGACAATTACATTACAATAGATTAAACAATACACGGGCATAGCAGGAATGATAGTCTGTTTTTGTTTGCATGGAAGATTTCCAAGCAACGACAAACTCGTGCATACGAGACGTTGGAAGCGAAAATCTCACCCGCTCCCATGACATCACACATGACCACGCAAGATTGAAAACGAGAAATGGTAAGTATGGGAAGCCGTTGGTATAAACCAATGGCTCCTGTTATCAATTATAGGCCTTTAAGAATATTTGTGGAGATTTCATAGTTTATTTTGTTCAGGTTAGGTTTCAACAGTTTTATGTATATAGCTTCAAGAAGAGTTTTTGTTTATTGTTTTCATGTTTAAGTATAGTTTTGTTTTCAACAAGGATTTTCCTGAATTGTGTATGCGCCCAGGAATGTTGTTTTAAATGCCTAAAAATGTTAGAATTATCATTCAAATATAGAGACAAGCGTCGTGAAAGCAAGTTTGTGGCGGGAATAATATATATACTATTTAATCCGTTGAAGATACAATCTCCCAGAGGGCACTTGAATTTTAAACTATGTTAGTTTATATATATATATATATATATATATATATATATATATGTGTGTGTGTGTGTGTGTGTGTGTGTGTGTGAGTGTGTGTGTGTGTCATTTCACCCCAGGCAAGGCGGGAGTGAGAGAAAAAAAAACTGAGTATTGAGGGGTCAAGGAAATGATAAAATCTAAACAGGGTTCAAGAAAATAGAAGATGGCGATTGACGTGGCATTTACATTTTTAAATATTGTAGTTATCATCGAAGGGAGAAATCGGAAGGATGTCCTACAGATACTGTTAAAGAGACGGTTACTGTTACCTAATTCAGCTGTAAAATGTGGGACCTAGATGCCAATCTAGTAGCACACTTAAACACACGTAAAAAGCTCGTCAGAGCAGTAGTCATGACAGTATGTGTAGAAAAGGCAGAGAAATGTCACGTCATGTCGGAGAGAAAGTGACTGAAGTCGAGATGCCAGGTCAGGATCAATTATATTGCAGATCCTTATATGGATTTTGTCAAGAAGCTCCAGAATAGCAGCAGTACTTGACCTAATATGGCGCCAGTTTTCAATGCCAGAACGAATTCAAGATTTCTAAATGTGTAGGATGTATTTAGCATCAACCATGATGATGGTGGAGTGGAAAGTTCATATATATATATATATATATATGTGTGTGTGTGTGTGTGTATGTAGACATGAATCCACACGTTTGTTGAAAAAGCATTTACAATAAATTAGGCATATTTATTTTTCCTACCGTCTCTCCTTCCTTGTCAATGCTCTCAATTCATTAGAGATTAGCAATCCCATAGCTCGAATATTATACGGGAAAATCTTGGATCTACGTACAAGTATCAGAACTATTTGATCCATTCGTCTAAATGCGATAAAATATATCATTAAGCGGACATTTTCACACACGCACGCACACACACACACACACACACACACACACACACACATATATATATATATATATATATATATATATATATATATATATATAGAGAGAGAGAGAGAGAGAGAGATAAACAGCCTTATAGATAGATTAGATAGATAGATAGATAGATAGATAGATAGATAGATAGATAGATATGAACAGTTCGCGAGAGAAAGAAAGAAAGAAAGAATGAAAGAGAGAAAGAAAGAAAGAATTTTAAAAAATTTTCGTATTTGATTGATAGATATGATCAGTTAAAGATAGATAGAGAGTAGTTAGGTAGGTAGGTAGGTGATAGATAGATAGATAGATAGATAGATAGATAGATAGATAGATAGATAGATAGATAGATAGATAGAAAAAGAAATGTTTCAAAATGTGTTGATATATGTGGTCTGAAGGTGAAAGAAAAAAGAAACAAACAAACAAACAAAGAAATCTGCTGATTTTTCGTGATCGACCAGTTAATCGATATCTATGGACAATACCTCAACTCTTCCATTACATTTATCCTAACCAGTTTTCAAATATAAAACGTCAACGAAGGCAAATCAAAGACCAAATAGAAATAAAAATGAAGATGCAAAGAATTTTTAGAGAGAAAAACAGCTTATCGCCAAAATACGAAACAGCGTCTAAAAAACAAACTGGCTGTTAAAGAATGGATTAGGAAATGCCATTTTGCTGGCATCATCCCCGGACTTTTATAGGGATTACTCACAGTAAAAATAAATCCGTAATCCTCAAGTACTTACAGTTGAACTATAAATTACAAGTTTATTTCTATTATTATGTATCTGGATATATTTTCGGATTTTGATTTTACCATTTATTTTTAAAATACTTTATGGAGATTATGAAGAATATGTTTTATCTCAGTTAAATAATGGCTGTGAAGCTTTCCTACCATCCCTGTGTGGTTTTAAAATGGAGAATCTTTTCTGAATACCATTAAAACCGGCCATTATTCCTTTTTAAGTTTAATCGAAACAAATAAGTGAGCATAATGTGAAGAAAACTGCCTTTATACAATTAATATTAAATTTCCTGCTGTGGAGTAAGTTTCCGTTTTTTTCTAAAGTCTACTTCAGCTCTACATTGGGCACATGGCCGAGTGGTTAGAACGCTTGCATTCTGACCATGAGACACGGGTTCGCATCTCACCATGGTCGATTTGTCAGGAAGGAAAATTCCTGATGTTATCAGACTGGAAGGATCGATCCTAGCGTGCCCGTAAACCATACAACGGGTGAGTTAAATTGGGTAGACGGAGCCGTTGGTTGCTGTCCTAGCACGAAGTCACAAGTCATCGTGGAAGAAGGCTTAAACGTGCTGGCCTGACGCTAGATAACACGCTCTTTCCCAGAAACTCTAAGTCCTGCTCAGCATAATTGCAGTATAAATCAGAGGTTGGCTCTGTCGGTGTTGAATAAATATAAATGCACCTGAGCAAGTGTATGCACTAGGGATTGGCTCGCCGCCCTAATAGATGGGTGTCCTCGATTACGAGTGGTCAGCTATATATACTTCAAGTCTAAACTCTGAAATTTGATTTACTATCTATTTTTTGATCTCCCCTCATTTGCATTAGGTAGTTTCGCCTATCGTCCGCTTCACACACCTCATCAGTAATTCAAATAGAAGTAGAGGTTTTTTTTCCGTGGTTCCCTTATTAGGGTCGAGTTTACTTTAAATATTTTCATTCTCTTTCACTCGTAGTGGACCCTTGCCCTTTCGTGACGTCGTTGGGATTACTTAGTGCGAATTGATATAAAAAAAAGAAATATCCCCGTAAATCCTGTTTCTTACTCAGGAAACTCTTCAATGAATCTAACGGAACCTTTTTCAATCAATCCGAGTGATTCAACTACAACTGGCATCACTGATGTTTCATGTGCTACATTTTTGAGAATTCTACTTCAACATCCTTGTATTTTGATAGATTTTTAAAGATCTTCAAAGATACATTACAATCTGCGGGTACTGCCATGTGTATAAGAAAGCACATTCTGTTTTTGTGGGCTTTGATCACGATGTCTAGGCAATTAGATTTGATTGTTCTGTCTGTATGTATTATAAAGTCCCATAAAATTTTTAGAGGTCTGATCTCTTCCCGTAAAAGTTGCATATTTTCCAGTGAAGATATTGGCCCAATCTATCATGCTGAGTTTTATATTCAATGGGTGCTAACACTGTGAAATCTGATACAAAGATGGTCAATTGTTTCTGGATTTTTATCACAAATTTTCAGTATGTGTGCATCAGTTTGTTTGATGTGAGAAGTGTATTGACCATGAAGAGACTTATCTTGCCATCGTTTCTGCATTTAGTAATATGCATTTACTTTTGCTTTCTTTTTAGTTGCATTTCCGCTGCAGTAGATGCATTATGGTTTATTTGCACTTCCTCACCCTGTTGAAATTCAATTTTGAATTTTATTGGCTTTCTTTATTACTGAATATATTGCTTTAATTCTATATTGGGGATGAATTTTCTTTTATCTCTATTGTTTTGTTTTTATTTTTGTATTGTTATTATTATTATTATTATTATTATTATTATTATTATTATTATTAACAATAATAATAATTTTAAGGTTTCCCGACTTTCTCTCATCAAGAAGAAGCAACAGAAGAATAATTTCCATAACATTTTAGGAAGCCTGTATCATTGAAGAGCTGCTGCCTGTCTAGAGAAAAAACGAAAGAGAGGGGCAGATAGAGGTTTTTGAGATGCACTGATTGGGATAGACGGACGAAATATAAAACCATTAACATCACTATATAGATTCTAGTTTCACTAAGCCCATGATAATCCATTTATCTCCCTCCCAACTCTCTCCCTCTCTCTTTCTCTCTCTCTTTATATATATATATATATATATATATATATATATATATATATATATATGTTTGTATATATATATATATATATATTTAAATTACTACACTAGCGTTATATTTGGTCTAATATATATGTCTATATATATATATATATATATATATATATTCTAGTATATATATATGTGTGTGTGTGTGTTTGTTTTTGTACACACACACATATATACTAGAAAATATATATATATATATATATATATATATATATATATATATTACTACGCTAGCATATCATATTTGGTATAATGTATCTTTTTTTAGATTCTTTGCAGCTGCAGTTGGTGTATTATGGTTTTCACTTATTCACCAACTTGAAATTATCCTTTGAATTTTATTGGCTAGTCAACAAGCATTGGTCCTGTGCAGCAAGAATAGTTACTTAGTGCAAATTGATATAAAAAAAAATCTCCGTAAACTCTGCTTCCTACTTGGTAATGTCTTCAATGAGTCTAACTGAACCTTTTTCAATCAATCCGAGGGCTCCAACTACAAATGGAATTATTGATATTCTTTAAAGACACATTACAATCTTCTCCTACTTCAATGTCAATAAGAAAACATTTTCTTCTTGTCTTCTTTGATTACGATGTCTAGGTGATCAGCTCTGATTATGTTTATTGTAAAGTTCCATAAAATTATTACAGATCCTCTGTGTGTAACCATGTTTTTCTCTCTTCTTCTTCCCCCGCAAAACTATGGGTAAATTGCAAGACAGACTGGGTTCTATAGCCTTGAATGGTAACTGGTCTACCGCAGAAAGAATATCTGCTTTGCCATTCATGTAACTTAGTGAGAATTGATAAAAAAGATATAGCTGCTTACTTCTCGCTAATCTCTTCAATGAGTCTAACGGAACATTTTCTAATCAAACCGAGGGCTCCAACTACAACTGGAATTATTAATATCCTTACTTGCCATATCTTTTAGATTTCAACCTCAAAATACTTGTAATTTGATTGTTTTTGAAGATCTTCAAAGATACGTTACAATTTTCAGGGACTACTATCTGAACAAGAAAGTACGTTCTGTTCTTGTGCTCTTTAATTACGATGTGTAGCCAATTATCTTTAATTGTTCTGTCTTTGTGTTTTGGCCTTGTTAGGGCCAGAAATAAAGACACAAGAGAGGAATTGAGTTAAACAAATATATTAACAGAAACAGAATACAGACATATAAAAACGAGAGTGTTACAGCAAGAATGTTCAGTCCGACTTTCAGAGCTGACTGCTGGAAAATTGCCTCTCCAAAATATAGTGCCTGCTTCTATTTTATAGCTGGGAGAGTCAATGCATTCGTGAGTAAATTACCATAAAACTGTGTGTATTATAAAGTCCCATAAAATTGTTAAAGGCCGTATCTCTGTGACCGGGTTTGAATGAAGTTCATGCCAATTTCTTGCAGTTTCCTTCCCGTAAAAGTTGCATATTTTCCAGTGAAGATATTGGCCCAATCTATCATGCTGAGTTTTATATTCAATAGGTGCTCACACCGTGCAACCTGATACAAGATGATCAATTGTTTTTGGATATTTATCACAGAATCTGCATTTAGGGTTAAGACAATTTTTCACTATGTGTGCTTGGTAATTTCTAGTTAGCAAGCATTAGTACTGTGCAGCAAGAATTATTATTATTATTAGTATTATTATTATTATTATTATTATTATTATTATTATTATTATTGTTTCCTTTATGCTTTGCGGCTTTATGAACCGGAGGTGCTATAGGGGAGATATCACTTGATTGATGGTAATTTCCATAACATATAAGCTGATTGATGCGATCTTCTGGACAGCAGAGGTCTGCATGTTGACTAGGATACTTGCATACCTTCCAGTGCACATATATCACTACCTTGTTACAAGTTCTGTATCTGTAACCGGGTTTGGGTACTGTTCCTACCTGTTTATTACAGTTTCCTTCCCGTTAAATTTGAAGATTTTCAAGAATAAAAAAAAAAATTTTTTGATGGATTCTAATGACGTGTAACCTGATACAAGCTGGTCAATTATTATTATTATTATTATTATTATTATTATTATTATTATTATTATTTCCTGGGATATCTCTTTTGTTTACACATTACCTCCTGGGTCCCAACTAGAGCCCTAAGGTTAGAAAATGCGATATTATTATTATTATTATTATTATTATTATTATTATTATTATTATTATTCCTTTGATTTCTGTTTGTGTCCCAAGCAGAGACGTAAGGTCAAAAACGGCTTCATGACATTTTCCACTGCTCATTTCTGTGAAAAAACAAACTATGATCACATACAATTTACAGTCTTCGTAATGTGCGAGTTGTACTTGTGAGTACAATGTTTTGTAACACTGTGCAACCTGATACAAGATGGTCAATTGTTCCCGAATATTTATCACAGAATCTGCATTTAGGGTTAACAATTTTTCAGAAAGTGTGCTTGGTAATTTCTAGTTAGCAAGCATTGGTCCTGTGCAGCAAGAACAAAACCTTCAGCTTAAGTTTCTAACCCTGCGCTATGTAACCATTGATGGGTACGCGGATGGTCTACATCAACTCATTTGGTACGGGCAAAGTATTGGCCAAGAAGAGGCTTATCTTGCCATAATTCCTGCTTCTGTTTTCTTTTTCAGGTTCTTTGACATTGCAGTAAGTGTATTATGGTTTATTTGCAATTCTTTACCCACTTGAAATTCCTTTTTGAATTTGCTGGCTTCCTTTATTACTGAATAAAGTTTCTTATTTCTTTCATGCTCTTTGACAGAGATCATCATCCAGTCTTCTGTCGTTTTGAGGTATCTTTGAAGGCCGATTTTTGTTGTTTTGTAAGAGAGTTGAACTAATCCTCCGTTTCCTTCGGATCTGAACACATGCATGTGATCAAAATCAGCCTTTCTCGTTTTGACATCCATAGGCTTAATGTCGGCTATGGACCAATTAAAGATATTGAAACTTTATTGCAACACAAAGATAGCCAAAGTGTTTATGGCTGGTATTCTGTTTTATGAATTCAACTCGGCATTTAATACCAGACACACACGCCTATAATAGTTTTCTTACTTTTCCCTTCATTTGGATATGGTGCTGTCCACTCCCTTCATTAACTCCTCGGTACTTAAATGCTTCTTCTTGATCCAGTTCCATAATCTTTGTGGCAACCTTTATTATTATTATTATTATAATTATTATTATTATTATTGTTGTTGTTATTGTTGTTGTTGCTGCTGATGATGTTGTTGTTGGGCGCATAGTTACATCAGAGGAGAACATTCGAAATCAAGTGACAAACAAGCACACTCATATAATATCTGACTGTCATCTCTGAAATTCCCAAATATGGGAATTTCTAATCTTAATGCTATAATTTTGAGGATTATTCTAAGTACACCAAAGAAGTACGGAATTAATTTATCCTGTCATTTGCCGGCCTGAATATCCGAGAAATTTCATAGAAAATATGCCCTCCGACAGGAATCGAACCTGTATCCTACACAAATCACGACTGCAATTGTGTTGCTATTTTGGCATGTTTTCGATACAATATCCTAAAATTATATATATATATATATATATATATATATATATATATATATATATATATATATATATATATATATATATATAAGGATTCGATACCACCGGCGCCACATTTGATGACTCTTTAACATTGATCTTTTCATCAAATATGGCGTCTGTGGTATTGAATCCTTTCTGATGCAATCACAGTTCAGATAGGCTGGTCATGTCATTAGAATGAGTGCTGATCGGATCCTTCTGTATAGCCAACTTTTTCATGGTAAGCATAATGTAGGCCCTCCTTGGTTACGCTTCAAGGCTAAACCTAAATACAATTTGCTGCAAATATCCCTATAGAGCAATTCGAACTCGCTGTTGAAAACCGTGAAATACATGCTAGCAAGGTATTTGAACTTTAAAAAGAATCGTATCATTCATATGAGAGAATTAAGAATTAACACTAAAACTCGGACTAATACATCAACCCATATGACGGTCAAGCCTTCAGTATGTCCCTCGTGTGGACTTGTTTGCAAATCCCGTGAAGGATTTTGCATTCACTTGGTCTATTTTATTTTATAAAGTGAATGCTATATATATATATATATATATATATATATATATATATATATATATATATATCAATCTCTCTCACTCTCTCCCTCTGTCTGCAATATGTGTGTGTGTCATACACAGACAGACTGTTTCGCTGTATCACAGCTCATCAGTGTGACTAGACATCCGAGTGTCTCAAGCCAGAATCAAAACCCAACTGATGCGGCATCAGTCGGAGATTTTTCTCCTGAGCTATCAGCTCCCGGCAGGGAGGAAGGTGAATTTTTACGTATTTACTTTAGAATAAACACACACACACACACACTCACTATTGCTGAGTTTAGTGATGCTATCCTCAAGGAAGGTCCGATTCTTTTGTCTGGTTTACAATTCATCCAAACTCTGAATTAATTTCCGAATTGTCTGCTTATATCTTTATTTTTCAAGATGCTAGAACATTCCTCATTATTCAAACTGCTTTCCCTAATGATGAAGTATGGTCTCGCTCGACACAATCTTCGAAATCTATTAACTTTTCTGATTCAATCACAGTTTTAATATTTATCATAAAACGAAAAGCTGCAAAACCCATTGAGTGATAACATATGGGAAAGAAATCCAGGTCATCTCAATTTTCAAAAATAAAAATCTGTTCATATTGATTCCTAGTCATTCAAGAATTAAGGGCAATGACAGGAGCCGACAAAAGTGCGAAACAAGCATCAAGATTAGCTTCTGAAACTACAAAATCCCATATCAGTCACTTAAAATCTAATATTTTGTAGGTATATGTCTGTTATTTCCTTTTTTAATGAAAACACACCAGGAAAGGCTATAAAGACACAACGGGTTAATCAGATATATGCCATGCGTAATACACGCTTAGGCGAGCAGACACATATACACACACACACAATCAATCCTATACGTACGCACAATCTACAGCGACACACACACACACACACACACACACATATATATATATATATATATATATATAAGCATTTCAGCCCAAGCAAGATTGGGTTATGGTTAATATAGTTAGTGCCACGCGCAGGCAAGGGGTTACAGAGAGGGAGAGCAAGAATAAAAAGGAATGGATAAGAGAAGAACAGGGACTAAGATCAAGGCATCAGAAGATGCCGATTGACATTACACTTGAATATTTGAAGATTATAATTATCAGCAAGTAAGAGGAAGGGGGGTCCACTGTTGGGAAGCGCGAGAGAAGAAGCTGTTGGAGTAGAAGAGGCGGTTACATTTAACTGATTCGACAGTAAAAGTGGGGTTGAGATGACAACCTAGTATCAAGCTTAAATTCATGTAGTTAGGGTACTAGTGAAAGTAGATGATCAGAGTTGTTGCCGTGGAAATATTTGTAGAGATATTCAAACCAGTTTGAATATATTTACAAATAATTTAGACATATCATGTCGATTAGTTTTCGTTGTGATCCTTACAAGTTTCCGGTTGATCTTTTGATAGATTTAGAAAATTGCGTTAGGAAATACCAAAATTTTCCTTTTATATTCCCAAGTACATTCAATCTATTCTGAGACCATATTCAGGGGGTTATATTGTCTGTGATATGTATTTCTGAGAGAGAAAAAACAATGGTATTTTTCTTACTCAATTTCCTAAGTCTACCAAAATATTAATACGCGAAATTGAAATGATCACAACGAAAACTAACCGTCATGGTATATTAAAATTATTTAGCCAATCCTGCTTGAATGAAAGTATGCTACCTAAATAAACACAATGCATACATATATATATATATATATATATATATATATATATATATATATATATATATATATATATATATTTATATAAAAGTGAACATAGAAGTCAACACTTAGAGGCGACAGTCTGTTTCATGCTATATGCAATCGTCAGGCCACACGATTGCATATAGCATGAAACAGACTGTCGCCTCTAAGTGTTGACTTCTATGTTCACTTTTATATTTACACACGCTCTATCTCTGATATTGAGCACTTTATTCCAATAATATAGCACACCTTAAGACTATATTTATATATATATATATATATATATATATATATATATATATATATATATATATATATATATATGTATGTATAGTTTAAAGGTACACTATATTCATGGGTAAAATTGCTTAATAACTTGAATAGGCCGGGTGTAAAAATAAACGGAGACACTAAAGTAAAGAGTGGATGCAAATATAAAAGTGGATAATTTCGGATAGAATATGTTTAAATATGAAAAAATTCCATTCAGGTATAGAGCAAATGTAAATATAAAAATGGAAAATCAGGGTAATGGCATTTGTAGATATAAAAGTTTTAAACAATGGAGAGTAGGTAAATAGAAAAGCTGACAATGGTTCTACCTTAGTATACACACACACACACACATATATATATATATATATATAATACTTAAAAGTTTAATGGTCGAAGTTGAATGAGACCAGGAAACAGCAATATTAAAAACTGCTCAATAAACGCGACAAAAAGTAAAAGGAAAAATAAACTGTAGAGCATTTAACTTTAAAAATCAGAAGGTCAGTTGAATCCGTTACCTTGGTCTCAACCTTACGGTACCCTCAGATGATTTTAAGCAAATGACCACTTGACACTTCATTAAAAAAAAAAAATGGCGAAAACTATAGTATTCGCCCACATTTCTTTAATCACCAAAACATCATTGATAATAAGGGTCAATTGATAAAAATCACCTGAGGACACCATTAGGTTAAAACCAAGACAAGGGATTCAACTTACCTTTTCATTTGTAAAGTATATATATATATATATATTATTTACATATATCGGACAGTTGACCTTATTCTTATTATTATATTCACAACATTTCGCTCGATGTACGCTCCGGCCTTCTTCAGTTGATATCTGTTAGAATTGCGAGCCGAATTATATTGAGAAAGATAGAAAGATTTCGATCTAATAGATGTGTCTATTACGAATTGAATCATACATGTCCGAGGTATTTCTTCTGCCTAAGTATGCGTTATACATACATACATACATAAATACTCTCTCTCTCTCTCTCTCACACACACACACACACATATATATATATATATATATATATATATATATATATATATATATATATATATATATATATAGTTCAGTAGGGTACTCGAAAGTGTTCGGATATATAGAAGAATCTTGAAAAGACAACATATATTAGGACGCAAAAACAATTGAATACAAAACACATTTGCAACACCTGTTAGTCGTCTTTCATGAAACATGTATAAAAGAAGGATTGCTACAAAAATACACACACGCATATATATATATATATATATATATATATTGACGTCGAAGCGACGAAGCCTAGAAGTAAGATATCTGATTGACGTCGAAATCAGTCGGGTTTCGCTCTCGGTGTGAAGCCATCGGACGTCTAGCCACACTGAGGAGCTGTGAATCAGTCTGTCTGTGGATGACTATATATATATATATATATATATATATATATATATATGTATATATATATATATATATATGTATATATATATATATATATATGTATATATATATATATATATATGTATATATATATATATATATATATGTATATATATATATATATATATATGTATATATATATATATATATATATATATATATATATATATATATATATATATATATATATATATATATATAAGGAATAGGTCGATAAAAATCTGGTGACTATTTCAAATACTGACGTAAAAATAATAAACCACTTCCGTAGCACACGCACACACACAACTCGTGTGTTTAGAACGTTTGCATTCTCACCATGAGACCCGGGTTCGAATCTCAACGTAGTCGATTTGATAGAAAGGAGATTTCCCTATATTATCGGTCTCGTTGAGGGTCGATCCCAACAGGCGGCGCCTTTTTGTTTTTGAAACAGATGGTTTTTCCTGTGTAGCGATGGAACTATAATTTTATATTAGTAAATTCATAAGAATTAAGACATTTTTATGTTTAACATTCTTTTATATATATATATATATATATATATATATATATATATATATATATATATATATATATATATATATATATATATATATATATATATATATATATATGCGTGTGGTGGGTGCGTGTGTATATATAATGCGTATCAGGTTCAAACACGGCGTCTCATTTCAGTGAAGTTAAGCAATGTAGATGTATGTAATTGTTCTCAGTACACTTTAGGATATTCTATTAGATATTATAACTACGTTACTTTTTGCGAATACCAGGTTTCTGTAATCTGTGATGTGCGTCTGGTGTAATGAATACCGACTCGGCGTTTGAAGCTGGAGAGCCGAGTTTTAATTCCAATCGGGTTCATTATATTCATTTTCGCCAAAATTACCAATGAGAAATATAAGAATCTACATCTTTCTCCACGTCTAGCTATGAGTTATTCATTATTCATTATTATCTCCTACAGCACTCATAATCAAATATTTTCTGACTTTTTTAATAGACACTTTAATGTACGATGTCATAAGGAGAAATATACCATTACCTGCTTCTCATATGGTCGTAGAATATACTTCTAGAATTTTTAGTCCTATAGAATTTTTCCCCAGAATACTACATTTGTTTTTAAAGATTTTGTTATGGTTATGTGTATGTTTATGTAAGCGTTTTTGGTTTATTCCATACATTTGGATACAGTGGATTCACACACACAATCATATATATATATATATATATATATATATATATATATATATATATATATATATATATATACTCGACTCTCCCGTCGAAATTCGACGTATGAGGGTCAAGCAGATCGGTTCCTAGTAAACCGACAGCCCAACAACAGCACATGAGATTTGATTATAGTGGTGAAGGTCTCGTGCAGGACCATCCACACTTTTTGAAGGGCCGAATACAGAGACCTGGTGCACTGCGTGGCACAGGGTCCCCAAGCGAACCTCTGCAGGTTTTGAATTCAGAGTGGTCTTTCTCCTAGACCAGTTGCCATCCAAGGCTATAAAACCCAGTCTGTCCTGCTATTTACCCATAGCGAGAGCGAGAAGAGGAGGAGGATTCACAACTTTCCTAATGGTATTAGCACGTAAGTGAATGTAATGGATTCGACTGGAATTCGAACTCGGCTCTCCGATTCCTCAGTCCAAGCCGCTATCTATAGGAGGCACGGTGGAGTAATATATATATATATATATATGTGTGTGTGTGTGTGTGTACATATATATATAGTTCAGCGCGTAAGTTTTTAATAACCTGCCCCATCAGAAAGAAAGGTTTTTGTAATTTCGGTCTGATGAGGCAGGAATTAAAAAAATTAACCGCTGAAATAAATTTATTACCGGATTTTTCGAGATGTGTTGAGATGTTTCATTTGATGCATATCATATTGCTCTGTATACAATACATTGAGCTCTCTTCATGGGTTTATCTTTTTTAATATTTTATATTAAAAAAAAATCCACATTGATTATCCTTTCGACTTACAGATTATCTATCTCTCTCGCTCTCCTCTCTCTCTTCCTCTCTCTCTCTCACTCTCTCTCTCTCTCTCTCTCTCTCTATATATATATATATATATATATATATATATATATATATTAGAGTGTGATTATCAGTACAAAGCATGCAAGAAATACAGAAATATGCACACAGACACGCACACGCATTTGTATATCGTTGTGCGTGTCTCAGATAAACAAACCTTCATGGCCGAACAATGACAGCCTGCAGTAGCTAGTGTTCAGAGAGGTGTAGGCAAGCGCAGTGATTTCTATCCTTCCTGGATATAAAACTAACCGAGACGCGATACGTGTTTAAAATTAGTAGCACTCCAGGTTAAATGGTCTTCAATTTAAATCCATATAATATTTATATTAAATTTATATAATATACATATTAAATTTATATAATACACACACACGCACACACAAACACGCACACCCATAAATA
>OZ010613.1:8114034-8121534 GCA_963932145.1 Acanthosepion lycidas | reverse complement strand
CTTTCCTTTTTCTTTTTGCACTTCTTCTTTAACCTCTCTCTAATTATGGACCAGTCTATCGGATTCACGCATCTCTATCTTCCGGCCTCACATAGTTTTTCTTTCTTTTTCATCTATCTTTTCCCTCTCTGTAATTATGGAACAGTCTATCGGATTCACACTTCTCTTTCGTCCGCCCTCTCATTGATGTTCTTTCTTTTTTTTCTATCTTTTCCCTCTCTCTAATTATGAAAGAGACTATCGGATGCACGCTCCTCTTTCGTGCGTCCTCTCATTGTTTTTCTTTATTTTTCATCTATCTTTTACCTCACTCTAATTATGAACCGGTCTAACGGATTCAAGCTTCTCTTTCGTCCGTCCTCACATTGTTTTTCTTTCTTTTTTATCTATCTTTTCCGTCACTCTAAATATGGACCAGTCTATCGGATTCACGCTATCTTTCGTCCGTCCTCTCATAGTTTTCCTTTCATTTTTATCTATCTTTTCCCTCTCTATAATTATGGACCGGACTATCGGATTCACGCTTCTCTTTCGTCCGTCCTCGAATTGTTTTCTTTCTTTTTTATCTATCTTTTCCCACTCTCTAATTATGGACCAGACGATCGAATTCACGCTTCAAGTTCGTCCGTCCTCTCATAGTTCTTATTTCATATTTATCTATCTTTTCCCTCTTTCTAATTATGGATCAGTCTATCGGATTCACGATCCTCTTTCGTCCGTCCTCTCATTGTTTTCTTTACTTTTTTTCCCTCTCTCTAATTATTGACCAGTCTATCGGATTCACGTAACATTTTCTTTCGTCCGTCCTCTCATTTTTTTCCTTTCTTTTTTATCTATCTTTTCCCTCTCTCTAATTATGGACCAGTCTATCGGATTCACGCTTTTCTTTCGTCCGACCTCTCATTGTTTTTTTCTTTTTATCTATCTTTTCCCTCTCTCTATTTATGGATCAGTCTATCGGATTCACGCTTCTCTTTCGTCCGTCATCTCATTTTTTTCATCTAAATATTTCATCACTCTAATTATGAACCAGACTATCTTTTTCCCTCTCTCTAATTATGGACCAGTCTATCGGATTCACGCTTCTCTTTCGTCTGTCCTCTCATTCTTTTCCTCTCTTTTTTATCTATCTTTCTCACTCTCTAATTATGGACCAGAGTATCGGATTCACGCTAGAGTTTCGTCCGTCCTCTCATTGTTCTTATTTCTTTTTTATCTATCTTTTCCCTCTCTCTAATTATGGATCAGTCTATCGCATTCACGAACAGCTTTCGTCCGTCCTCTCATTGTTTTTGTTTATTTTTTATCAATCTTTTCCCTCTCTCTAATTATGGAACAATCTGTCGGATTCACGCTTCTCTTTCGTCCGTCCTCTCATAGTTTTACTTTATTTTTTATCTATCTTTTCCCTCTCTCTAATTATGGATCACTCTATCGGATTCACGGTTGTCTCTAGTCCGTCCTCTCATTGTTTTTCTTTCTTTTTTATCTATCTTTTCCCTCTCTCTAATTATGGACCAGACTATCGGATTCACGCTTCACTTTCGTCCGTCCTCTCATTGTTTTCCTTTCTTTTTATCTATCTTTTCCCTCTCTCTAAGTATGGACCAGTCTATCGGATTCACTCTCCTCATTCGTCCGTCCTCTCATTGTTTTCCTTTCTTTTTTATCTATCATTTCCCTCTCTCTAATTATGGACCGGACTATCGGATTCACGCTTCTCTTTCGTCCTCCTCTCATTGTTTTTCTTTTTTGTTCTTATTTCTTTTTTATCTATCATATCCCTCTCTCTAATTATGGATCAGTCTATCGAATTCACGCTTCTCTTCCATCCGTCCTCTCATTGATTTTCTTTCTTATTCATCTATCTTTTCCCGCTCTCTAATTTATGGTGGTGTCTATCGGATTGAAGCTTTTCTTTCGTCCGTCCTCTCATAGTTTTCCTTTCTTTTTTATGTATCTTTTCCCTCTCTTTAATTATGGATCAGTCTATCGGATTCACGCGTCTTTTTCGTCCGTCCTCTCATTGTTTTTCTTTCTTTTTATCTATCTTTTCCCTCTCTCTAATTATTGACCAGTCTATCGGATTCACGCTTCTCTTTCGTCCGTCCTCTCATTGTTTTTCTTTTTTGTTCTTATTTCTTTTTTATCTATCTTTTCCCTCTCTCTAATTATGGATCAGTCTATCGCATTCATGATCCTCTTTCGTCCGTCCTCTCATTGTTTTTCTTTCTTTTTTATCTATCATTTCCCTCTCTCTAATTATGGATCAGTCTATCGGATTCACGATTCTCTTTCATCCGTCCTCTCATTGATTTTCTTTCTTATTCATCTATCTTTTCCCTCTTTCTGATTTATGGTCGTGTCTATCGGATTCCTGCTTTTCTTACGTCCGTCCTCTCATAGTTTTCCTTTCTTTTTTATCTATCTTTTCCTTCTCTCTAATTATGGACGCTCATCTTTCGTCCGTCCTCTCATAGTTTTCCTTTCATTTTTATCTATCTTTTCCCACTCTCTAATTATGGATCAGTCTATCGGATTCACGATCCTCTTTCGTCCGTCCTCTCATTGTTTTCTTTACCTTTTTTCTCTCTCTCTAATTATTGACCAGTCTATCGGATTCACGTAACATTTTCTTTCGTCCGTCCTCTCATTTTTTTCCTTTCTTTTTATCTATCTTTTCCCTCTCTCTAATTATGGACCGGTCTATCGGTTTCACGCTTCACTTTCGACCATCCTCTCATTTTTTTCCTTTCTTTTTTTATCTATCTTTTCCCTCTCTCTAATTATGGACCAGTCTATCGGATTCACGCTTTTCTTTCGTCCGTCCTCTCATTGTTTTTTTCTTTTTATCTATCTTTTCCCTCTCTCTATTTATGGATCAGTCTATCGGATTCACGCTTCTCTTTCGTCTGTCCTCTCATTCTTTTCCTCTCTTTTTTATCTATCTTTCTCACTCTCTAATTATGGACCAGAGTATCGGATTCACGCTAGAGTTTCGTCCGTCCTCTCATTGTTCTTATTTCTTTTTTATCTATATTTTCCCTCTCTCTAATTATGGATCAGTCTATCGCATTCACGATCAGCTTTCGTCCGTCCTCTCATTGTTTTTGTTTATTTTTTATCAATCTTTTTCCTCTCTCTAATTATGGAACAATCTGTCCGTCCTCTCATAGTTTTACTTTATTTTTTATCTATCTTTTCCCTCTCTCTAATTATGGATAAGTCTATCGGATTCACGCTTGTCTCTAGTCCGTCCTCTCATTGTTTTTCTTTCTTTTTTATCTATCTTTTCCTTCTCTCTAATTATGGACCAGACTATCGGATTCCCACTTCTCATTCGACCGTCCTCTCATTGTTTTTCTTTCTTTTTGATCTATGCTTTCCCTCTCTCTAATTATGGACCGGTCTATCGGATTCACGGTTCTCTTTCGTACGTCCTCTTATTATTTTCCTTTCATTTTTATTAATCTTTTCCCTCTTTCTAATTATGGACCGGTCAATTGGATTCACGCCCCGCTTTCTTCCGTCCTCTCATTGTTTTTCTTTCTTATTTTATCTATCTTTCCCACTCTCTAATTATGGACCAGTGTCTCGGATTCACGCTTCTCTTTCGTCCGTCCTCTCATATTTTTCCTTTCTTTTTTATCTATCTTTTCTCTCTCTCTAATTATGGACCAGCCTATCGCATTCCCGCTTCCCTTTCGTACGTCCTCTGATTTTTTTCCTTTCTTTTTTATCTATCTTTTCCCTCTCTCTATTTATGGATCAGTCTATCGGATTCACGCTTCTCTTTCGTCTGTCCTCTCATTCTTTTCCTCTCTTTTTTATCTATCTTTCTCACTCTCTAATTATGGACCAGAGTATCGGATTCACGCTAGAGTTTCGTCCGTCCTCTCATTGTTCTTATTTCTTTTTTAACTATCTTTTCCCTCTCTCTAATTATGGATCAGTCTATCGCATTCACGATCAGCTTTCGTCCGCCCTCTCATTGTTTTTGTTTATTTTTTATCAATCTTTTCCCTCTCTCTAATTATGGATCAGTCTATCGGATTCACGCTTCTCTCTAGTCCGTCCTCTCATTGTTTTTCTTTCTTTTTTATTCATCTTTTCGCTCTCTCTAATTATGGACCAGTCTATCGGATTCACGCTTCTCTTTCGTCCGCCCTCTCATTGTTTTTCTTTCTTATTTTATCTATCTTTTCCCTCTCTCTAATTATGGACCAGTCTATCGGATTCACGCTTCTCTTACGTCCGTCCTCTCATTGTTTTTCTTTGTTTTTCATGTATCTTTTCCCTCTCTCTAATTATGGAACGGTCTATCGGATTCAAGCATCTTATTCATCCGTCCTTTCATTGTTTTTCTTTCTTTTTTTATCTATCTTTTCCCTCTCTGTAAATATGGACCAGTCTATCGGATTCACGCTTCTCTTTCGTCCGTCCTCTCATTGTTTTTCTTTCCTTTTTATCTATCTTTTCGCTCTCTCTGTTTATGGACGAGACTATCGGATTCCTGCTTTTCTTTCGTCCTTCCTCTCATTGTTTTCCTTTCTTTTTTATGTATCTTTTCCCTCTCTCTAATTATGGACCAGTCTATCGGATTCACGCTTCTCTTTCGTCCGTCCTCTCATTATTTTCCTTTCTTTTTCATGTATCTTTTCCCTCTCTCTAATTATGGAACGGTCTATCGGATTCAAGCATCTTATTCATCCGTCCTTTCATTGTTTTTCTTTCTTTTTTTATCTATCTTTTCCCTCTCTGTAAATATGGACCAGTCTATCGGATTCACGCTTCTCTTTCGTCCGTCCTCTCATTGTTTTTCTTTCTTTTTTATCTATCTTTTCGCTCTCTCTGTTTATGGACGAGACTATCGGATTCCTGCTTTTCTTTCGTCCTTCCTCTCATTGTTTTCCTTTCTTTTTTATGTATCTTTTCCCTCCCCCTAATTATGGACCAGTCTATCGGATTCACGCTTCTCTTTCGTCCGTTCTCTCATTGTTTTCCTTTCTTTTTCATCTATCTTTTCCCTCTCTCTAATTATGGACCAGTCTATCGGATTCACGCTTCTCTTTCGTCCGTCCTCTCATTGTTTTCCTTTCTTTTTCATCTATCTTTTCCCTCTCTCTAATTATGGACCAGTCTATCGGATTCACGCTTCTCTTTCGTCCGTCCTCTCATTGTTTTCCTTTCTTTTTCATCTATCTGTTCCCTCTCTCTAATTATGGACCAGTCTATCGGATTCACGCTTCTCTTTCGTCCGTCCTCTCATTGTTTTCCTTTCTTTTTCATCTATCTGTTCCCTCTCTCTAATTATGGACCAGTCTATCGGATTCACGCTTCTCTTTCGTCCGTCCTCTCATTGTTTTCCTTTCTTTTTCATCTATCTTTTCCCTCTCTCTAATTATGGACCAGTCTATCGGATTCACGCTTCTCTTTCGTCCGTCCTCTCATTGTTTTCCTTTCTTTTTCATCTATCTGTTCCCTCTCTCTAATTATGGACCAGTCTATCGGATTCACGCTTCTCTTTCGTCCGTTCTCTCATTGTTTTCCTTTCTTTTTCATCTATCTTTTCCCTCTCTCTAATTATGGACCAGTCTATCGGATTCACGCTTCTCTTTCGTCCGTCCTCTCATTGTTTTCCTTTCTTTTTCATCTATCTGTTCCCTCTCTCTAATTATGGACCAGTCTATCGGATTCACGCTTCTCTTTCGTCCGTCCTCTCATTGTTTTCCTTTCTTTTTCATCTATCTGTTCCCTGTCTCTAATTATGGACCAGTCTATCGGATTCACGCTTCTCTTTCGTCCGTCCTCTCATTGTTTTCCTTTCTTTTTCATCTATCTTTTCCCTCTCTCTAATTATGGACCAGTCTATCGGATTCACGCTTCTCTTTCGTCCGTCCTCTCATTGTTTTCCTTTCTTTTTCATCTATCTGTTCCCTCTCTCTAATTATGGACCAGTCTATCGGATTCACGCTTCTCTTTCGTCCGTTCTCTCATTGTTTTCCTTTCTTTTTCATCTATCTTTTCCCTCTCTCTAATTATGGACCAGTCTATCGGATTCACGCTTCTCTTTCGTCCGTCCTCTCATTGTTTTCCTTTCTTTTTCATCTATCTGTTCCCTCTCTCTAATTATGGACCAGTCTATCGGATTCACGCTTCTCTTTCGTCCGTCCTCTCATTGTTTTCCTTTCTTTTTCATCTATCTGTTCCCTCTCTCTAATTATGGACCAGTCTATCGGATTCACGCTTCTCTTTCGTCCGTCCTCTCATTGTTTTCCTTTCTTTTTCATCTATCTGTTCCCTCTCTCTAATTATGGACCAGTCTATCGGATTCACGCTTCTCTTTCGTCCGTCCTCTCATTGTTTTCCTTTCTTTTTCATCTATCTTTTCCCTCTCTCTAATTATGGACCAGTCTATCGGATTCACGCTTCTTTTTCGTCCGTCCTCTCATTGTTTTCCTTTCTTTTTCATCTATCTTTTCCCTCTCTCTAATTATGGAACGGTCTATCGGATTCACGCTTCTCTTTCGTCCGTCCTCTCATTGTTTTCCTTTCTTTTTCATCTATCTTTTCCCTCTCTCTAATTATGGACCAGTCTATCGGATTCACGCTTCTCTTTCGTCCGTCCTCTCATTGTTTTTCTTTGTTTTTTTCTATCTTTTCCCTCTCTCTAATTATGCACCAGACTATCGGATTCATGCTTCTCTTTCGTCCATCATCTCATTGTTTTTCTTTCTTTTTTATCTTTCTTTTCCCTCTCTCTAATTATGGACCAGTGTATCGGATTCACGCTTCTTTTTCGTCCGTCCTCTCATTGTTTTCCTTTCTTTTTCATCTATCTTTTCCCTCTCTCTAATTATGGACCAGTCTATCGGATTCACGCTTCTCTTTCGTCCGTCCTCTTCTCATTGTTTTCCTTTCTTTTTCATCTATCTTTTCCCTCTCTCTAATTATGGACCAGTCTATCGGATTCCTGCTTTTCTTTCGTCCTTCCTCTCATTGTTTTTCTTTCTTTTGTTCTATCTTTTCCCTGTCTCTAAATATGGAGCAGTCTATCGGATTCACGCTTCTTTTTCGTTCGTCCTGTCATTGTTTTTCTTTCTCTATTTATAGACCAGTCTCTTCGCTTCTCTTCCTCCTTCTCTGTTCTCCCTTTGTTTTTCTTTTATTGTTTTTTTTATTTCTTTCCATCTATAATCAATCTGTTTTTTTTTCCACTTCCTTATAAATGTCTCTTTTCTGTCTCTCTAATTATTGACCGGTATCTCTGCTTCTTTCTATTCATCCGTTCTTTCTTTGTTTTTCTCTCTTTTCTATTTCTTTTCATCCATAATCAATCTCCTTTTTTCTTCTTTTTCTCACTTCCTTATAAATGTCTCTTTTCCGTCTCTCTAATTATCGACCGGTCTCTCTGCTTCTCTTTCTCTTCACCCGTTCTCTTTTTGCTTTTCTCTTTTTTTTTATCTCTCTTTTCATCCATCCATCGCTCTCCTTTTTCTT
>OZ010613.1:8101534-8109034 GCA_963932145.1 Acanthosepion lycidas | reverse complement strand
AAGGCAAAAAATGAAATGAATGTATTGAAAGAATGTCATGAGGTAAGTTCATAGGGTCCCTGCCTGAGATTATGCGTTATTATGGTATATGGAGGATTGATTGGTGACGAATGGGTTTTTGCGGTGAATGTGTCAATTGTAACGAATGAAGCTAGGGATAGGATAGTAAGTGACGATCAGCCTCAATCAAATACCCCGTTTCTGCCTTGTGCCACAATTGTGTATTTTACGCAGTAAATCTCAGCAAACAACATGTCGTTTTCATTTTGATAAAAGTCGGTCACCGGGGTTGCACAAACCACCCTTGAAATTTTTTCCCTTTCAAAAATCCAAAATATCCAAAATAGAAAAGGATTTAGCCAGAAGATAATTTTAATCAAAGCGGGTCACCTGGAGTGGGGCACCCCCTCAGATTTTTTTTCTCTTTGATATATTTTAAGTTTAAATTTGGACAAGGGAATAATTCTATTAGGTTGGTGGAAAAATAATGTCGGTTTTTGACGTATTTTTAACGTCAAAAACCGACATTATTTTTCCACCAACCTAATAGATTACTTGGATAAGTATATTTCATTTTGAACAAAGCATAAGATAAAAGCAAAACGTTAATAAATTGATTGATAGACATTTCCTATTTGTTCTTAGCTGAACATACATTCCTATATATATATATATATATATATATATATATATAAAGTTGAAAATTAAAAATATAATAAGTTTTTTTATGAACCTATATATATATATATATATATATATATATATATATATATATATATTGTATTTTTTCTTACACTATAGTGTAATGTTACACTATTTGTATAGGATCATTCGCTCGTACATCTACCTATATTTAGGGCTTTGTATATATATATATATATATATATATATATATATATATATAGATATTAAAGAAAAACAGACCACTTTAAAGTTCCATTATAATAATTTATTTTACCAGAGCCCTTTTAAATGACACTGGATCATCAGGTAGCACTTCGAAAAGATGAAACGAAACGAAAAACAATATATATATATATATATATATATATATATATATATATATATATATATATATATATTATTGTGAGACCGGAAACTACCTGCACAATAGACTCTTCCAGGCCTATATTAAGTAGGCGACATACCACACTACAAGAGAGTGATAGAGAGTGACAGAGAGAGTCTAGTACGACTACCAGTGTTGGACACTAACGTATAGTAAGCTCTGCTTACACTATCTCTGTAACCTGTTTTAATATATCATTCTTAAATCTAATCCGTGTTCGTGTTTTACTTTTGTGGGCCCAACTTTGGCACCCACATCAGTGGCGACGAGGATTCTAGAAACTCACTCACGGCGAAACCTTACGAATCCCACATCTGGGACGACGAAGAATTCTAGAAACGCATTCACGTCAAAAAACCGCAATACCTTGCAGTTCCACATCAGTGGCGACAGAAAGATTCGAGAATTTCGTTCTCACCATATCAATAGCGACAGTACTTGAAAAATACACAAACTCCACGCGTTCCCACAGCAGTGTTGAAGGTGAAATTAAACTGGTATTAATACATTAGCGTCTATATATATTCCAATACCAAACGCTATTGACATGACGTGATTCGACATCTACGGAATATCAAAGTCTGTCCAATACGAGAACGATTTCTACACACCAACACACACAGAGAAAAAAAAACAGTTTTTCGTCAAAAAAACTGACAACACAAGCATTGTACTCAAGTTTCGGAAAAAAACTATCGAAATTTTTTTTTATGTAACTGAGTTGAACTCGATCATAAAATTATTCTCCCCTCAAATTCACTGAGGTGAGTTTTCTTCTTTTTGTACCTCTATAAAAAAAATACATAATGTGGTAAAAAATTATTCAATTACGTTTACTAGAGGTACAAAAAGAAGAAAACTCACCTCAGTGAATTTGAGGGGGAGAATAATTTTATGATCGAGTTCAAACTCAGTTACATAAAAAACAAATCTATCGATAGTTTTGTGTCGCCGCCTCTTGAGTACACGTGCTTAAAACAAAAAGCGCTGTCAGTTTTTAAAATGGAAGATTTGCAAAAAGTAGTTGCCCAAATGTTAAAACTAAATTTGGACCAGCAACAAAAATCAGAAGAAAGACAACAACTATTTTTTGATTTACATAAACAGCAAATGGAATTCCAAAAAATCACGCTTCAGAATGCTGAACTACAACAGAAACAACTTAAAGAATTACTCGTAATTGCATTAAAAGGCTCAAACTCTGAAAAAGATACAATATTTTCCCAGAGTATAATCTACAATTCAATAGAAACCTTTGAATACGTACCAGAGGAAGACAAAACGTTCCAGGCTTTTTACAGGCGCTACGAAGATATTTCCAACGTAGACTGTGAACAATGGCCCAGTAAAAAAAAAGGTACGTCTACTATTGAGAAAACTGGGAACTACAGAATATAGTGGGTTCGTAGACTTCATACTACCCAAGAAAACGACTGACTTGGATTTTTCAGAGACGATTAAGCTCCTATCGGAATTATTCGGGCCTAACACAACCTTGTTCCACAAACGTTGGAAATGCCTGAACACAGTCAAAGACAACCAGCAAGATTTTCTAACGTTTGCAGCATCGGTGAACAAGCTATGTAATGATTTTAAACTAACCGAACTGACTGCCGATGATTTTAAGTGTTTAATTTTCGCACAAGGTCTAGTATCTGCAGAAGACGCCGAAGGCAGACGACGGGTACTGACTAAGCTTGAGAACGAACAAGGATTGACTCTCCAAAAACTGGCAGAAGACTGTCAAAGAGTAATATCTGTAAAGCGTGACTCAAACACTATCGAGGAATCAGGTGTGACTCAGATTAATAAAATCAGAAGTAAGTCTACCTCCTATTCCCCTCAAAAAGACAAAAGGCAAATATCATGTCCTAATTTACGCAGTAATCAAAACTCAAATAAGTTAAAGAAACCGCCCGGAGCATGTTACCATTGTGGTAAATGGCACTGGATGAAATTCTGTCCAGTTAAGAACAAAAAATATTGCAAAAATTGCAATAAAAGTGGGCATACGTTAACTTCGTGCTGGTACGCCAACAGAACGAGAAAACCCAAAAATAAAATTAGGCAAGCTCAATCTGACAATATTCTCGATAGGAATTTAAGAAAATATGTAACTGTCGATATTTTCAATAAGTCCATTAAATTCCAGCTTGACTCGGGTTCTGATATTTCAACTATTAACTGGCGTACTTGGCGAAAATTAAACAAGCCGGCCTGATTAAAAACGGATAAAACAGCAAAATCTGTAACTGGCGAAAAGATTAACATTTTAGGCGAGGTAATACTTACAGTAACACTAAATGGAGTTACCAAAAAGCTCAAAGCCTACGTATTAAAAACTTCAGACAACTTATTTGGAACTGATTGGATAGAAAAATTCAATCTTTGGGATTGCCCAATGAGTACATTTTGTCGCAAGATACAAATTACAACGTCCAATTTGGTAAATCTAAAAAAGGAACTCAAACAACAATTTCCCCAGGTTTTTTCTGGCGGCCTTGGGAAATGTACTAAAATGAAAGCTAAGCTCAAGGTGAAGCACGGTGCACAACCGGTATTCAAAAAGAAACGGAATGTCCCTTTTAGTTAGATAGACTCGAACAAGCAGGTATTCTGTCAAAAACAGATTTCAGCGAGTGGGCAGATTTTTCCACAGGGTTAAACGATGCCTTGCAAGATCATTACTATCCTCTCCCAAGCCCTGAAGAAATTTTCAATAAACTCAACGGTGGAAAATTTTTTTCTAAAATCGACCTCTCGGACTCATACCTTCAGATAGATGTGGAAGAAGAAAGTTCCAAATTGCTCTACATAAACACCCATAGAGGGTTGTATAAATACAACAGGCTAGCGTTTTCCAGCAGGTCATGGACGCCATGCTGGGCGATCTTGACTACGCAACAGCCTATTTGGATGATATACTAGTTACTAGTAAAACTACGGCAGAGGACCGGAACCATATAATAAACGTATTCGAAAAGATACAAGAATACGGATTTAAGGTTAAGGACGCAAAGTGTGACTTTTTCTTACCAGAGATTAAATACTTAGGGCACATTATAAATAAAGACGGTCGTCGGCCGGATCCAGAAAGAGTCAACGCAATCAGAAACATGCCGGCCCCAGATAACGTTCAAGCGTTACAAAGCTTCCTCGGCCTAGCTAACTTTTACCAAGGGTTCATTAAGAACATGCAAAATTTGAGAGGGCCTCTAAACCAACTTTTAAAAAAGGAAAAACCATGGTCATGGAGCCCGGAATGCCAAGACGCATTCGAGAAGATCAAGAAAACTCTTACTTCGGACCTCTCCCTCACACATTTCGACCCTAGTCTCGACATCATAGTCGCAAGTGATGCAAGCTCGTACCGCATAGGAGCTTGCATATTACATAAACTGCCAAACGGTTCGCGAAAAGCTGTGGCTTACGCATCAAGATCTCTACTTCCAGCTGAGAAACAATATTCTCAAATAGAGAAAGAGGCTCTAGGGTTAATATTCGCTGTGACAAAGTTTCACAGATATCTACATGGTAGACAGTTCATATTGCAGACAGATCATAAACCTCTGATAACAATTTTTGGGTCTAAAAAAGGTCTGCCAGTCTATAATGCAAATAGACCACTTCGTTAGGGAACGATTCTCTTAAACTATAATTTCAAGATATAGTTCCTAACAACCAAAAATATTTGCCATGCAGACAGTTTATCGCGACTCCTTCCAAAAAATACAGAAGTCTTTGAAGACTCCGTCATTGCTACTCTTCGGACAAATTGTGAAATCAAAAACATGATCGCGAGTACCTTAAGAGAGCTCCCAGTTACTTTGGCCGACATAAAAAGGGAGTCTCGAGAGGATGAATTCATTCAATCCATAAAAAGCAAAATTCGAAACAAAGACCCCAATGTGCTTGAAGTTTTCTCCCTCTGCGATGATGTCCTACTATATAATGACCGCGTAGTGATTCCAAACAGCCTACAAAAAAAAATCCTCAGGGATTTTCACATGGGTCATATGGGGAAGAACCGTACGAAAAGCCTCATGCGCTGCTACGTTTACTGGCCAAATATGGACAAGGACATAGCAGACATGATAGAATCATGCAAAGGATGCGCGCTTGCAGCTAAAGCTCCAAACACGACGTGCAAACCATGGCCCAAAACAGATCATCCTTGGCAAAGAATTCATGTGGATTTTGCAGGGCCTATGGACAACATGTACTCTCTCATTATTGTGGATAGCCCCTCAAAATGGCCTGAGGTCCTACAATGTAAAAGACCAACCACAAACTGCACGATCGGATTTCTACCCGAGCTGTGCGCCCGTTTTGGCGTCGTAGATTGTATAGTTACTGATAATAGCACGCAATTCACATCAAGTGAATTTAGAGACCACGTTACAACGCCTCAGTACCACCCTAGGTCAAATGGCCAGGCCGAAAGGTTCAAGGACACTTTAAAAAGGGCTTTAAGAAAGGCACTAGGCACACCGACAGGTAGAGCATTGCAACAGTTTCTACAGGTGTATAGGATAACCCCTAATCAGAACACGCCTATGGGAAGCTCGCCTGCAGAAACAATGTTCGCAAGAAAAATCAAGTCTGTCTTCGACAAACTTATTCCACGGCAAGCAAAGTTAAAAAAAACCGTATCGCCTCATAGGAAATATTTCAATCCTGGCGATAGGGTCTTTTTCAAGGCGTACAAGAACAATATGACATTCTGGGAAGTGGGCACCATAAAGCAGAGAATTGGCGAACTGGTATATATGGTCCAAGGACCGAGAAACATTCACAAACGCCATTGGAACCAGATCAGAAAATGCCGTTTGAAGGAATCACTACAAAATACATGTGAAGAGCCGATCGACGTAACTTTCGATCATTTCGATCTCGACATGCCCCAAGTCTCTCCCAAGAAAAGGAAATTTACTCAACCGCTCGACGTAAATCCCAAGAGGAAAAAGTATTAACAGTTTTATTTTTTCTCTCCTTTTCAAAAAGAAAACTCTTTGGAAGTGGGGTATTGTGAGACCGGAAACTACCTACACAATAGACTCTTCCAGGCCTATATTAAGTAGGCGACATAGCACTTTACAAGAGAGTGATAGAGAGTGACAGAGAGTGATAGAGAGTGACACAGAGAGTATAGTACGACTACCAGTGTTGGACACCAACATATAGTAAGCCTCTGCTTACACTATCTCTGTAACCTGTTGTTAATATATCTTTCTTACATCTAATCCGTGTTCCGTGTTTTACTTCTGTGGGCCCAACTTTGGCACCCACATCATATATATATATATATATATATATATATTCAGCTGTCTGGATATTAATTTGTAACCGTGGGTTCCACGGTTTTGCGATCATCACACAAACTGGTTTATTTTTCAAAAGTGGATCTATTTATTTGTGTTTGATTATTTGTGTTTTTCGTGGTACAGAATTTAATAATAGATAGGAAAAGACTATTTATAAGGCATTTTTTAAAAGCAAAAGCTAAAATAAAAACAACCGGTTTCGTCCCAGGACTTATCAAGTTTATTTATTCTGTGAATTTAAAAAAGCGTGTAAATTAATTTTAAATTAACGAATGTAATGAAATGGGGAAAGAAATTATGAATTTCAAGAAACTAGAGTCCAATAACATTCAGACCCACTAAACATTCCTTCTGTTTACAAAGGGAATGCCCACGGGATCTGATATACAAGGACTCTAGAACCTTTAGGTGAAATTGTGGAGTGGGACCTAGAAAAAATTATAAATCGGTCACCACTAAAATTTACCACACATTTCCTACTATTTATTAAATGTTCAGCAATAGCAGAACCAGAACTGTTGGTCAGTTGGACGGATTCAAAATCCTGGGGGGTAAATTCTGTTTTATTCTCGAATCCAACAGAATGGAGAAAGCACTATATTTGGACTCATCAGCAGTGCGCATCCACAACCGAGATTTGGAACCCGGACAGTTACGTTATCAAGCAAACGTCATACCAACTGTACCAACGGGCCTCGGTGACGAGGAGGTAGCGAATTAGACTCGATATAGCGCCGCTCGATTACATATTCCGTGGTGGAACTTCGAGTTTCTCTATTACACATCAGGTTTACTATTCCCGAGCCGCTCAGTTCAGAACATTAGAAGCCGGTTCAAGCAGGGGTATACAAGTGATAGAAATAATTAGGAGGATTTGAAATAATCATGATTAAGTAATTCATAGATTCTAGAAGAATTTTCAACAGTATACAGAAAGAATTGGACTGAATCATTTAAATAGATATGTGATGAATATCTATTAGGTTGCCGTGGAGTAGGGGTATGAAACTGTAAATTCTGGGACCCTTAAAGATTCCTGGCTAAAAACATCACTGATTATGTGTGCCAAAGAATCTGAGAGATGTATTTCACGAAAGGGATATATAT
>OZ010613.1:8084034-8096534 GCA_963932145.1 Acanthosepion lycidas | reverse complement strand
AAGAATTCAGTTTGTAGATCAGGTTTCATTGACGTATTTTGTAAAGAGGTTTTTTGTCGAGCGTCAAATGCATTTCAGGTAACTTAAAAAAAATGTATTAATGGTATACAAAAAATTATTCATATACTTTCATAGTGTTTAACCGCATTTTGTGGATTAATTATTTGACCATAGCTGGGATCCCAACAGGTGCCACCCGAGAACAACAGCAATAAAGAAATGGTTCCATGCTCCTCAAAAACGTTGGATGAGAGGCCTTGCTGACGGATGTAGTTAATCGTCATACCCAGGACGACTCAGATTTTGGGCGTTGTGAGGAGCTAAAAGATATCTTATCAGTCATCCTGTAAGCTTATATATAAAGTGTGTCCTCAAAAACTTATATGCACAATGTGTCACAAAAAATGCCGTCAATTTTTACTTTTATGACTTTTTTAAATGTTTCCTTTTTCAAATCAAATGCATTTAATTTCATTTAATATTTACTTTAAACCGATAATCTTATTTGTAAGTCAAAAGCATTCAGTTGTGTGTCATGGGTGATACACGCGTAGGCGATCATGTATCTTTCGATATATGACTGACGAGGTAGTTTTTTTCCCTGCAGTAGTTTGCCATTACTTTCTCTGGTAGACGAGTTGGAATCCAAGGCTATCAAACCCAACGTGCCCTGCAATTTACCCAGAGCTGTGGGAAGAATAAGAGGTTTCATAACTTTTCCAAGGGTATTAGCACGTAAGTGAATTTATTAGCTTATTATAGTTCATTTGTTTCGCTGACTAGCACCCCCAAAACTGTTTTAGTGCTTGACCCTTGTACCACTTATAAGAAGAAAGGAGACTATGTTGAAAATGAGATTTGGCATCTAGAGATTGCTATGTTCGTTTTGGTCTGCTTTGGGTGCTTCTATTACTAAATCGGTTGTAATTAATGAAAAACAGGCATTACTTTATGGTCGACCCTCATACCACTTATAAGAAAAAAGGAGACTATGTTGAAAATGAGATTGGGAATATAGAGACTGCTGAGTTAATTTTAGTCTGCTTTGGGTGTTTCTACTATTAAATCAGTTGTAATTAATCAAAAACAGGCATTACATTTTGATCGACACTTGTACAATTTATAAGAAGAATAGTGACTATGTTGTGCATGAAATTTTTAATCTAGATACTGCTGGTCTGTCTTGTGTACTTCTACGATTAAATCGGCTGTAATTAATGAAAAACTGGCATTAATTTTTGATCGAACCTTGTACCACTTACAAGAAGAAAGGAGACTATGTTGGAAATAAGATTTACTATCTAGACACTGCTGCGTTCATTTTGGTCTGCTTTGGGTACTTCTACTATTAAATCGGTTGTAATTAATGAAGATCAGACAGTAGTGCTTGTATGACACTTGTACCACTTATAAGAATAAAAGAGACTATGTTGAGAATTAGATTTGGAATCTAGAGTCTGCTGTATTTATATGTTTACTTTGCTATACAAACGGCATTTTTTTTAGCTACCTTCATAACATGATTAAAAGGATAGCGACTATGTCAATGCACAGATTATATTATATTAGTTGTGTTTACCCAAACTAATAAATATTTTGCGCTTAGAGTGAAGCTTGTATTACTTTATAATCGATCTCTAAGCCGAAAACACTCGGCCAAAATTTCAAAACACATTTTCCATACAAGACATACCGACGAAAACGAAGAGAATTAAGATATTTAAATTAATCCCAAGCAAACATGACAAAAATAATAATTACCTTATAAATCTTTTAAAAAATGAAATAATTCCACCTCAGCAATAACATTTATCCTTGGATCATTTCTATAATATATATATATATATATATATATATATATATATATATATATATATAAGTTCGCAGGTATGCAGAAAATAGAAAAGAACACGTTGGGTGCATAATCCGTAGTTCCTTAGTATTTTTGTTTTTATTTTCAAGAAGACATTGCTCCATGCAGAAGTAGAGCTTATTCCTAAAATTTCGCTTGAAGATGAAACGGGACTAAACACCTAAATTCAACCTAATTTAAATAATTATTTAGATGGTTTCGGCTCTCGTTTTTGAAACATGAGAACTCTGATGTAGCGAAGGAATCATATTTTTAAACAAAAAATATTATAATATTATATATATATATATATATATATATATATATATAACCACACTCATTTAAACTGTCATTTAGCTCTTCTCTTTAAAACTTCTCTGTTGAATTTTAATCCCCACCTTCACCTTTACGCCTTCCTGTTCTTCTCTCGTCTGTTACCCTTCTCTAAAGCTTTCATTTACCTCTCACATTCGTCCCCCACTCTCAGACATACATTTTCACTAAATTTTATTTTTTTTTTATTCCCAGAGCTATTTTTTCTGATTTCTGTTTGAATTTGTAGGTCTTGTAGGTCTGATGAATTCAGATCTTCAGTAATGGTGTCAACATTCATACTCTGGCTTCCAAATTCAAAGTCTATTGAAAAACCATCAAGAGAACAGTGAACCTTTAAAAAAAAAAGTTTTTTTTTTTTTGTTTTTTTTTTTTACGGCATATCAACCTCAATGTGTCATTGAATGCCGACAACATTTTTTTTTTTTTGGTAATATTTTTGTTTTGTCAAAAATCTGTTAATATTTTTTTCCTCAAAAATATATAGCTGGTAATATAATTTTTCAAAAACGTATAATTGGTAATATTATTTTTCAAAAACGTCCAGCCGGCAACACTGTTCTTTCAAAAAAAAGTATAGCTGGTAATATTTTTTCAAAAACGTACAACTGTCAACATTATATTTTCAAAAATGTATTATCAGAGGCTTGCTGTTGGACGTAGTTTATCGTCATACCCAGGACGCAGATGTAGTTTATCGTCTTACCCAGGATGTGGATGTAGTTTATCGTCTTACCCAGGACGTGGATGTAGTTTATCGTCTTACCCAGGACGCGGATGTAGTTTATCGTCTTACCCAGGATGTGGATGTAGTTTATCGTCTTACCCAGGACGTGGATGTAGTTTATCGTCTTACCCAGGACGCGGATGTAGTTTATCGTCTTACCCAGGATGTGGATGTAGTTTATCGTCTTACCCAGGACGTGGATGTAGTTTATCGTCTTACCCAGGACGCGGATGTAGTTTATCGTCTTACCCAGGACGTGGATGTAGTTTATCGTCTTACCCAGGACGCGGATGTAGTTTATCGTCTTACCCATGAGAACTCTTATGTAGCGTGTTGGAAACATATTTTTAAATAAATAATTATATTTATGCTCTACTTTTGAATCGAGCACTATTTTTTTTTAAATAATAACAAAAATACTAAAGAATTTTGTATTATTTACCTAACGAGTTCTTTCCTATTTTCTATATATTTTCACAAACACACACGTATATATATATATATATATATATATATATATATATAGTGTAGAAAAGACAAATTGAATTGATTTTCGCTTATGACTCTACTGACACTTTTATACACACAGTCTGGCGGGAGGAAAGTATTTGAATATTTCTGTGAATTCAGAAAAATAATGAAACTGTCAGTTGCGGCATAAGTCTTGATTTTATATATATATGTGTGTGTGTATGTGTGCGCGTCATTGGACATAGAATGAATGAGGAAAAATCGAAGGTCAGAAAAATAATTCGAAAATGATGACTTGACCATGGACATGCAGATAGATGCATTGATATATATGAGAAGAGATATATGAGAAGAGATATATTGATTTTTAATATCTAACTACAAAACAATTTTTCCTTGCTCTCTTTCTATAGAAATTTTTCCTTGCTCTCTTTCTATTTATACAAAATATTTTTGTGTGTCTTTTTTAGAGTCCAACCAAATGACTTGCGTTAATATATGATAAACGGAAAATGCCCCTACATGTGTGCGAATGGATCTGACACAGATTTATGATTTCTTCATCTGTCTCATAGTAAATAAATTATCGCTAAGCATTATTTTGTAATAATGTATACACGAATAAATATGTAGAATATGTGAGTACCCTATTTGACGGCATATAAGACGCACTTGCGTACTTGCGTACCCTAATTTTAAGAAGGCAGCTCAAGAAAAATTAGTAATTAGTAAAATGAGTAAATTGTTACTAGATGGTACAGCCTAGGCTATATTTATGAGGTATTTGGTTAAACAAGCCATGATTACAATTAAACGAAAAATAATATGTAAAAAAGGACACGAGCCTATAAAAAATTTTATTATATCCTTTATACGATCTGTACAACCTGCGTCTTGTAAACGTCTTATTGGAGTAAGTAGGATATAAAAATTCTGGTTGTATATCTTGTTCCAATAACTTGGACCGATTTTAAATGTGAATTAATTTTAAGCGTCGAATGATTTTTACTTTTTCTTTCCTATTTAACAACTTAAGTCTTTGGCAATTTCAAATTTGGAAGATTAACAATAAAAAAGCGTGTTAATGTTATCGAAGCCTATTACGAAAATGGATGTTCATATTTATAAATATACGACCCAATGATTCCGCTAGCGAAAATATGCACACCAAACAGTGATTTTTGTGGATTCAGTGGCTTTTCAACAATATTCATTTGATTTTCATCGGCCCAAATGCAACAATTCTGCTTATTAACGAATCCGCCAAGAAGAAAATGGGCTTCATCACTAAAGAGGATTTTTTTTTTGCATAAAATCTTCATCGGGTTGCCCTTGCTCGTGCACACAATTGTCGAATGTACGGCGCTCCAAATGGTCAGCAGGTTTCAGTTCTTGTGTCAATTGAAATTTGTAAGCGTGTAGACACAAATCTTTTATCAAAATTCAATGTAACGTTGTTGTGAAAAGGTTCAATTCCTGCGCACAATGATGAATAGAGGGGTCTGGATTTTCGGCCACAATCTCCTGCACTGCAGCAAGGTTTTCAGCTGACCGTCGTAAAAGAACACGCAATGGTGTTTTCACATTAGCCACCGATCCAGTTTGTTTTAATTTACGAACAATTTTTCTAATTGCTCTCTCGGTTGGTCGATTATGTTGACCAAAACCCCGAAATGCGAAAAATGAATTTCTGTTTGAACGTCAATTTTCGTAATAGGCTTCGATAACTTTAACACATTGATTGTTAATCTTTCCATGGTTGAAATTGCCAAAGACTTAAGTTGTTAAATCTGAAAGAAAAAGAAAAAAACATCATTAGACGCTTAAACTTAATTCACATTTAAAATCGGTCCAAGTTATTGAAACACCCTATACTTATACCAATGTAACCGAAAGTTATCGCCCGTCCTGGATATGACGATAAACTACATCCAACAGGAAGGCCTCTGATCAGGAGGTTTTGAGGAGCATGGAACCACCTCTTAATTACTGGTGATCCCAGCTCCACCCTGCCCGGAGATGGAAGCACCTATTAAGGTCCCAGCATTGGGCAAATAGTTAACCCCCAAACTGGGGTCACAACACTATGAAAGTGTAAAAATAGGTTTTAATACCAGAAATACTTTATAAAAAACGTATTACCAGCAATACATTTTTGAAAAAGAAAAAAGATATTACCAGTAATATAATTTTTGAAAAAAAAAAAATTACCAGCAATGAAAATGTTGTCGACATTCAATAACTGAGGTTGATATGCCGTAAACCAAACCAAACCTAGCCAGACCAAACCAAACCGAAAGTTATCCCAAGAAAAATATTAATGAAACAAATATATTATACAAATATATAATTTGAATTTATTGAATATAATTTTAGTGAAACAAAGTATAATAGTGGAACCATAATTTGTTTCTGAATGCTGTTCGTAACCCGAAATATTTGTAAAAAGAAACTATTTTTCCAATAGGAATCAATGTAGAGAAAAAAAAGTCACAGTCGAATAAAATTCGAAAAGAAAAGCACGGGACGACACACAAATGTATACAACATGGCGGTCGACACAGAAATGATTCTGTTCGTGTTAAACTGGTTCGTTTTTTTTGTTCGAGAAACCGAAATTTTGTTCGACAACCGAGACATTTTCATCTCGAATTTTCTGTTCGAAAACCGATTTGTTCGATATGCGAGACATTCGACAACCGCGGTTCATCTGTAATATTAAACGCGATGAAATTAATATAATGAATATTATCAATGATAACACCTTTAATCTGCATAATATCCTTTTAAATAATGACAATAGGTATATGAAAATTACTTTAAAGTCTAAGCTAATTGGAGCCGCCAGGTAGCTAAATTCGGCTGACTAACGCGAATTTTTAAACTGCATATGGCATATAAGACGCAGTGGAATGCTAAAAGATATTTTATTAAAAAAAAGTGCGTCTTATATGCCGTCAAATATGGTAATTGTTTGGAGAATTTCAGTTTCTTTTGTGTAACAAAAGATCAAGTAAACACCCTGTTCAAAGGTTCACTGAAAGACTAGTTAATGAACATGTACTGATCATATTTATAATAACAAGTTAGGATCCGGTGAAATCTAAAATTGAGGTTTATTATTATATTATTCGATATATATCAATGGTCCATCAAGATAATAATAAGCATAAACGTAAAATTCTAGACGCACTTTATACAAGAGTATTGCGGCCAAATATAAATAAACTTAACAACAAGTTAAAAATACTAAATTAAAAAATTGCAGCTAAAATAGTTTAAAAAAATCTTTTGAAAAAAATTTTGAAAAAATCACATTTTAGAGGTAAAATAATTTGAATTTATAGTGTTAACATATAACAGATTGAAGATGGTCTCAGATGAGATTGAAATAAAAAATACTTGAAAGAATATTTTGTAGTTTTTCTGAATTAATTTTCTACAGTCACTAAGAAATTATTTCGTGGACTTGAAAATATTAAAACAAAAATAAGTAGACATAATACGCCTACATTATTTAACCAAACATGCTTGCATATATATATATATATATATATATGTATATATATTAATTGATTCATCGAGTCTGATAGAAACCTCAGGAAGCACTGGACGGCCGTTTCGTCCTATATTTGGAACTCATCAGCAGTGCGCATCCACAGCCGAGGTAATCGAAACCCCGACAGTTAGGTTGGCAAGCGAACACTATACAAACTGCTCCGCCGGACCTCGGTGACGAAGAGATTGCAAATGAGACTCTAAGAAGCGCCGCTCACTCCCACATTCCGTGGTGGAACTCAACTGAAATTCTCTCTGACCATAGGAATGAGCCTCCTGGAGCCACGACTACTCTCACCAAGCCGCTCCAACTGGAGCATTAGAAGCTGGTTCAAGGGAAGATAAACACACATTCGATTCCCTCGGTTGTGGATGCGCACTGCTGATGAGTCCCAAATATAGGACGAAACGGCCGTCCAGTGCTTCCTGAGGTTTCTATCAGACTCGATGAATCAATTAATATAATTATCAAATCCTCATTACTATATATATATATATATATATATATATATATATATATATATATATATAGGTTGGTCTCTCGTACGAACATTTGTTTTTGTTCAGCACAAACTGAGCCAAAATGTGCTTTATACTGCTCTTATTTATTTTCTGAGAGAAAGAGAAAGAGCGCCTTATCTGGCGTGATCAAAAGTCTGAACAAGATGACACCCTCGGTCACGATGACTTGTGACTTCGTGCTAGTATAAGGTTCTTGCTTTTTCTAAGATTTCTAATATTGTTTTGTTCATCTGACAATTATTTTTTTTTACTTGTGAAGTGAAAAATGCTAAAATTATGTACTGGAAGATTTAAAAAAAATTGATATAAACATACGCGTGTAGTAACTTCAAGGGAGGTAACTAAAGTACAGATATCTAACTATATTTTAAAAAAATATATAAATCTATTAGTTAAAACCTTGATATTTTCAATTACCCTCTGTAAACATTTTAAAACATTTGTGCAATATCCATAATTAATTTTATTAAGGGTTGGTTTCAATTTTTAATATAGATAGCTTCAAGAATTTTTAGTTTATGTTTATTATTTTCATGAAAAATTATAGATGCTGCTCGAGTTGAACGTAATTCTAATTTTTTTAAATTACGAATGTGGACAGGCTTTCCATTGTAAATGTTGAGAGATTTTGGATGCATTATTCAAATGAAAACTCAACATTCTAGACAATGTAGTTGTAGTGTGACCAACATATTTTTTTTCTATTGGAGAGAGAGATCTTAAGTGATATTTAAATTCATATATAATGTTGGTTTTCTGCAACACATTATTTGGTAGGATGGAGTCGTACCGAATGATTAACTGGATATATTGAATTAACTTTATTTTTACTAGGATTTGTGGTGGATATATTAGTATTTATTAATTTTTTAGTATATATATATATATATATATATATATATATATATATATATATATATATATATATATATACAAAAGGAAATATTATCTTACCCGTCGCATTTGGTCTCTGTCGAAATTTATCAAAGCAATTGTAATGATTTTATTAGGAACATGTATTTAATTCATAAACAAAGGTAAAATGTTAGTTTTTCAAAAAGTTTAAATTGAAGCGACACTCATTAATATTCACCAGAATAACAAAGACGTTTAGGTAAATTATTGATGGCGCTACGTGACGTAATTTAATGTCCACTAAACGAAAGTGAGTAAATGATGTTGTTCTTGAATTATTTTTATGCAATTAATATTTAATTTATTTATTATGGCATAAATTTATTTCACACTTTTTGCAGATATATTTTATATATTTTTACACACGCACAGACACAAATATATATGTATATATTTGTGAAGAATTCGCTAAAATAAAAAAAAAATGACAATTACTGTATTTGACGGCATATAAGACGCAGGGGTGTATATGACGCACTCCAATTTCAGCAGGGAAAAAATCAATAAAAAATTAGTAAAATTATTAGTAAATTTTATGGCCTAAGCTATATTTATGAGGCATTATTTTGCTTAAACAAGCTATGATTACAATTAAACGAAAAATAATAGCAATAAAGAACACGAGCCTATAAAAACTTTATTATAACCAAAGGTAAGAAAACGAAATAAAACCAAACAATTATCAAATTTGAGCAAAAAAGTACAGTTACCATTAAAATTTTATTTATCTTCAAATCCATAAAATTCGATATCTTCTTTATCAAAACTTTGGTCATCATTTTCAATACTGCTATCATCGTCGTTAAATAATGCGACACCTTCCGTTCCATTGGGAGCATTTGCAATGCTACACTTTTTAAAAGATTTTACAATTTCTGGTCTAATATTATCCCAAGCTTGCTTCACCCATCGCAGACCCACGCAATGCTGGGTCTTTTTATTCTTCCTGTAAGTGTAAGGTCATGATAAGGCATTGCCATTAACATGTTCCATTGCTCCTTCATGATTAAGTCTAACCTAATAGAAATTGCCAGGTAGCTAATTTCAGATGTCTATCGAGAATTTTATACCTATATACTACATATAAGACGTAGGTGAATTTTAAAATATATTTTTAGTAAAAGAAAGTGCGCCTTATATGTCATCAAGTACATTAACTTTGATATTCATGTAAACTTCTATAAATATATTAAGTTTTTCGGAAAATACTCTCAGATATTAGAATCAACTTTCCTCGTAACAAAAAGCTTTTCTAAGGCTCCTCTTTAAAATGACTTCGGTCAGTGGACTGTCAATTGAAGACCCTAGAAATTTCCCAAAAGCCTCAGGTGTCTTAACAGTGATTACGGATGTGGGGAGGGGATTAACTATTTGGAATCACCTTTGGGAAGCTGAGGAGGCTTTCCCTGACATTAGAATGGTAGAGATGCGATCTCCTGATTTGCGCCGGGAGAGCCCCCGTTATACCCCATCATAGAGGGTGTAAAAGACGACAAGCGAGCCGCGCTGATCAATTTGGATCAGTCCAAGGCATTTGACGGGGTTGACGAACAGTACCTGGCTGCTGTCCTTCAGGCCGCTGAATTGGAAGCCTTCTGCAGGTGGATTAGCCTCCTGTATCGCTTCCCCAGTGCTGTGGTACAGGTCGGAGCGTCGGTTCGGACTTGGCTTCGAAGGGGGTTGTCCTTAAAGGGTAGGACTGAGGCGTGTGCCACTTACCTCTTGCACCCTCATCCTATACCGCTTGGGTGTACTTCCTCAGGAAACGTATGGGGGCGATCGAGCGTTTGTTGATCACCCTCTTATGGGGTGGTCGCAAACATTGGGTCCGTAAAGAAGTCTGATACCAGCGTCTATGCCATGGGGGCTGGGATTGCCACAATTGGCGAGTCATCTTCATGCCTAGTTTTAACGGAGGACTCGGTTTTGGGGCCGAGAGTTAGGGACGCCTTCCCTATCCTTACTATCACTCCCCCCATATCTTGGAGTAAGCGCCGTCGCCGTCGTGGAAGGGTGTCGAGTTTCTTCATTGAGGTTCATTCCTCGGCCCAGTGACCTTTCTTGGCGTCGGAGACTATTGTATCATGAATTAGCGGAGGAGGTCGCGAAGGATCCTCTGTGTGGCCGGATCGGCTTGTCGGCATCAGAGTTGCGCTCCTTTTGGTCTTGGGCGCCAGTGGTGGATTATCTCAGCAATCCTGAGTTTTCGCTTAGCTGGCGATTTCTTCGGAACGTACTACCTTTCAATGACGTACTCCTTAGATGGGTCCAGGCAGATTTGCCTGATTGTCATCGGTGTGACCTTGGTTTAGAGGAAACTGTGTCGCACGCCTTCTACCATTGTCTTCAGGTGCGCCCTTTCTTGAATTATGTCGGCGCGTTGACGGCTCGTATCACTCCCAATCAGCTCGTGTCCATCGATATCGCGTACGCGTGTGACAATGTGTCGCCCCCGTTCTCTGGGGTAAAACGGATGGAGTTTTTTGTGTTGCTAGCCGTGGCAAGAATGGTTGTGTGGATGTCGCGAAAGGAGGGAATCTTGCGAACGTTATTCGTATAAGGATCTGATTGTTTTCTTTAAGCATCAGCTTAAGGTGAAAATCAGATCTGATCGAAAGCGTTGGATTTCGATAGATTTCAGTGAAAGGTGGGTGACTGAGGCGAGCCTGGTTCGTGAGGACGGAGTTAGCCTTGATTTTCTTTTTTAAGTCCCCTTAGCACAACGGGTTGGTTTTCTGTTGACCCCCGCTCTAATTAATTTCTAGTGAATAAGTGTTGTTCCCAGCGTGTTCCTGGCTTTTTTTCCTATTAGGTTGGTGCAAAAATAATGACGTAAAAATGTCATTAAAAAACGTATTTTTGAACGTCAAAAAACGACATTATTACGTCATTATTTTTGCACCAACCTAATATTATGAACCATGTCGAGATTCCTAACCTCCCCACTTCGTTTTTGTCCCCTTTTTCATCTCGTCTGAGTCAGCCTTTGATTTCCCTTTTCTGTCATTTATTTTTCCCTCCCCATTCCATTAGTGAGTGTCCTTCTTGATTTTATCTATCGATAGAATACAGTGGCCATTCTTTTTATTTTGAGGGCTGGACGATTCTTACTAACGTTGCTTTGATTTTCTTTTATCTTTGGTTGACATTTTAAGTTTCTTGACTGGATTCGTCTCCTCTCCCAGTTTCATGGAATTATATATATATATATATATATATATATATATATATATATGAATAATAAAAAAATTTACACCATGGGATGTTTTTGTAGAACCCTTGTGAATATGCGGTATTGTGGTATGTGCAGGATTGTGAGGTGATGGATGAGTTCTTGTGGTGAATGTGTAATTGTAAAGAATGAATGGACCATGATTGTGGTTAACTAGGAATAGGATAGCTAGTGAAAGACCAGCCTTCTCCCCACTTCCCCTTCTGCCTTGTGCCACAATTTTCTATTATTTACAAAATAAATATAGTCATTCGTCGAATTAAGCGAGAGTGAATTGGTGTCTGTTTCACAACTGCCCACTGTATCGGCTGAGAAAGGGAGTCACGCAGTCGATTTCCTTGAGGCGACCGAAAAAGAAAAAAAATACAAAAAATCGCTTGATAATGAATCGCAACTATATATTTTAAATTTAATTTCATGATTAAATTTAAAATATTAGTTTCTGTTTTGAACCTTGGTAATTTCTGTGTAACGATAGAACCATACTTTTAAAACAGAACACACACACACACACATACACGCATATATATATATATATATATATATATATATATATATATATATATTGCTGTTCGATAAAAGTAACTCACCTTATCCTTTGAATTTATCTCATCTTTCGTTTCATCGGTGAAGAGAACATTCTTCCAATCTTCTACGGTGAAATTTTTGTAATAGTGAGTCCATTCAAGTCTCTTGGCTTTGTTGGCTTTGCTTATTAGCGGCTTAAACCTTCGTGTATAAGATTTGTTGCCTTGTTCTAACAAGATTTGTAACCTTGTTCTGACGGACTGTTGAAGAGGCAAGACTAACACCTTGCTCTTCGCTTAGACTGTCTGCAATTTCTTGGCTAGTTATAGTCCTATTCTTCGCAACATCTCTCTTGATTACCC
>OZ010613.1:8066534-8079034 GCA_963932145.1 Acanthosepion lycidas | reverse complement strand
GATTATTGCCACTTAATCTGGCAGTTCTTTGATTCCATCTGAGTTAAATTCCGAAAGTTTCGATCGTAAAAGATGATAATCGGTTGTCACAAGGTGAACTTAATTAGGCCCTGGTGCAGTAGAATAGACTTACCAAGTGACAAAATTTTGTCCTGTGTTATTCTTAGCTATTACAGAATCATAGAGCAAAACATCGTCTTTGCAATTAACAAGCGCAGAATGCTTTTCGACCAAACATTTATAGAGACATTATATACATTATTCGGACTGTTATCTTCATCTTCATTGCCATATTTACAACGTTTCGGCCATTGTACACTCCGGCCTTCTTCAGGTGATTGGAATTTCGAACTGAACTTTTATTTCAGTTACCGGGGTAGATTGTTCCAGTGGACGAAATAAATGGTTTCTTTCGAAATTCCAATCACCTGGAGAAGGCCGGAGCGTACAACAGCCGAAATGTTGTGATATGGAAATGAAGATGAGGATAACAGTCCGGATAATGTAAATAATGTAAATAATCATAATACCTCATTTCAGCTGCTAAATATATGAATGTGCGTTTATGGTTTATCTGCATTCTAGATTTTATAGTCCGACGGTCCTGCCAGATTACATTTTTTTTAATGGAGCTCAGGTTTTTCGTAACGGTTGTGGAAATTTGTCCTTACTGATTCCCTGCCTTCTGCATTGAACATTGTTGTATACAACCCATTTTTCATCACCTGTTATGATAGACTTAACTAACGGCTATTCAAGATGCTAAATTCATCATTAAAATTGGTTCACAAAAACGGAAATTACTTATAATTCAATCTAATATCAACTTCTATGTACTGAAACATTTAAGGACGTGAGAGATTATGGCTCTCCAAAATTTCTTATCATCTCTAGCAGTAAATCCAAAGAATAATCTGCAATGTTATTGGTTCTGGCCTTACATTTCAGTTAATTTCCCAGTGCCGTAATATAGCTTCCCTCTTTCTTATCTATAAATATTTTCATGATAAAGTCGAGATGAGTCAGTGCCTAGATGGGTGACCGCTTAAGAATTCCAGGTGTTGGATGTGTGGATGGTGTAATGGATAATGTCTCCGATTCTTAATTGGAGAGCCGAGTTCCAATTCCAGTTAGAGTTGGGTTCGTTGTATTCACTTAAGCTCAAATATTATTGGAAAAGCTATGAATCTACATATTCTCCTCCAGGCTATGGGCCAATTTGTAAGAAATGTTTCACTTAACCATTAAAAAATCTTAAAATCTAAAAATATTATCTTGCCTTAAATAGTCTGCAAGGGGTTGATGAACCATAGAGTTAATTAATCAGTCAATAAAACCTTTTTCCATGTATTAAATGTACACGTAATACAAGGCATAATAGCCATTCAAACAGAGGCTTATATTGTAGTTTTGTATGAGCATAAGAAAATCCATTGATTAATTTGTTTTCTAGGGGTTATCAACTTTTGGGGGGTTATTTCAAGTCAGAAAATATTTTTAGATTGAAACAGTGTGTTTCGGAGATAATAACGATTTCCTTAGTCTTACTAATTAACCCATAGTTGGGGGAAATATGTGGATTAATATCTTTCCCATGTGAAAATAATGAACTGGAATTAGAACTCAAGTCTCCAATTTGCAATTTCCAAGCATATCTATGGCACCACCTATATTTTGAAGCTTATTGTACTTAATTTTCCCAAGCGGTCACCCATCCATGTTCGACATTGCTAAAATTCGGTGGTCGTTCGAGAAGCGCTTTTTCAACCTGATATGACCGTAACCGAGCGTGAGACGGGCAGCTCGTGCGTTTATACAGTAAAGTCAGTTCGTTACCCATTGAGACACCAGGTCTAGGAATGAGCCCCCCAAAAAAATCATAGGGTACCAAGGTGATAACCCCTGGGGAACTCCAACATTAACAATCATGGGATTCCAATGGCTCGCCTTTAACAAAGACGAATGTACAGGGGTTAGACAAAATGATTGGAACAGTTGCAAAATCCACTCCTATATTTCAATAACCTATTATATTAAGAACTTTAACTAACACTTCGTAATTGCAGGTTATATCTATTGTAAATACGTTTATTTATCTAATTTACTGTCTTTGTCTTACTTATTTTTAGAATTTAGTAAAATTTAAGCTAAATGCGTGACGTATCCGAGTTCGAAAAAGAGCAAATTGTTGGAGCTCGCATGGCAGGAGCCTCGATCATTAAGGTTGCTGAACTGTTTGGTTTTTCAAGAGCTACCATATCAAGAACACTGATGCAATTCGAGAAACAGGGTATGACCTATAGTAATCGTAGCAATTCGGACCAGACTTATAAGTTACTGACAGGGACTGACGTGCATTGAAACGCAATGTGGCAAAAAAAATTCATCGGACAAATGCAGCTAAAGTGACTGCTGAGTTGAATAACCATCTGAATAGTTCAGTTTCTACTAAAACTTTTCACTGTGAGCTCCATAAGGCTGTATATCATGGAAGAGCCGCTGTGAGGAAACCTCTTCTCTCCACTCGCAACATTCAAAGAAGGTTGAAGTGGTGCATATATATATATATATATATATATATATATATATATATATATATATATGTATGTTTGTATAATTGATTCGTTTTATACGATTTATCAACCCTTCGCAGGAAACTAGAATATATTTTTAGATTGTAAGCATTTTTTTTTTTTGGCTCGGTAAGGATAAAACGTTACTAATTTGGTAAAATGCTAATTGAATTTTACAAGTCTGTTCGTTCCCTAGTGAGACACCAGGTCTAGGGTTGAGCCAAAAAATCATAGGGTACCAAGGTGATAACCCCTGGGTAAGGCCAACATTAACAATTATGGGATTCCAATGACTCGCCTTTAACAAAGACGAACATAATTATTTTCAAAATACTAAGATTCTAAAAGACACAAAATTAACTGAATAATCCCCAAAACTCAAAATATCTCTCCAGTAGAAAGGGTGCGTTCTATCAAAGTTTTGTGTAAGACATTCACAAAGACAATGGTAGAAATAATTATGAATTACTTTATTTTCGTACCACCGAGATACAAATACAAAAAATAAACATGGCCTCTGTTGACTTAGCTGTTTATGTAACAGCAAAAGAGGTAACCTATTTTTTGCCGTGTCTGTCCGTGGAAGTCCCCGATTATCTAATGAGAGCTTCCATTTCTAATCTACATATTGAATACCATGTTTAAGTGAAAAAGAAATAAAGTAATTGTCAAATCTAAAGAAATAGCTTTTAAAAATCAATAAGACAATAGCGATTAAAAGGTACAGAATACAATACCGCTCATTTTAGTCTATCAACAAAAAAAGTAGAAAAATAATTCTGGTATATTGGATTCTGTGATAAATATAGTTTTTTTTTAGTGGGTCGGGGCATATATCTTTTGGATATATTTAGAAAAAAGGTGTTCCAATCAGTTTCTTTGCGTAATCAAACCAGGCGCCAGACCAAAAAATATTTTTTTATAAAGTTTATTTAATAAGGGGAGATAATCGAATAATCCCAGCAACTCAATATCCAGTAGAAAGCGTGAGATTTATCAAAGTTTCGTGTAAGATAACCACAAATACAGTGTAGTAGTAAATTTGAATTACTTTATTTTCGTACAACCGAGATACAAATACAAAAAATAAACATGGCCCCTGGTCACTCAGCTGTTTATATAACATCCGAAGAGGTAATATGCCCTCCCGTGTCTGAGCCTCCACACCATTATATAATGAGATCTTCCATTTCTACTCTACACATGGAAAATCAGGTTCAAGCGAAAAATACGCAAATTCTTGCGCAAATTAATTAAAACAAAACGAATAATTTCGTTATTACTTACTTTTTTTTCATATTTTTCCAATAAAAATAACCCAGTTCATATGTTAATACTTCATATGCCCATCCGACGAAAACCTTCCTTGCAGATTGACCACAGATTCAGGACTGTTCCCGAACCAGGCGATATTACTTTGATTCGCTCACTGATAAGGCTTACCATTGTGTTCGTGAAGTGTAACAATTACGTTCTCAGACAATGGCCGCAGGACATCTAATCGACAGTCGAGACAATAGTGTCTGAGTTTGATAAAAAATGATGCAATAACGGATGACGCAATATTTTTCAAGACCAAATAAATTTAATCATTTACCCCCCCCGCCCCAATATTACTGCGCACCACTGCAATCTGAGGAAAAAGAGAAAATTGTCCCTCCAGTGACTGTATGGTGAAAGAAAGAAAACTGAAGCGGTTGTTTCAAATTATTTGCACAAGAGTGTATGTCTAGATAGAAATAAAGTAACGGCTAAGTCTAAACTTTAGGACAGCTTTTAAAAATCAATGAGACAATGGCGGATAAAGGTTATAGAATGTCATACAACGAATTTTAGTCTATCAGCTAATAAAATAAAAAAAATAATTCTGGTACACTGGATTCTGTGTTTTGGGGGCATACATCTTTTGGATTTATTTTAAAATAATGTGTTCTAATCAGTTTATTTGCGTAATCAGACCTTGAAACAGACCAAAAATATTTTTTTATCAAGATTATTTAATAAGTAGAGATGCAAGTTCAAATTACGATCATATCCCGAAATTTTATCAGCATCAGCTTGTCTAATAATTTTATCGTAAAAGCATTGGATTAAGTAATAAAGTCATGGTTTATCTATGTTATATTGATATGTTGACTCCTAGTTTATGTTAGAGTATATATATATATATATATATATATATATATATATATATATTATAATTACTTTATTTTTAAAAAATATGATTCCATCGCGACACAGAAAATTCTGTTTCAAAATTGAAACTAAATTTGTAAATTTAATTATAAAAATTAAACTTAAAATCGCCCTGCTTACACTCCTCACCGTTCTTCTGAACAGGAGTAGATGTTTATTCCTTTCCTTATTACCTGTTTAGGATTACTCCTCCGGTACTTTTCTTAACCCTATTTTAATTGTATACTTCTAACGTATCCACTCTAAATCTGATATCTTATTTACTATTGACATTTTTCTTCGCAATAGCTGTATATAGGTTTGTCTCTAGCCCTGTTCACACTCCTCGCCAGTGTTTTAAAGAGATGTAAAGTTTTATCCCTCGTTTCGTGCTTTGGATAGGGTTTCCGCTTGCTTCTAAAGTCAACTTCAGCTTTATACTTCTCACGTTCCCGCATGACTGATATTTTAATTACTATTTTTTTCTCCTCAACAGGAAGATAGGTTCGCCTATCCTCCGGCTCACGCTCCTCCCGGAACTTTTAAACAGGACTAGACGTTTATCCCTGTTCCTCTGCTTTGGGTGAAATTTTCGGAAGGTTCTACTTCCTCTCTATAATTCTAACATCTCCGCCTATACTCTGAAATTTTATTTACTAATTATTTTTCTCGCCTCATTTGGAATAGATAGGTTCACCTATTATCCGCTTCACACTCCTCCCTAGTCTTTTATACTGAAGTGGATGTTTACCCTTTACTTCGGGTTTAGAATGGGGTTTCCGCTTCCTTCTAAAGTCTACTTCAACTCTATCAACATCACCCTTTGACGTTCTTATGGTTAGGAGGAACTCCTTAGACAATCTCTTTCCACACTGTTCTGTCCTGTATTGCTGTCCACAGATCACCAATGTTCAACCCTGTCACGATCTATGGTGTCTAAGAAAGTCAATTTTCGTGAGAAGACATTTCTAGAAGGATGCCATATGAGTAAGGATGAGATGATTTCCCCGTACGTCCAGTGGCAGTGGCCAACAAACTCGTATCACTTACTTTCTCTCTAGCATTTATTGCTTTAAAACTCTCTCTCTCTCCCTTTCCCCCCTCTCTCTCTTTTATACTGAAGTGGATGTTTACCCTTTACTTCCTGTTTAGAATGGGGTTTCCGCTTCCTTCTAAAGTCTACTTCAACTGTATCAACATCACCCTTTGACGTTTTTATGGTTAGGAAGAACTCCTTAGACAATCTCTTTCCACGCTGTTCTGTCCTCTATTGCTGTCCACAGATCACCAATGTCCAACCCTAAGTTCCGATCTATGGTTTCTAAGAAAGTCAATTTTCGTGAGAAGACATTTCCAGAAGGATGCCATAGGAGTAAGGTTGAGATGATTTCACCGTCCGCCCGGTGGCAGTGGCCAACAAACTCGTATAACTTACTTTCTCTCTAGCATTTATTGCTTTAAATCTATCTCTCCCTCTCCCTTTCTCCCCCTCTCTCTCTTTTATTGCTTCATATCTCATCACCATCATCATCATCACTCGTCGACCTTCTTATGGTCGGTCGGAACTCTATTGACAAACCCTTTTCACACTGTTCGCTCTTGTATTACTGTCCCCACATCCACAATGTTCAACCCTGAGCCCCGACCCATAATGTCTGGCAAAGTTAATTTTCGTGAGAAGACGCTTCTAGAAGGATGCCATAGGAATAAAGATGAGACGCTTTCGCTGTGCGCTGGGTGGCAGTGGATAGCAATCTATAAACTTTTTGTTTGTGCTTAAGAGAGATTGGTTTCAGTTCCCCGGAGATTATGTTAAGTGCTGCATGGGATCTCCAATTGATTTTTTGGATTTTTCTAAGTAGATATGTATATGTTCCATCCAGTCGTCTTTCAAGACGAACAGATAATGTCCAATTTTTCATCCATTCATCAGGACAGGTTCAATCAAAGTTCGAAAAGTTTGGAATTTTAAAAAGGATGGAAGATTCTAGTGACAAATTCTTGTGAAGTTTTTTTACACGCGAGAGATTTGCTGACGTTGAAGTCTTTTTGGGAATCTATTATGTGAGATCCAAGATAATTTGAACGCTTTTGATGGTTATATTATTGAGTGATTTCAATTTGGAGGGTTCAGGGGAGGTTGTGTGATATATTCGAACTTAGTCTGGTTCGAAGTTTTCTGAAGTTGTTGCAGCAAGAACTCGTCTTTCATATATTGAGAAATTAATGCAAGATAATTTACAAAATCAAGGACAGTAAGGTATTGTGGAGGGTAACGACTGCTCTGGTGAGGTTTCAAAAGGAGTCCTTTTCCTATATGTTGTCGAGAGAAATAAGCAGAACATAGTCTAGAACAACTAAAAACACAAAATGGGCAAGTGTCTCACCTTGTAGAACTCCGGCTATAAATTCGAAAGAATCAGTTTCGCCATTAAGTGATACAATGGCGACAGAGGTGTTTCTGTATAGGGGTCTAATTGCCGCCAAAAATCTGGAGGGTACACCATAAAGTTGCAGGATGTTTAACATGAGATTTCTGCTAAGGGAATCAAACGCATTACGAAACTCAATAAAACAGATTGTGACCTCTTTGTTGAATTTTTCATGTCTTCGAGTTTACGGCGAATAGAAAAGATTTGAGCAGTTGCCGACCTGCTTCTTCTAAATCCAATCTGGTTCAGCTACCTGTAGAACTATTAACTCTAACATCTCTGCTGATCTTCTGAAATTTTATTTACTAATTGTATTTTTGTCTCTCCTCATTTGAAGTTGATAGATTCGCCTGCTGGTGTTGCACAGTCCCCCCCCCCGATTTTCTGAACAGATGTAGAGTTCTATCCTTTATTTCCTTTTTAGGATTGGGTTTCCAGTTCCTTCTCAACTCTACTTAAACTCTAGCCCTTGGTAAGACGATAAACTAAATCCGCGTCTTGGATAAGACGATCATTACATACGATAGCCTTTGATCAGAAGGTTTTGAGGAGCATGGGACCATCTCTTAATTGCTGGTGTTCCCAGGTCCACCCTGACTCAGGGTGGTAGCAACTGTCAGGGTCCTAGCTATGGGCAAATATTTAATCTCCCAAAAGTGGGCAACACACTATGAATATATAAAAATAGGTTTTAATACCAGGAGTACATTTTCAGAAAATATTTTACCAGTAATACATTTTTGAAAACAAAAAAATATTACCAGCAATGCATTTTTAAAAAAAAAGAAAATTACCAACAATATATTTTTGAAGAAAAAATATTACCAGCAATACACTTTTGAAAAAAAATTGCTAACAATACATTTTTGAAAAAAAAATATCAGCAATCCATTTTTGAAGAAAAAACTATTACCAGCAATCTACTTTTGGAGAAAAATTATTATCAGGAATATATTTTTGGAGAAAACAGCTTTACCAAAAATATATTTTTGAAGGAAAAGAATTTTACCAGTAATAGATTTTTGAAGGAAAAAATGGAACCTTCAAAACATTTTTGAAAATAAAAATATTACCAGCAATGCATTTTTGAAAAAAAAATACCAGCAGTAGACTTTTGAAAAAAAAAAAATTAATGGCAATACATTTTTAGGAAAAATATTACCAGAAATACATTTTTGAAAAAGAGAATATTACCAACTATATATTTTAGAAAAAATATATTACCAGCAGTAAAAATCTTGTCGGCATTAAATAAGCCATTAAAGTTCATATACCTATCAACTATCGCCCGGTTCACATAACTTCCCGGTCTTTTAAAAAGCAATAGACGTTTGCCCTTGTTCCCTGTTGAGAATTGGATTTCCGGTTCCTTCTAAAGCCTACTACAACTATATATTTCTAACATGTCCGCAGGAAATCTACATGATATATAAAATATTGCTGAGCATTCTTTTTCATATTATTAGACATTTCTTTGTTTTTTTTATGAGAGAACTTACTCTATTTTTTAAGACATCGTTAAATTTTACATGGTATCCTTCGCTAGAGAACATCACCTTCGTCTTTCAGTGAAACTCTTTCTCGTCACTTGTCACAACCGACGCCATTACTGTCATAATATAGCAACAACATAAGTAGAAGCTTATGAAGCTTTATTTGACTCATTCTGCTTTAGTGCTGCAAAACGTTTATTTTATTATAGTGGATGGTTACAAGCAGGAGGGGAGATGGGAGGTGTCTATTTTAATACCACATTTGTTTTTATAAGAGAACTTGTTGGGATCTGTCGAGTTAGCTTATTATTGAGAATCGGGTTTCCAAACATTTAAGAGCAACAACGTATATTAAATGACATAAAAAAATATTCGCGGAAGAAGCAGAAACAGAAAGTTAGTTAAAATAAAATTTATATATTCTTTTCAGAAATATACAGGGGTTGGACAAAATGATTGGAACAGTTGCAAAATCCACTCCTATATTTCAAAGACCTATTATAGTAAGAACTTTTACTAACACTTCGTAATTGCAGGTTATATCTATTGTAAATACGTTTATTTTTCTAATTTACTGTCTTTGTCTTATTTAGTTTTAGAATTTAGTAAGATTTGAGCTAAATGCGTGACATCTCTGAGTTTGAAAAAGAGCAAATTGTTGGAGCTCGCATGGCAGGAGCCTCGATCACTAAGGTTGCTGAACTGTTTGGTTTTTCAAGAGCTACCCTATCAAGAACACTGATGCAATTCGAGAAATAGGGAAAGACCTCTAGCAACTGTAGCAATTCGGGCCGGACTTGAAAACTTACTGACAGGGGTTGACATGCATTGAAACGTAATTTGGCAAAAAATTATCGGACAAATGAGGCCAAAGTGACTGCTGAGTCGAATAACCATCTGAATAGTTCAGTTTCTACTAAAACTGTTCATCGGGAGCTCCATAAGGCTGTATATCATGGAAGAGCCGCTGTGATGAAACCTCTTCTCTCCACTCGCAACATTCAAAAGAGGTTGAAGTGGTGCAGAGATCACAATGCCTGGTCTTTAGACCAATGGAAGCAAATCATATTCTCAAAAAAGTCCAGTTTTTTTCTTTTCCCAACTTCACGGCGAGTTTGTGTGTGGAGGCAGCCCAAAAAAGCTTACAATCCTGACTGCCTTCTACCAACAGTGAAGCATGGAGATGGATCAGTGATATTTTGGGCCACTATATCATGGAAATGTCTCAGTCCAATAGTTGCTCTGCATGGTAGAATGAACGGCAAAGATTACCTGAACATTTTGGAAGATTATGTTCATCCAATGGCCAAGACTTTATTCCCTGATGGTGACTCCATCTTCCAAGACGATAATGCTCCAATACATACCGCTCGAGTGGTTAAGAATTCGTATGAAGAGTATAAAAGTGATCTAGAACACATGGGGTGATCTCCCCAATCTCAAGATATCAATATCATTGAACATTTGTGGTGCATTTTGGAGCAACACGTTAGGAGCCTCTATCCTCCGCCGTCGTGTCGTAAAGAGCTGGAGAAGGTTTTAATGAAAGAATGACGGTAAATTCCACTGGAGGAAGCCATGGAGCTGTATGATTCCATTCCTAGACGTATTAAAGCTGTCTGTGAGGCTAAATGAGGACCAACTCCATATTAAATAAATTTTCTTTGAAGTGTTCCAATTATTTTGTCCAGCATCTGTAGAATTACAATAAAATGTTCCATTTTCCTTGTAGGTAAATTTATTTTATCAAGTAATTAAGTATCCGCAGTATAAATATCTTTTCAATAGATACAGAAAGGAAACGACAAAACCTCCTACAGAGCGAGAAGAAGGGACTAAGCACAAACTACAAGAAAACAGAATGCATGGTCATCAGTAAAAGGATGAACCCGAAATGCGATTTGCAGGTCGCAGACACTAAATTCAATTACGTCCTGAGGTTTAAATATCAGAGAAGTGTTTTGACGGAGGACAGTAAGATCGACGCTGAGATCCGAAGACGTATTGGGATGGGCAAAGACACATTCCAAAAGTTGGGCAGAGTATTACGAGACTGGAAGATTTTGCTGGCAACAAAGAAGATAGTACCGGTCTACTACGTGACATCTGACCTCATTTGCGGCAGCGAATTTTGGACGGTCTCCTCAAAGATAAAGAAGAGACTCGAGGCATTGGAGGTATGGTTCTTCAAAATGATGCTAAGGATACCATGCACCGAGCGTTTGAGCAAGGATGAAGTTTTGGAGAGGGTGCAACCAAGGAGGAAGCTTATACTTAGCATCAAGAAGAGGCAGCTGAAATTTCTGGGACACGTAATGAGATAAGACGACCTGGAAAATGATACTCACAGGTCGAATAGAGGGAAAAAACGTCAAGGAAAAGCAACGCATGACGTATCTGGAGGGCCTAAGCAGGTGGATGACAGAACGTGGTCTAGAGGATGTGGCAGAGGGACGAAACTTATTGAGAGCTTCCAGAGATCGAGGGAAGTGGAGATCCATGATCGTCTACGTCCTGAAGGAACACGGCACATAAAAAGAAAAGAGGTCCTGTTCAAAATATGGGGACAGACTTGCTTTATAACGGTCAGCTTAATGTATTCATGAGTGCACAGACAAAGGCTTAGTCCCTTCCATTGTGTGAATGCTTGTATTTTTGTACGTGGATACGCATGTGTACATTAAACAAGTCTTTGAAATTGCTTTGAACCTCATGAAGTAGTATGCTTCTATTTTTATATCCTTAAGTGATATCGAAAAACTAATTTCACATAGATGTGTGAACTTTTTGAATATAAGGTTTTCATTAGTTAGAAAATAATTTCACACTGACTCGTCGTTCTCGGTATGACGATAAAATACATCCTGCAGCAAGTCCTCAGAACAAAAGGTTTAAAGGGCCATGGGAATTTTTTTAATTGCGCTTGTTAACTAGATCCACCCTGAGCCTGGGTGGTACCACCTGTTAGGTTTCTAGCTACGAGCAAATAGTGAACTGCAAACAGGGGTCAAAACACTATGAAAGTATAAAAATAGATTTTTATAGTAAAAATACCAGCAATACATTTTGAAAAAAAAAATTACCTGCAATATTTTTTTTAAATATACTAGCAGTAAACCATAATCCAGACTCTTGATAATTTTTCCTCAAAAATATGTCAATGAAATCTGATCTACAAACTGATTTCTTACAAAGAACACATTCTAAAAATCTTGTCGGTATTAAATAACATATTGAGGTTGATATACCCTAAAACAAAATAAACCAAACCACACTGGTTTGCAATTTTTTTTTTTTTAGAATTTTCAGAAGCAGTTTATTTTTATTATTATCTCAGTCACTTATGTGGCATACGTGATACACACTTTGGTGATCATGTATCTTTCGATCACTGACGTGACAGATTTTTCCTGCAGTAGGTTGCCATTTTTTTCTGCAGTAGAACAGCTACCATTCAAGTCTGTACTGCTATTTACCCATATTTGGAAGAAGAATATGAGGATTCAAGACTTTCCCAAGGCTATTAGCCCGTAAGTGAATGTAATGAATTTTGACTGGAATTCGAACTCGGCTCTCTGATTTCTCAATCCGAGCCGCTATCCATTAATACTCTGTGCCTTATTATCCAAATAATCCCAAAATATCACATGGTATTTCTACAACTAGGTCCTCAATTATTTTGGCACTATTTTCCCTTGTACTTATCGTTTAGCAAACAAATTTACAGAATAGATCTTATTGGTTGAATAGGACTTAATTCCTATAAAACTTTCCTATTTTTAATATGTCGCTTAATTTTTGGAAGGCATGCTACGCTATTGAAATTC
>OZ010613.1:7984034-8064034 GCA_963932145.1 Acanthosepion lycidas | reverse complement strand
AAAAGAAAGAAAGAAAGAAACACTGACAGAAAGAAATAAATAAACAGTGAAAGAAAGAAAGAAAGAAAGAAACGTTGAAAAAAAGAAGGAAGGAAGGTAGGAAGGAAATAAAGAAAAAGTTGCATTATAAAAATCGACCAAAGAAATTAATAAAGAAAAAAAAATCTTCATACTAAAATCGGTTTATCACTTAAGCAAAAATGAAACAAAGAAAGAAGGAAGACAAATTTTGGTGCCGATATAAACAAAGACATTAATAGATAAAAAGGCAAATTAGTTGAGAGCAAGGAAACATTGTTAGCATGGAGGTGAACTTTGTGAAAATCATCCTCTCTACTCGAGAATTAAACATAATTTGCTTACGTTTGATCTAGAACTGATGGTTAACAAAAACTATTTTTGAGATTTAATGCAAATTTAATGACAAAGAAAGAGAGAAAAAAAGAAAGAGGTTTACTATTAGGTTGGTGCAAAAATAATGACGTAATAATGTCGTTTTTTGACGTATTATTTAACATCAAAAAACGACATTATTGCGTCATTATTTTTGCACCGACCTAATAGAAGGAAGAATAAAAGTCAGATAGAAGGTTTGGTTAGGTTTGTTATATGGCATACCAACTTAAATGAGTTATTTAATGCCGACAAGATTCTTATTGCTGGTAATTTTTCTTTTAAAACGTATTTCTGGTAATATTTTTTTCTTCAAAAATGTATTGCTGGTAAAAAAATTTTTTTACTCAAATCTGTATTGCTGGCAATATTTTTTCTTTCAAAAATGTATTGCTCGTAATAATTTTTTTTTCAAAAATGTATTGCTGGTAATTTTTTTTATTCAAAAATATATATTGCTGGTAATATTTTTTTTTCCTTCAGAATTGTATTGGAGGTAATATTTTTTTCCAAAAATGTTTTGCTGGTAATATTTTATCTTCAAAAATGAATTGCTGGCAAAAATTTTTTTCTTCAAATATGTATTGCTGGCAATATTTTTCCTTCAAAAATATATTACTGGTAATATTTTTTTACAGAAATGTATTGCCTATTTTTACACTTTCATAGTGTTTTGATCCCAGTTTGAGGGTTAACTATTTTCCCATAGTTGCGACCCTAACAGGTGCTACCACCGCCGGTCAAAGTGGGCCTGGGGACGCTAAGAAAAAAAAAAAAAGAAAGAAAAGTTAAAATGAGTCATGAATAAACACAGAACAAAAGAAAGAAATATCTCGAGAAAAAGAATAAAGAGAAAAAGACAGTGAAAAGAGAACAAAGATATAACGAAAAACATGATATACAAATCACAGCAAGACAAGAAAGAAGAAAGAAAGAACGAAAAAAGAGAGAAATATCTGTTAAGCAAAAGAAAGAGAGAAATATCTGTTAAGCAAAAGAAAGAGAGAGATATCTGTTAAGCAAAAGAAAGAGAGAGATATCTGTTAAGCAAAAGAAAGAGAGAGATATCTCTAAAAATAGATAAAAAGAAAATGAAGAGAGAAAGAAAAAAGAAAGAAAGAAAGATCACAGAATGAAAACATCAAAACGAAGACAGAAATATCTTTAAAATGAAGAATTTACACAAAACGATAAAGAAAAATTAATGCAAGAAATTTTGCACTGATCATTACACGGATTTCCTTACCTGAACTGGCTGCCAGCTACGGCTAGAATGTCAAGTCTCTACTGGGATTTTATCGATCGATGTAAAAAAAGATGGACAGTGTTCTCTTTGGAAGGCATTAATATGAAATAAATATGAGGCGACTGTAATTCGAACTCAACCCTTTCAACCTACAGCGCCGATAACTAATTGCTTCCCACCACTAATTTTTCCCCTATATCATTTCCGTAGACAATATGTTTGCCATTTCAAACTTTGATCTAGAATAAGGAATTTATGTAAATATTCCCAACGTACTGATAACGAGTTGGCCTATGCTGATGGCATAGGTTTTTATAGTTGAGCTAAGAATGTCCCTTTAAACATAAACTCAGTATCCGCTACCAAATGTTCCAAGAACGAGGACTCAAGATAAATCTTTCCAAAAATGAAACTAGGATCTGGCATTGAAATGAAAACAGTTGCAAGACATACTCTGAATGTATCATGACAAGAAGTAGTTTCGCCCAATACCGCAAGTTGCTACTAAACCAAAACATTAATCTGAAAACACGAGTCTTGTACTTAAATAACCCCGTCAGATTGTGATTGTTATATGGATGTCATGCATGGTGCCAAAGACTTTCAAAAATATCTAAACTGTCAGCTGTATATGTTATACATCATGACGGTCGTATAGTATCCAGAGGTTAGCTGTGAATATTTCGGAGACAGTAAGAAAGCGTAGATATCGCAGCAAAGTAGCAGAGCGTAGTACTTCCTTCTGTTCATCTTCGCCTGACAAATTGGCACTGGGCATTCGGGTAGGGTAAACAAAAATGGCCGCCTTCATACACGACGGGTTTTATGTTCCATGTCTTCTGATTGGTTAACCTTCTGTTGGTCGACTATAAATTGAGTCAAGGCATTTGGACTAACTCACTAATTACATAATGTATACAAAAAACTGCAACAGTATACAGTCGCTTTCTAATATCAATCGTTAAAAAAGGTTTTGAGCGAGTGAAACCCTAGGGTCTTGGTGAACATTGCGAATTGGCGCTACTGAATCACAGACAATTAAGATCGGGATTGAGTTTGAAGCCCAATATATTCTCAAGGTAGGCTGCCTCCTCGAAGGGACATCTGTTCATCCTGACTGTGTTGATGACGACGTTAATGATCAGGAAACATAAAATCAACATCCTCTATCAAGTTTTCCAAGAAATAGGACTCAAGATAAACCTTTCCAAAAGACCGTGATCTGGAATTGAATTTGTAAATACTAAACATTTCAAATAAGTGAAATTTAGCGTAGGGGATACGCAAACTGACAATGAATTGGTTGCACCAGAGGGAGTTTTCGCCAACACTATAGGTGGCTACAATTCCAAAACATTAGCCCAAAAAATCGTATCATGATCTTAAATAGCCTCGTCAGATCGAGGCATTCATATAGATGCCATGCACGGGGTTAAATTTATTCAGAAATATCTAAACTGTCAGCCGTATATACAACCGCTTCCTCAGAGCGATGGATGAAAGTGGCATCGAACGGCTGAAAGACTAATTATTAACTGTCACAGCTAAAGGTCGGGTGTGAGTTTGAAACCCAATATTCTTTCAAGTTAGGGTGCCTCCTCTAGGGGCCATCCATTCATCGTAACTGTGTTGAGGATTAGACTGATGCCGAAGTAGTCTATGTTGATGACATTAGGATTTATAGTTGAGCTAAAAAATAATCTGGAAACAAATTCAATATCCTCTATCAAGTGTTCCAATAAACAGGACCTAAGATAAACGTTTGAAACAAGGAGACTATGATCTGGAATTGAAATGAAAGCAATTACAGGATATAATCTGAATGCATCCTGACAAGAAGTAGTTTCGCCAAATACCGCAAGTTGCTACTAAGCCAAAAACCTCAAAACTCGAGTCATGTCCTTACATAACCACCTCGTATCGTGATTTTTATATGCATCTCGCCAAAACCGTTCAGAACTATCTAAACTATCAGCTGTATACAGCGGCTGCTCAGATCAATCTTTAAAAAAGGTTTTGGAAGAGTGAATCCCTTGGGTCTCGGTGTACAGTGCGAATTGGCGCTGATGGTTCACAGACAATGAACGATACCAAATAATGTAAACCACGTTACTTGAGGACTTTCAACAGCAGCAGCTGATAAAAATAGATATCCCCTGCAACACGAAGAGAAAATAATCACCTAATCTACAGATTGATATTTCCCACTACGCCAAACAAAATGTTAGGAAGGAAGATTTCGCCAGTATTGGAAAGAGCGATAAAAGCTACTGGACTTGGGAAACGTATTTTTGTGGATTTAAGAGAATTTTTTTATGAATTTCAAGCGGAAGAATTACTGGTAGCTCTGTCAATGAATGCTGAATATTTCCTTATATTATCCTTACCATTAGTCTAGTAGATGAAAACGGGACAAAAAGATTAATAATCAATAGTAAGAAAATGGAATGTTTGGTTGTTAGCAAAAGGGGCAGCCTAGAGTAAGAGTTACAAAATGGAGATGTCAAAATCAAAAAAAGAAATTTACGTAACTCAGAAATGTTATAAAGATAAGACAAACAACACCGAGCAAAAGTCATAAGTGGTGACCCAGTGACATTAGATAAAGGATTGGTTAGTATAAGTAGTACCCCACAACATAACAACTACCCTGGGCAAATGGCAGCATCCCCCCAAAAAACTGGGATAGGCGGGTACAAGAGGAGGACAACAGCAGTCAGAAAACAGTCTGCCTGCCTTACGCGAAGGGGTTATCAGAGAAAATACAAAGGAACTGCGGTCCATATAAAATCAGGACAACCTTCAAAACCTTGACAACACTTCGCAGATATCTCTCCCGCGTAAGAACCCCCATAGACGAGAACATGACTAAAGACTGTGTGTACGCTATCCCATGCAGCTGCGGAAAGATATATAAAGGGGAGACAAGCAGCCTCCTTAAGGTAAGGCTTCAAGAACACCAAAAAGCTGTAACACGAGGGGAAGTGGAAAAAACAGGCGTGGCTGACCACATATGGAGAGAAAAGAGAGATCACCGCCCTCTGTGGGATCAGTTTGAGATCATAGACAAAGAACGTCATTGGAAAATTCGTAAACTTAAGCAATCAACACATATGCTAGACCACAAAAATCTCCTGAGCCGACCAAGCATAGAAATGAATACAATATGGAAACCAGTAATAAGGAGTGTCAGTGAAAAGCGATAATAACAAAAAAAATTGCAATATGAGCTCTGATAAAAATATGAAATGATAACAGCAAAAATTGCAATATGAGCACTGGTAAAAAAACGATGGTGACGATATTACGTTTATAATACCCAGAAAATCATATACAGATGTCCTCAAGGACACATGGCACAGTGGATAAAGGCGACAGGAGTGTAAGTTCAATTCTCGGTTAAGACAGTGGAGAACTTTCAGAGGGAAAATTAGCAGGAGATAACTGATAACTGACATCCATTAAACATGGCACGTGGAACGAGGACAGTCTACGCCAGTGAGCAAAATAAAGGGTTCAGTTCAACATTCCAACAACCTGAAGAAGGCTGCCGCGTACAACGGCCGAAACGTTGTGATAAATATGGCAACAAAGATGAGGACAATAGTCCGAATAATGTAAATAATGTACATAATACCTCATCTTAGAAATATAGAGAGATACTGAAGGGCCGAAACGTTGTAATAAATACGGCAACAAAGATGAGGACAATAGTCTGAATAATGTAAATAATGTACATAATACCTCATCTCAGAAATATAGACAGTTACAGATAAGACAAATATGGCACCGAAATCCAAAATTTTATTATACAGCGACAAATCCCTTCAAAATCCTAAGTAAATTATTAAAATAAGGGGAAATTTGGTGAGAAACAAAGAAAAGAGTGTTCGTCTAGATAATATTAACATTTCTATATGGAAGTGAATGCTGGGCGATTTGCTTAGAGATGAAGGGGAAATTTGATGAAACAGATATCTTTGTACAAAACGATGCTTGGGGTAACATTAATTACAACTAGTCTTATCTTGTGAATATTCTACTATTTACCTATTGAAATATTCAGGTGAATCTAAATTCTCGAGTAAGATCATGGCGAATTCAACACCAATAAAGATCTGTAGAAATGGTATCCTTAAATATTGGAGCTTAAAGACTTTACCAAAATATTACACTAAGAATCATGAATATGAATGAGGGTCGTAATTTAATAAGTAAGGGGGTACAAATGAAGATATTTCAACTTGTCACCTTTTTCCATTTCACTGAAACAATTTTTGTCTGTCTATATTTCTGAGATGAGGTATTATGTACATTATTTATATTATTCGGACTATTGTCCTCATCTTTGTCGCCATATTTATCACAACGTTTCGGCCGTTGTACGCTCCGGCCTTCTTCAGGTGGTTGGAATTTCGAACTGAACCCTTTATTTCGCTCACTGGGGTAGACTGTTCTAGTTCCACGTGCCATGTTTGATGGATGTCAGTTATCAGTTATCTTCTGGTAATTTCCCTCTGACAGTTCTCCACTGCCTTAACCGGGTATTGAACTCACACTCTTTGGGTCCTGTCAATGTATCTAACCAACGGCTAAAGAAATAAAGGGTTCAGTTCGAAATTCCAACCACCTGAAGAAGGCCGGAGCGTACAACGACCGAAACGTTGTGATAAATATGGCGACAAAGATGAGGACAATAGTCCGAATAATGTAAATAATGAAACATTTTCTTTTTAACAAAAAAGTTTAAAGAGAAAAAAAAAGACATTACAATTTCTTTTTAATGTGATTTTTTTTTAAAATGGGCCGTGTCCCTTCAGTATGGTTATGGCTCTACGCAACTTCCCCTTTCATACACTCCTTCCCTGTTCTGCTATACAATTACCCTGGGTATATTAATTTCTGTTTCCATTGTTTTCCTGTAAGTGTTAAATTCTATAAGGCTTCTTTTGATTTTGATCGGTTCTGATAAAACAGTGATCTATGAACTTTGTTTCTTTCAATTCAACATATTTTAACAAGAGATATATTCTTTTTTGCGCCCTTTGATGATTGAGAAGCGAGGGAGAGGAAAATACGGCTCGGCAGTTTTAAGCAACTCTTGAATATAATTGCCAATAAAGAAGTGGTTTACAAATAAATAAAAAAAAATGGTAGAATGCTTCACTAGCCCAACATCAGTTTCTGCAAATATAAAAATAAGTAAAATTAGATTTCTGCAAATATTAAATATTAAATTTGATATTAAGAGCATTTCCGTGTTCGCAGAGAAAACGTGTCAAAATGAATCTCCAGCTGATGAGTTTTATTTCTTCAGTTAATGATTAAATAAGCTGATGAAATAAAACGACCGTAGAAATTCCCTTATCGCATCGTTAAATATTTGAGCTTAACAACATTAACAAAACTAGAAAGACCCGTGATAATTTCACGGTTTCCTATTTGAATTTTCTCATGAATCTTAATTCTTCAGTTAATGATTATATAAGTTCATGGCGAGTTCTATGACAATAAAGTATCCGTAGAAATTCCCCTATCGCATCGTTAAATCTTTGAGCAACCTTAACAAAACTAGAAAGACACTTGATAAGTTCACGGTTTTCCTATTTGAATTTTCTCATGAATCTTAATACTTCATTTAATGATTGAATAAGCTCATGGCGAGTTCTACGACAATAAAATATCCGTAGAAATTCCCCTATCGCATCGTTAAATATTTGACCTTAACAACCTTAACAAAACTAGAAAGACCCGTGATAATTTCACGGATTTCCTATTTGAATTTTCTTCTGAATCTTAATTCTTCAGTTAATGATTGAATAAGCTCATGGCGAGTTCTACGACAATAAAATATCCGTAGAAATTTACCTATCGCATCGTTAAATATTTGAGCTTAACAACTTTAACAAAATATTGCAATAAAAATCATAAATATGAACGCTGGTTTTTATTTTAAGAAGTAAGGGGGTACAAATGAAAAGATTTGAAATTGACAACTTTTTCCATTTAACTTAAACAGCCATTAAAACTTAACTTCTTTCTTTTTTTTTCTTTCATTTTCTCGATCCAAACAAACTAGCATCTCTTACAAGGGTTTTGTTTTTGCACAATGAAAACGGAATACTCCATGGGGTACTGGCAAGAGACCTTAAACACTTCAATCTTCACTTCTTTCTTTCTTTCTTTCTTTCTTTCTTTCTTTCTTTCTTTTCCTCACTGAAACCAAGTAGCGTCTGTTCCCTTGTCTCCGCACAGTCAAATGGAATAGTCCATTATGCATAAGATATTGGCAGGACGTAACGGTCGTGAGGAATAACAAAAGTTACGGACAGGCATATTTATGATAAGATTACAATTAATATTAAGGAAGAGGTAATTATTTACAATCTCAAAGCGATAGTTTACATTTACGAGATACATAATGAGAAAAGTGGGCTTGGAGAATTAAACACACACAAGGTTTGAACGACAGGGAGAAACAGAGTGTAAATTATCTAACGGGTTTGTGCAGATGAGTGGCATAACAAAGAATTGAAAGGATAGTAAAAAAAAGCCGCAAAGGACAGAACCTCATAGAGAGCCATGATCGCCTACGTCCTCTAGAGAGACAGGACATAAAAAAGTGATGAATATACCCCAGTAAGATGCTGGACCAAGAACCTAAACAAACTGCGGAACGGAAGAAATATTTTAATTAGTCAAATTTTAAAAGACACCAATATTTAGAGAACTTAAATCGATTAATTTTTCACTTATTTTAGTGCATCTTTTTACTTACAATTATTGCTGCATGACGCAAACTATAATCAGTGCATTATTTTAACAAACTAGCCGTAAAAAAATCAACAGCGCCTTTTATTCACATTGTTAGGTGGCATGGTAGATTAATGGATTGTTTTTCGGATTGAGGATTCGATAGAGCTAAGTTCGAATTCCAGTCGAGTTCATTGCTTTCACTTACGTGTAGATACCCTGTGGAAACGTATGATTCGTACTCTTCTGACAGACTGGGTTCTATCTCCTTGGGCGGCAACCTGTATAGGAGAAGGAAAACTCTGAATTCAAACCTGCATATAGCCCTGGTGAAACACATGCTTTGCAGTTAAGAAAAGGATCGTTTGCATTGTCTCGATGGTTGATTCCTCTTCCCTTTTCCGCATTATTACCACATGAGGCTGTATATAAGTTGTGAGGTAATCGTTCTAAGTAACGCAGTTAATCAAAATAAGTGCTACGTAATTTGTTGCGTTTTAAAAATATATATAAAATAATTAAAAAGGTTAGAAAAATTTAATTTTGTTTTAAATAAATACTTATAGTGAATGCAAATCGATTTTTCGTTCCGTCTCGTTCATACGCGCCAGTTACAACATTCCTTTACCGCCATCTTTGTTTCTTACCAACCTCAATCCGACTGCTAACAAAAATGACTTCAACTACATCGACCTGTACTATTTTCGACTCTACTGCTATTCTCTCCATCTATTCGATCGTTGTTTTATGGCGCTTACTACAAGCTGCCTGCGACATCGTCATCATTGTCGTCACATGTCGTTCGGTGATAAAATAGAGGTAGTAATAGTTAGGTTGACAATTACTGCTACTGTTGCTGCTGCGTGAATAAAATTGCCCCCACCCCACCTCAAAAAATATAAAATAAAAGTGTTGCGCGAACTGCGTAATCATTAGCAGAAGGTGACGAGGAAGTGAACTGTTGTTGTTAAAGAAGCGGTACTGTGTGTGGCATGCCAGATGGCGGCAAGAAAAGCAAAATAAAGGAGGAAGAGAACGAGGAGGAGGAAGAAGGAAAGGCGGAAAAAGAGGATAATGAAGAAATGGAGAGGAAGAAGACGAAGAGGAAAACGAAGAGGATAAAGAAGAAGAGGAGGAGAAAGAAGAAAAAGAGGAGGAAGAAGACGAAGATGAAGAAGAGGATAAAAAAGAGGAAGAAAGACAGGCAGAAAATCAAGAAGAAGAAGAGGAGGAGGAGGAGGATAAAGATGAATAAGACGATGGTGAAGAGGATAAAGCAGAAAAAGAGTCAGAAGAAGAAGAGGAAGAAAAACAAGAAAAACAGAAAGAGAAGAAGAAGAGGAAGAAGAAGAGAGGAGGAAGAAGACGACGATAAAGAAGATTATAAAAAGAAAAAGAAAAGGAAGAAAAACAGGCAGAAAAAGAAGAAGAGGAGGAGGAGAAGGATAAAGAAGAAGAAGAAGAAGAAGAAGGAGAAGAAGAAGAAGAAGAAGAAGAAGAAATGCTAAAAGAAGAAGACGAAGATGAAGTAGAGGATAAAAAAGAGAAAGAAGAGGAAGAAAGACAGGCAGAAAATCAAGAAGAAGAAGAAGAGGAGGAGGAGGAGGAGGATAAAGATGAATAAGACGATGGTGAAGAGGATAAAGCAGAAAAAGAGTCAGAAGAAGAAGAGGAAGAAAAACAAGAAAAGCAGGAAGAGAAGAAGAAGAAGAAGAAGAAGAAGAGGAAGAAGAAGAAGAGAGAAGGAAGAAGACGACGATGAAGAAGAAGATTATAAAAAGAAAAAGAAAAGGAAGAAAAACAGGCAGAAAAACAAGAAGAAGAGGAGGAGGAGGATAAAGAAGAAGAAGAAGAAGAAAAAGAAATGCTAAAAGAAGAAGACAAAGATGAAGTAGAGGATAAAGAAGAAAAAGAAGAGGGAGAAAAATAGGCAGAAAAACAAGAAGAAGAAGAAGAAGACGAAGAAGAAGAGGATAAAGGAGAAGAAGACGAAGATGAAGAAGAGGATAAAGAAGAAGAGAATGAAGAGGGAGAAAAACAAAAAGAAAAACAGAAAGAAGAAGTAGAAGACAAAGAGAAATAAGAAGGAGAAGAAAAAGAAGAAGAAGAAACAAACAAATAGAATTATATATAAAAACAAAAACAAATAGCGATAAATAGAAGTTTGTACAGGAAGTTTCGTTTAGATTGGCACAAGGTTACAAAGTCTGGGTAACGGATGCAGAAAGAAATCACTTGGGAAGAAAATAAGAAAGAAATCAAATAATGAAAGAGTTTCTGAAGGTACAGGGAAGTAGGTAAAAACGTAATTAAAGAAATGACTAGTGGTAAATAAAGAAAGAAAGAAATAACTAATGGGTGATGAGAAAGAGAGAATCATAAAACGAAAGAAAGAAAGAAAGAACAATGCTGGGTGGGAAAGAAAGAAAGAAAGATAGAAAGAAAGAAAGAATAATGCTGGATGGGAAAGAAAGAAAGAAAGAAAGAAAGAAAGAAAGAAAGAAAGAAAGAAAGAAAGAATAATGCTGGGTGAGAAAGAAAGAAAGAAAGAAAGAAAGAAAGAAAGAAAGAAAGAAAGAAAGAAAGAACAATGCTGGGTGAGAAAGAAAGAAAGAAAGAAAGAAAGAAAGAAAGAAAGAAAGAAAGAAAGAAAGAATAATGCTGGGTGAGAAAGAAAGAAAGAAAGAAAGAAAGAAAGAAAGAAAGAACAATGCTGGGTGAGAAAGAAAGAAAGAAAGAAAGAAAGAAAGAAAGAAAGAAAGAAAGAAAGAAAGAACAATGCTGGGGGTCGGAAAGAAAGAAAGAATAATGCTGGGTGAGAAAGAAAGAAAGAAAGAAAGAAAGAAAGAAAGAAAGAAAGAAAGAAAGAAAGAAAGAACAATGCTGGGTGAGAAAGAAAGAAAGAAAGAAGGAAAGAAAGAAAGAAAGAAAGAAAGAACAATGCTGGGTGAGAAAGAAAGAAAGAAAGAAAGAAAGAAAGCTGGGTGGGAAAGAAAGAAAGAAAGAATAATGCTGGGTGAGAAAGAAAGAAAGAAAGAACAATGCTGGGTGGGAAAGAAAGAAAGAAAGAAAGAATAATGCTGGGTGAGAAAGAAAGAAAGAAAGAACAATGCTGGGTGAGAAAGAAAGAAAGAAAGAAGGAAAGAAGGAAAGAAAGAACAATGCTGGGTGGGAAAGAAAGAAAGAAAGAAAGAAAGAAAGAAAGAAAGAACAATGCTGGGTGGGAAAGAAAGAAAGAAAGAAAGAATAATGCTGGGTGAGAAAGAAAGAAAGAAAGAAAGAAAGAAAGAAAGAAAGAAAGAAAGAAAGAACAATGCTGGGTGAGAAAGAAAGAAAGAAAGAAAGAAAGAAAGAAAGAAAGAAAGAAAGAAAGAAAGAATAATGCTGGGTGAGAAAGAAAGAAAGAAAGAAAGAAAGAAAGAAAGAAAGAAAGAAAGAACAATGCTGGGTGAGAAAGAAAGAAAGAAAGAAAGAAAGAAAGAAAGAAAGAAAGAAAGAAAGAACAATGCTGGGGGTCGGAAAGAAAGAAAGAATAATGCTGGGTGAGAAAGAAAGAAAGAAAGAAAGAAAGAAAGAAAGAAAGAAAGAAAGAAAGAAAGAACAATGCTGGGTGGGAAAGAAAGAAAGAAAGAAGGAAAGAACGAAAGAAAGAACAATGCTGGGTGGGAAAGAAAGAAAGAAAGAAAGAAAGAAAGAAAGAAAGAAAGAAAAAAAGAAAGAAAGAAAGAAAGAAAGAACAATGCTGGGTGAGAAAGAAAGAAAGAAAAAAGAAAGTAAGAAAGAAAGAAAGAACAATGCTGGGTGAGAAAGAAAGAAAGAAAAAAGAAAGTAAGAAAGAAAGAAAGAACAATGCTGGGTGGGAAAGAAAGAAAGAAAGAAAGAAAGAAAGAAAGAAAGAAAGAAAGAAAGAAAGAAAGAAAGAAAGAACAAATGATGAGAAAGAAAGAAAGAAAGAATAAAGAAAAAGAAAGAAAATGAAAGTAAAACGAACAAACAAATGATGGCTGGAAAAGAAAGAATAAAAGAAAGAAAGAAAGAAAGAAAGAAAGAAAGAAAGAAAGAAAGAAAGAAAGAAAGAACAATGCTGGGTGGGAAAGAAAGAAAGAAAGAAAGAAAGAAAGAAAGAAAGAAAGAAAGAAAGAAAGAAAGAAAAGAGTAAAAAAAAGTAAGAAAATTTATGTTAAAAATTAGAATAGAACCGTCAAAAAAGGGTCAAAATCGACAAGGGATAAAAATGAAATAAGGAGCGAATAATGGTTAAGAAAGAGTCTGTGAAGATATTAAAAACAAAATAAAAAAGGAAGAAAGTAAGAAAGTAAAAAGAAAGAAGGTAATAAAGAAAGAAGGAATGAGAGAAAAAATAATGAGAAAATGGAAAAGAACGTGACAGTGCATGTTGAAGAAAGAAAGAATACTGGACAATGAAGTATAGAATCAGAAGAAAGAAAGAAAAAGAAAGAAAGAACAATGCTGTGTGGGAAAGAAAGAAAGAAAGAAAGAATGAAAGAAAGAAAGAAAGAACAATGCTGGGTGGGAAAGAAAGATACAAAGAAAGAAAGAAAGAAAGAAAGAAAGAACAAATGATGAGAAAGAAAGAAAGAAAGAAAGAAAGAAAGAAAGAAAGAAAGAAAGAAAGAAAGAATAAAGAAAGAAAAAATAAGACGAATAAGATAAGAAGACAGAAAGAAAGAAACGAAGAATTAATGATGGCTGGAAAATTAAATAAATCTATAAATAAATAAATAAATAAATAAAGAAAGAAAGAAAGAAAGAAAGAAAGAAAGAAAGAAATAACAATGCTGTGTGGGAAAGAAAGAAATAATAAATTTTAAGAACGCAAAATTAAAAGAGAAGACCAAAGAAAAACTGATTTCTAAGAATCATAAAATATAGTAAATAAATCGAAGTCTAAGAAAAAAAAACATTCATATTGGGTTCGACTCTTACCGAATGGCCGATAAATGGAATCGAAACTCTGGAAATAAATTTACAGAATTCTTCAAAGGGAACAATGGTTACTTGTGCCAGAAAAAAAAAGAATAACTAAGAAAATATCGTCAAGCGAACAAGCTTTAATTGGGTCTAAATTCTTACATCGCTACGTCAATATTCTTGGAAAAATAATTTCTTCCTTTTTCTCCACCTATACAGAATGTCCATAAATTATCTGTTCAACTGACACAGTTTATAGCAGCCATTCCAGTTAAGATCCATCAATATATTAGGTTGGTGCAAAAATAATGACGTAATAATGTCGTTTTTTGACGTTAAAAATACGTCAAAAAACGACATTATTACGTCATGATTTTTGCACCAACCTAATACTTCTTTGCACTTTAAAGAAATATTATTGGAGTTCTGATATATATATATATATATATATATATATATATATATATATATATATATATATAGTTTGTTCCTTTTTGTCTCTTCAAGTAGATGTTAAAATTATTATTGATTCCTGACTTTTAACGAAAAGGGCAACAGCGTAAAGACCGTTTATCCTGGTTCAGAGACCAAATCGGACTTTCTGTTTCGGCAGAATTACGGTAAAAGTATGAAAAGGAACCACCAAGTCGTGTTAGCATCGGTGCCTTGTACAAGAAAGTTATGGAAATATAAAGTCTCTTGTAGAAAACAGAAATTTGAGGGCAGTGCAGACGATACGGAAAGAGTTGGATGATATATCCTGTCAACATCATGGTGTTTGGGGTGATCACAAGTGATGGTGACATTATCTCTACCTTCATCTTCCCACAGGGCCTTAGACTTTACGCAAACGCGTACATCAAGTGCTTTTAGAAATATGGTCAAGAGAGTGATTGCTGGAAGTTCTTGTCTGACAGCAGGACTCTGCACAATGCCACACAAGAAGGAAAATTCAGTCATGACTGTCAGACAATTTCTGCGGCCACATCACCCCTTGAATCTGGCCACACAACTCCACAGAGTGCACCGCCATTGATTATTGCGTGTGGGCGCAGTTGAGCGAGAGACCAATCAAACTCTTTGTAACACCAAAAGAAGAACTAAAGGCAAGGATATATGGCAGCATTCACCAACTTAAACAAGCAGACCTCCCAGAAGAGTTTCAAGACATTCTGAAGTCGTCAGGAGGCTATGGTTGAAACCAATGGCGATTTTATTGAATAAATTTACTCTTTAGTATTTCAAGATATTTTTGTGTAATTTTGGTAAATATCTGTTAAAATGAGATCTCAGTGTTATTTTCAATTTTGCCTAATTAAAATGACAATTTATTCATCGCACACTGTATGTCAGTGCTACTGCTATTTATCTATAACGTCTTGATAAAATCGAAAGAATAATCAGCAATATTATTAGACCTGATCTGGCGTCTCGGCTTCGGTCACTTTTCCACCACCTTAAGGTTGTCTTCTCTATAAATACTTTCATGTTAATTGTTCAGATGAATTCCTCACTATCATGTCTAGACTCTTTGAATTTAAGCGCAAAACTAGACTGTCGACGAAGTCTCACTAATGTACAGTTGAGCTGGCTCGATGTAACCGTATTTTCTATGCTAACATTTTCTTTTCTCGCACTTCTCACTTGTGGAACTCCCTTCTGGTTCCATATTTTCCAGCCATCTTTAACTGCAGAAATTTAAATTCAATGTCAAATACAATCTTCACTCCTCTTTATTACTCTTCTTTTGGTCTCATTAAGCAAATTTTCTGTTTCTATCTGTTCCACACCCAGTACCCCATTGTGTCTCAGTGGCTTTACTGATTTGCTTCGGGTGAACTCGGTTAAAAATACAAAAAAAATATCTTGATAAAGCAAGATCAAACGTTTCGTTGACCGACAAGAAACTGTCCTCCCAACTATTAAGGTTCGAAAGATGTCAGGGCTTGTTGTTCAGATGACGGTCGTCTTCGAGTATAGAATCCAGAGGTTAGCAGTGAATATTTCGGAGACAGTAGGAAAGCTTAGTTCAGGTTAGCAGTGGATATCGCAGCAAAGTAGTAGAGCGTAGTACTTCCTTCTGTCATCTTCGCCTGACAAATTGGCACTAGTCCTTCGAATAGGGTAAACAAAAATGGCCGCCTTTATACACGACGGATACTATGTTCTGCGGCTTCTGATTGGTTAACCTTCTATTGGTGGACTATAAAGTAAGTCAAGGCATTTGAACTAACTCACTGGTTACATAGTATACACAAAATCTGTAACATGGCTTGGTCACATTACACAGCATCACAGCCTCTGCAAGGAGATCATGGAAGATACTGTTGAAGGCGAATGCAACACCAACTTTCATACCAAGTTCAAGCCTCTAAAAATGACTCTCCGGGTTTGAGACTAGGACAAATCTGGTTGAGGTAGGAGAAAGCATCAAGGCTTTCGAAAACAAATGCTTGAGAAAGCTCCTTCGCATCAAGTCAATGATCTGTATGGAGCAAGCTCAATAGCCTCGTTGGCCGACACGAATCTCTTCTCGCCGCTATTAAGCGTTGGAAGATGCCATGGTTTGGACATGTCATATGGCATAACAACCTTTGCAATAGCATCATGCAAGACTCTGTTGAAGACGCGACTATACAGGGACGGAAACGCAAGAGCTGATCAAACAACATCAAAGAGTGGTCGGACATGTCAATGCCGGGACTACTGAGAGCTACCCACCAACAGATCATCCTGGAGGAGGTTGTCTGTTTCTTCAGCTCTTATGGACCCCCGCCGACAACCGAGGCAGTCATGGCGCTGTTGATGCTGTTGCTGATATATATAAAGACCTCGTATCTTTTTCGGCGAATGAGGGTCAAGCAGCACAGTACTTAGAACCGAGCAGTTAGACTACCAAACAACACTATTAAGTGTTCGAATTCAGGTTTGTCCTACACCTGGTTGAAAAATCAACGCTATAGAGCCCAGTCCGACCTACTGTTTAACCCATAGGTATTGGACGTGAAGAGACATGTTCATACCTTTCCTAAAGTTATTTGCATTTAAGTGAATGTCATGGATTCGGTTTACCTTGAATTCGAAATCTCAGTTATTTTTAATTTGGAACCTATGTAAATTACACCACCCGCACACCCAACATATATATTGTTGTGGAATAAATATTACGCACCCGGTGACTATATGAACTGGTACATTACAATAAAGAGCCCCAGGTAAGGGGTAAAACTGGTGGCTGAATCGAGTCAGGCTGTCTGGTTTGTGACTGACAAGACTTCTCTCTTCGAGCAGAAGGTGATTCGGTCGGTGCTCTGTCTTCGGATAGAGACTCGGTTGCGAAAATCAGACAAGTAATTTACCTGTGGCCACTTTTTCTGGGGCTGCGTAAATTTTGATCACTGACCCGAGTAAACACGCTGGTGTTTCCCACAATAATCCCGACATTGGGACATATCACATTCCAGTGGGAGCTACTGATAAATACCTAGTCGTTTGGAGTCAGGCCGTTTGTTATCTGTCTTGCGACCTTTGTCTTCAGACAGAGGCTGTCTGAGTCGGCGCTCGGTCTACAGCTAGAGACTCGGCGACGGTTACAGGGAATGGGTAAATTTTGAACCAGCGGCCCGAATGTACGCGCTCGGATTCCCCACGTTAATCCTTGTGACCAATCCCGTCTAACTGGGGAGGCATGAGTAAATACCTAGCAGTTTGGAATCAGCAAGATGGATTTTTCTTTCCAGATAATTTTCTTTCAATATATTGTAACTCATAAGCCTAATGAAAATGATTACAATGAAACAATGTTGATTAATCTTACTCTATGAGTACAAACTGGGAAAAAAATAAACATTTTTACATCTAATCATTACATGCAATGAGAAATGGATACTCTTTGACAACAGTAAGCGAGTAGGCAAGTAGTTAGTTGATACTGAATCATCAAAACAGTGCACAAAACCTTCACAGCACAGTAAAACGTTTATGGTTACTGTATAGTGGTCTTTCAAAGGGGTTTTTCATTATAGTCTTAAAGGAAAACAATAACAGCAACCTCGTATTTTGGGAAAATTTAGAGTATGCACGAAAAATTGAAAAAGAAACATCTTGGGCTACTAGATTGGAATCGCCCAATTTTGGTGCACGACCAAACGATTCTCAGTCAAATCTCCAAAAGCTGCGTCACCTGCATTATGAAACCTTCCCACATCCTCCATAATCACAAGATATCTCTCCGACTGATTATCACTTACTTATGCATTTTGATCTTTTCATAAGCAATAAAACATTCCCCAATAAGGAAGAGATGAGCGTACCATTCGGAATGCTTATCACATCAAAGAAAAAGAATATTTTAAAGATGGGATCAACAATTTAGAGGTACAATGGAGAACAATGATTCATCAACATGGTACTTATTACAATTAAAAAAATATTTACTTAACATTTCCCATAATGCATCATTTCATGCAATATATACATACATATACCTCTCATCTACGGATCCCCGCTCCATCAACGGACTTCGGTTACACGGGACAAAATCTCCAGAATGAATAAAAAGAAATTTATACAGGCTTAGCGCAACGCGTTGTATTAGTTCTCAAAATGACCGCTTGGCAGCGGTAGCTGAATTTTCGGTTGTAAATAGAGATTTGTGTACAGTACATAAAGTACGATACATTAGCCGGGGTTAATAAGACAGACGAGTTTATTTTCGTCTGCCAAAATTAGTATATTCCCCATATGAGGTGATTTGGGATATTATTGTTTATTATTATATATATATATATATATATATATATATATATATATATATATATATATATATATATATATAGACAAACCTCTCATCTACGGATCCCCGCTCCATCAACGGACTTCGGTTGCACCGGACAAAATCTGCAGAATAAATAAAAAGAAATTTATACAGGGTTAGCGCAACGCATTGTATTAGTTCTCAAAATGGCCGCTTGGCGGCGGTAGCTGAATTTTCGGTTGTAAATAGAGATTTGTGTACAGTACATAAAGTACGATACATTAGCCGGGGTTAATAAGACAGACGAGTTTATTTTCGTCTGCCAAAATAAGTATGTTCCCCATATGAGGTGATTTTGGATATTATTGTTTATTATATATATATATATATATATATATATATATATATATATATGTTTAACGTTCTTTTTATAGATAGAAGTATTTAAGTAAATGCTCTGTTTATAATAAACAGTATTAAATAACATTTACCGGCCTGAATGTCCGAGAAATTTTCATAGAAAATAAATCATAGAAAATAGATCTGTCAAAGAACGAATATTTTCTATGAAAATTTCTCGGACATTCAGGCCGGTAAATGTTATTTAATACTGTTTATTATAAACAGAGCATTTACTTAAATACTTGTATCTATAAAAAGAACGTTAAACATAAAAATGTCTTTAATAAATAAATTGTCGGACTTTGTCCATTTCATAATATATATATATATATATATATATATATATATATATATATATATATATATATATGAGTGTGTGTGTGTTATATTAAACTGTCACCTATGGAGAAATAGACCTTATTTAATGTTGGCAGCTTCACTTTCTCAAGTCAATCAGGTCAACAGCAAATAGATGATTAATTGCATTAAAGGGTAACGGTTATTGTGTAAAGGTGTGCACTTATGCTTCAAATTATTGTAAAGTTTACTGAGTAGAAATAACTGTTTGTCAAAATGAGGATACCTGTTGCTATAATCTAGGGTTGTTTCTTAAATTGTAACATTACTTATTATATAGTAGTTTGCACTTTTTTCATTATTTATTGTTGGTTTTAATTATATTTACCTGTGTTTATGTGTGAATTTGTAGTTTATTAAATTATTTATTGTTTACCTAAATTGTTTTTCATTTTCTTTTAGTGTTTACTCTTTTTTTATTTTATTTGTTTCAGGGATTGATTATATTATTTGTTTAGTTTAACGAGTCGTCTTTCTCACGTTGTTTATTTTAATGATTTGCCTTTATTAAATTGTTTAGTTCAACGCGTTGTCATTGCCTATTGATTTAGTTTACTGAGTTGTTTAGTGAATTTATTCAATTAATGCGGTGTCTTTGTTTATTAGTTGGGTTTAATGAGATGTCTTTGTCAATTTATACATTTTAATGCGTTGGCTTCCTCTATTTGCTTAGTTTATTGCGTAGTCTTTGTCTATTTGTTCAGTTTAATGAGTAATCTTTAACAATTTATTCATTTTAATGAGCTGTCTTTGTATATTTCTTTAGTTTAATGCGCTGTCTTTGGCTATTTGTTTAGTTTAATGGGTTGCCTTTGTGTATTTTTTTAGTTAATGAGTTGTCTTTATCAATTTATTTATTTTAATACGTTGTCTTTGTCTATTTGTTTAGTTTAATGGGTTGCCTTTTTCTATTTGTTTAGTTTAATGGGTTTTCTTTGTCGATTTGTTTAGTTTATTGAGTTTTCCTTGTCGTTTTTTTTTAGTTTAATGAGATGACTTTGTCCATTTTGTTTAGTTTAATGAGTTGCCTTTGTCAATTTATTCATTTTGATGAGTTGCCTTTGTCAATTTCTTTAGTTTAATGAGTTGTTTTTGTTAATTAATACATTTTAAGGCTATTCTTTGTCTATTTGTTTATTTTAAAGAGTTGTCTTTGTCAATTTATTCATTTTAATGAGTTGCCTTTGTCTGTTTGTCTAGTTTAATGCTTGCCTTTTTCTATTTGATTAGTTTAATGAGTTGTCTTTGTCAATTTATTCATTTTAATGAGTTGCCTTTGTCTATTTGTTTATTTTAATGAGTTATATTTGTCAATTTACTCATTTTAATGCGTTGTCTGTTTGTCTAGTTTAATGAGTTTCCTTTGTCTATTTTTTTAGTTTAATGAGTAGCCTTTGTCTATTTGCATAGTTAATTCGTGCGTTTTTGCCTATTTTTTAGTTTAACATGTTGTCTTTGACAATTTGTTCGTTGCCTTTGTCTATTTGTTTAGTTTAACGAGTTGACTCTATATAAAGCACGTTGCATCAGCTGCAGTTTAAATGTTGCATATATTTACATTTTCTTTTTCTACTAAGTATATATTTTTGATCAAAACAAAAAAAAATCACAATAGAATAGGAAATCAAACAAATTCTACATTGATAAAGCCTTTCGTACTTTTTTACCTTTCCCTGTCAGCATATTTTTTTTGTATTTCCCTAAGGCATGGACTACCAGGTATCCGTTCACTGAGGCTATTGGCCTCTTTTCAAAACAATTCGTTTGCTCAAACTAGAGCTGCTATTGCTAATGTCCTCAGGTGACAAATTTTTAAGATTTCAATTTCAAGTTACTTTGTTCTTTTGATGATCTTCAAAGATACATTGCAACCTGCAGGAGTAGCCATGTCAATACGAAAGAAAATTCTGTTTTGCGGACTTTGATCGTGATGTCTGGGTCAATAGATTTGATTGTTTTGTCTGTGCGAAGTTCAATAAAATTGTTACAGGTCCTATGTCTGTAACTGTTTGAGTGACGTTCATACAAATATCTCCCAGTTTCCTTTCAGTAAATGTTGCATTTTTCCAAAGCAGACATTGACTCACTCTGTCATGACGGGTTGAGCCACTCTGTCATGACGGGTTGAGCCACTCTGTCATTACCATGTAATCTAATACAAGATGGTCATTTTGTTCTGGATATTTATCACAGAATCTGTATTTGGGGACAACACAATTTGTCAGTATGTGTGCTTGATAATTTCTATTTAACAAGCTTTGGTCCTATTCAGCAAGAATAAAACCTCCTGTTTCAGCGTTTAACCCTGCACTACGTAACCAACTGATATGTACGCGGCTTGTCTCCATCAACTTTGGTACGTTAACATTATTGACCATGAAGAGATTCATGTTGCCCTTACTTCTTCATTTCGTAAATTACGTTTGCTATTTTTTTTACTTGCATTTCCGCTCCAGTAGATGCATTATGGTTTATTTGCAATTCCTCACCCAATTTGAAATTCCCTTTTGAATCTGTTGGCTTCCTTTATTACTGAATAAAGTTTCTTATTGCTTTTATGTTTTTGATGCAGATCATTACCAGCCTTCTATTATTTGAAAATTTAGGCAATCGCTCTCTTAACAAATGGACGCCATTTACAAATGGATTAAATATTTTTAGTATCCGAGCTTAGCAAGAGTACATTAAAACAAAAAATGGATAAAACTTGCTAATTATTATATCCAGTGAGTGACTCCAAACTTTTGACCCCCCATGTGTGTGCATATATATATATATATATATATATATATAGGACAAAACGGCCGTCCAGTGCTTTCCTTTCTGCATTCTGCTGAGGTTTCTATCAGACTCGATGAATCAATTAATATATATATATATATATATATATATATATATATATATATATATATATATATATAATTTAATAGATGTGTATTTCAGCAGCAACCTTTCATTGACAACAGCGGTGAAGGAAGGTTTAATTAATTTTTATTGAGATTTTCCAGCATTCTAGCATTTTCCCGTTTATATATATATATATATATATATATATATATATATATAATTAATTATTCGAAAATTATAACTTAAATAAGTTATAAAATCACTACAAAATAGCCATGTTTTTCAACACTTCTGCAGTCTTATCAACTGATGCTGTTAATTTCGAATAAATATTTATATTTGCTCAACTCTGTATGAAGCACTTTTTTAAGAATAGTAATTTTTGGTTATTGGAATTTATTCCGTATACACAAATCATATATATATATATATATATATATATATATATATATATATATATATATATATATATATATATATGAAAGAAAAAACAAATTGGAGGAGGTACGGTGGAGTAGTGGATAGCGGCTCAGATTGAAGAGAGTCGATTTCGAATTCCAATCGAAACTATTACATTTACTTACGTGCTAATACGTTTGGGAAAGGTATGAATCCTCTTCTTCTCCCTCCAGCTATGGATTATTAACAGGACAGCCTTGGTTCTATAGCCTTGGATGGCATCTGTTCTAAAAAAATTGAATTAAAAACTACGGAGGGTCGTTTGGGGAACTTGTGGCACGTAGTACACCAGTTCTCGGTATTCGTCCCTTCAAAAAGTGTGGATGGTTCAGCACAAAGCCTTTTACCATTATAACCAAATCATATGTGATGCTGTCTGGCTGTAGGTTCTTAGGAATTGAACTGCTTAACCTTCATACATCGAATACGACGGCAGGGTCGCTTATATTAGCTCTTGAAAATATATTTTCAATTGAGCACTGTTGAACAACAAGTTAATTCTAAAAACAACGGTCACCTGCGCAAATGCTCTTCAGTAAAATAAATGGTGCACTTTGGTTCCTTGTCGTTTTCGTTTGTGAAATACAATACGCTAGATTTGGCTGATTCGTTCTATCGAGTGAAGATGGCTCAGTGGTATCAGACACCAAATCGGTTAGGTTTCAATCTGGGCTTGAGGCATTCGGTTGTCTAGTGGCACTGAGGAGCTGTGGTACAAAGAAACAGTACTGTCTGGGAATCACACACACATAGATATATATATATGACACACCCATGTCGCGGTCGCCATTAGTGCTTTGTCGAGAGTGTTACTCTTCGGCGCGATCCCGTCTCCGCGGTCGATCCGCCCTGGAAGACGTATCACCTCTCTGACCGGCTTCGCCAAGTGATACACTTTGGCGCGATCCCGTTTCCGCGGTCGATCCGCCCTGTGAAGTCTATCACATTCTGCCTTGGCCCTGTTTAGGGACTCCGTCTTCGCCAAGTGATACGCTTTGGCGCGATCCCGTTTCCGCGGTCGATCCGCCCTGTGAAGTCTATAACAGTCTGCCTTGGCCCTGTTTAGGGACTCCGTCTTCGCCAAGTGATACGCTTTGGCGCGATCCCGTTTCCGCGGTCGATCCGCCCTGTGAAGTCTATCACTGTTGTCGGTCCGCCCTGTGAAGTCATTCATTGTTCTGACTTGGCCCTGTTTAGGGACACCGATCAACCTGCTGCTGTTCCCGTCTATTCTCCAATCCGGCAGTCGACCAGCTACATCCGTTTTGCCGATCAACTCTACATTCGTTATTACCAATACGACCGAAGGCAGCTACCCCTAATCAAAACCAGTCATACCGGACCCGACACCGACTTGAATACATTTCTTCAGAGTACACTCTTGTACAATTGGCATTAATAAAATCGACATTATTGCTTCATAAACCTTCGCCTTTGTCCCTTCATTGTCTTGGCTGTTCACACGTTTCCTCATAAAGCTTGCGGGGGCGACATCCTTATCGGCCCCGCAACAAGTGGTGACTTCCCGACGTGAGACAGCTAAGCGATGATGGAGTCGGTCAAAAGTGATTCTTTGGACATGACGGCCGCGATCATACCCCTGCCTGCATACCACCATAATGCCAAGAACTGGTTCTTGCAGGTAGAGTCTATCTTCTCCATGCTACGCATCACTTCACAGCGAGCCAGATTCGCGAATGTAATGCAGAAACTCCCATCCGATATGATGGACGAAATTTCTGACGTCCTCGCCGATTTGCGCGAACATGAACCATACGATCACTTAAAGGAAGCGATTCTCAAGCGCACTGGGCGTTCCGAGGAAGACATGATTCAGGAAATTCTACGGAACGTCACCAGAGGCGACAAGACGCCATCCCAGCTTCTTAGGTATATGAGGAACCAGCTGGGAAAGCACAATGTGTCGGAAAAGGTTCTTCGAGGCTTATGGCTGGAGCATTTGCCCAAATCAGTAGCTCAGATTATCGCGCCAATGACGAGAGCCACGCCTCTGGATGATTTGGCAGAATCTGCCGACCTGGTTTTTGCGCAGTTTGACCACAGCGTTAACGCAGTTCACGCCCCCAACATAGCAAAGCACGAACGCTACGAGCCAAGTAAAACAGAACGGGCGCTGGCCGACCTTCAACGACAAATTCGGGAGATCCAGCTCTCCCTGCGCCCACGGACAAGGAAATCGACCCCATCTCGACGGAGACGAACCCCCAGCCGAGAACGGCAAAGCGACCAGAGTGTTTGTTGGTTTCATCGCACTTTTGGCGACGGAGCCAGAAATTGTAAACCTCCCTGTACACACCCGTCGTCCCGGGGAAACGAATAAACCGGGGAGTGGCGACGACTAACTCATCCGGTGCCGACACGCAATGTCGTCTATTTTACGTTTGGGATCGACGGAACAAACTGAAATTTCTCGTAGACACAGGTGCGGCCATCAGCGTGGTACCCTACCAGAACGACCACACCGCTAAGCCCACCCTGGTCAAACTACGAGCTGCGAATGGTTCCGCGATAGACACTTACGGAGAAAGGACCCTTACTCTGAATATCGGCATGCGACGTGATTTCACTTGGACATTAACCGTGGCCAACGTGAAGGTACCCATCCTCGGCGCGGATTTCCTGGCGCATTACGCACTGGCGGTCCATATGAACCCTAGGACCCTGTCAGATACGACTACGAATCTCCGTGTCTTAGGTACCCCTACACGTCAAGGCTCCACAGGAATCAGCGTCGCAACGTGCCATGGTCGCGAATACTTAGATCTCCTGACACAGTTTACGGATATAACGCTGCCGCTCCAAGTAACGGCTTCAGGTGACCATCACACTCAGCACCACATCAAGACTAGAGGTCCTCCCGCACACTCCCATCCGCGGCGACTCGCTCCGCACAAATTGGCGTACGCCAAGGAGCAATTCGACAAAATGCTGAGTGATGGCATCATTCGTCCTTCCGATAGCCCTTACGCCTCGCCACTACACTTAGTGCCTAAACCTGGCGGTAAAGAGTTTCGGATATGCGTTGACTACCGGAAATTGAACGCGTCAACCGTACCAGACCGATACCCTGTCCCTCTTATACATGATTTTGCGTCCGGACTAGAAGGCGCTCGCATATTTTCAAAAATCGATCTGACAAAGGCATACCATCAGATCCTCGTCGCTGCGGAAGACGTCCCTAAGACGGCAGTCACAACGCCTTTCGGCCTATATGAGTTTTTAAAGATGCCTTTCGGTCTACGTAACGCTGTCCAGACATTCCAACGGCTCATAGACGAAGTCCTGCGCGGACTACCACACATATACGCTTACATCGACGACATCTTGGTGGCCAGTAAAGACGCCGATTCTCATAGACAACACCTGCGAGAAGTCTTCCAGCGACTCTCGCACTACGGCCTGAAGTTGAACCTGGACAAGTGCGTTTTCGGGGCGCCCAGCGTTGATTTTCTCGGGCACCTCACCGACGCAAACGGCATAGCACCTCTGCCAGACGAGATCAGCTCGATCCGGGATTTTACTACACCGACGTCCATCAAACAATTGCGACGTTTCCTCGGTATGCTCAATTTTTATCGTCGGTTCATTCCAAATTGCGCTACCATCCTCCAGCCACTGACGAACCTGCTGCAGAGAAGGAATAAAGACATCGTGTTGGAGGGGGATGCTCTGCACGCATTCCATACAGCGAAGGGACTCCGTCTTCGCCAAGTGATACGCTTTGGCGCGATCCCGTTTCCGCGGTCGATCCGCCCTGTGAAGTCTATCACAGTCTGCCTTGGCCCTGTTTAGGGACTCCGTCTTCGCCAAGTGATACGCTTTGGCGCGATCCCGTTTCCGCGGTCGATCCGCCCTGTGAAGTCTATCACAGTCTGCCTTGGCCCTGTTTAGGGACACCGTCTTCGCCAAGTGATACGCTTTGGCGCGATCCCGTTTCCGCGGTCGATCCGCCCTGTGAAGTCTATCACTGTTGTCGGTCCGCCCTGTGAAGTCATTCATTGTTCTGACTTGGCCCTGTTTAGGGACACCGATCAACCTGCTGCTGTTCCCGTCTATTCTCCAATCCGGCAGTCGACCAGCTACATCCGTTTTGCCGATCAACTCTACATTCGTTATTACCAATACGACCGAAGGCAGCTACCCCTAATCAAAACCAGTCATACCGGACCCGACACCGACTTGAATACATTTCTTCAGAGTACACTCTTGTACAATTGGCATTAATAAAATCGACATTATTGCTTCATAAACCTTCGCCTTTGTCCCTTCATTGTCTTGGCAGTTCACGCGTTTCCTCATAAAGCTTGCGGGGGCGACATCCTTATCGGCCCCGCAACACCCACACATATGTATATATATAAATATAAAAGTGAACATAGAAGTCAACACTTAGAGGCGACAGTATGTTTCATGCAATCATCAGGCCACGAGTGCTGTTATTTTTCTCGGCTATTTATATATATACGGGTCAGTGGTGCATTGTGGGTAGTTTATTTTGGCGGTTATTTGGCCGGACGTCCTTTATTTGTTTATTTATTTATTTGGGTTAAATTATTTTGCTTGTTTTTATTTATTTCTTATCTTATATATTTATAAATTGGTGTTTTTATTAACGTAGTAAAAATTTGTTTATATCGCTTATTTAATAGTTTTGTTTTGGTTTGAGAATTTAATTAAAGCTATTTGTTGAATTTTGGGGTTGATTGTTGTAGTTTATTCTAACTATTATTTTGGTGATAACAGGTTTTAATTTGTATTTATTTAGATTGATTATCTTTATGTCCACTTTTATTTTTACACACGCTCTATCTCTGATATTGAGCACTTTATCCCATAAATATAGCACATGTTAAGACTATATTTCTTCATATATATATATAATATATATATATATATATATATATGACAAACACACACACATACATATATATATATATATACAGTGTAACCCGGATATAAGAGACCCGGTTATAACAGAAACACGGATAAAAGAGAGGTTTTCTGTGGTTCCAAATCAGAGCCATACTTACCTGAACAAAATAGTACAAACCCGGATATAAGAGAAACCCGTATATAAGACAATCCTCCGGTCCCGACAACTCTCTTATATCCAAAGATTATATGTCTTATATCCAAAGATTATATGTCCCAAATTAGAGCCATACTTACCTAAACAAAATAGACCAAACCCGGATATAAGATACTTCTTCTCCGGTCCCGACAACTCTCTTATATCCGGTTTACACTGTATATGACATATATATATGACACAAACACACATACACATATATATATATATATATATATATATATATAATATATATATATATACACATATATATATATATATATATATATATATATATATATATATATATATGACACGCACGCACACACACACACATATTGTATATCAAGGAAACATTAAGCTCTTCGCTATTGCGTCTAGACTCTTTGAGTTTAAGCACAGAATTAGACTGGCAATGTAGTCTCAGGAATTTGCAGTTGAGTTGGCAATATTTAACCGTAAGTTCTGTGCTAACAGTTATACTAGGAATTGTGGATTGATGTTAGATTCAGAACGACGACTCCAGAGTTTCGTAGACGAACCTTTGCGTAATCGTTTGGTCCACTTATCAGGAGAGGGTTTTCCTATTTTTTTTTTAATCGAGTTCATCTCATGCAACAGAGTGAAGCCATTGCGACACAATGTGTGATTGGGTGTGAAAAAAGTAGAAACATTATTAAAGAGCAAGAGCAGGAAAAGAGAAATCAAGAGAACACTAGATAGCGATTGACATTGCATTTAAAGTTGGCTGAAACGCAAGGAGCTAGAAAGGAATTCCACAAGTGCGATGTGCAAGAAAAGAAACTTCTAACATAGAACTTACGGCTACATCTAGCCAGCTCAACCGCGCCAGATAAATGGAATACATATTAGGTTGGTGCAAAGATAATGACGTAATAATGTTGTTTTTTGACGTATTTTTAACGTTAAAAAACGACATTATTACGTCATTATTTTTGCACCAACCTAATAAATTATATCAGGGCAGTGTTAGGCAAATTAATAACAAATTGCCAAAATGCTATCTAATGTTTTTGATGATGGAATTATATACATTTCAGAGTGTTTGGGTGTCAATCTGAAGACAGTGAAGAGGATTCGGACAGAGTTGGATGATGTATCCAGTTAACATCGTGCCTTGAGGAGGTAGTGCTCCTATAGGCCAAGAGGGTGACTGCTGGAAAACCCTATGTTTAGAAACAGGACTCTGCACCGAGCCTCACAAGTAGAAGAACCCAGTCATGGCTGTCAGACCATCACCCCTTATATCTGGCCACCTAACTTACCAGACTGAAAACCCCTGGATAATTATGTGAAGGGCACAGCTGAGCGAGAGATCAACAAGACTTATAGTAACACCACAGATGAACTGAAGGTAGATTATGGTAGCAAAGATGAAATAAAACAAAGAGACCCTCAAGAAGAAATGCAGGTGATTCTGAAGTCGTTTAGGGTCTGTAGTTGAAACCAATGGCGGTTTTATTGAATAAATTTACTCTTTAATATTTCAAGATATTTTTGTGTAATTTTGATAAATATACACACACACACACATATATATATATATATATATATATATATATATATATATATATATGTGTGTGTGTGTGTGTGTGTCAGTGTAACCCGGATATAAGAGAGTTGTCGGACCGGATAAGAAGTCTCTTATATCCGGGTTTGGTCTATTTTATATACATTAACACAGATTCTAATTTGGGACCAGAAAAAATCTCTCTTATATCCGGCTCTCTCATATCCGGGTTACACTGTATATATAGTGTAACTCGGATATAAGAGACCCGAATATAAGAGAAATATGTCATATATGTCATATATATATATATATATATATATATATATATATATATATATATATATGTATATGTATATGTATATGTCAGTGTAACCCGGATATAAGAGAGTTGTCAGGACCGGAGAAGAAGTATCTTATATCCGGGTTTCTCTTATATCCGGGTTTGGTTTATTTTATATACATTAACACAGGCTCTAATTTGGGACCAGAAAAATCTCTCTTATATCCGGGTTTCTCTTATATCAGGGTCTCTTATATCCGGGATACACTGTATATGTTAAAATGCGACGTTAGTGTTATTTTAGTTTTTGCGTCATTTAGACGACTGTGTAGCCATTGCAACCTGTATATATAAAACGTGAAGCTGTTTGTGAGAAGCACCTAGCGTGTGACTGTATAAATTGAGGTTTTGGGGGTAAGGATAGAATTTAGGATATCAATCAGTCTAGCGATGAAAATTTGTTGTACGACAAGGCCAACAAGAAGATAGCAAGTTTCGCTAGCATATAAAATGGTGATGTTACCATGACAACTTATCAGTTCGTAACAAGCTATTTTCTTTTCTTTCCTTTATTTCTTCGTTGTGTTCGGTTTTCTACTTTCTTTTTCATAATTTCCTTCGTTTTGCCGCCTGTTTTGTTTTACTCTCCTGGACATAACTACTCTTTATTTATCAATCTATCTATCTATCTTCATTTCTTTTCTATATTTCCTTTTCGTTCCTTTCTTTATTATTTCTCCTTTAATCAATCAATATTTTTCTTTCTTTCTTTTTTTTCGTTCTTTCTTCTTCTTCTTCTTTTCTTTCTTTTCTATAATGGCATCCTTCCTTAGTTTCTTTCTTTCTTATTTACCTTTAATCAATCAATCTATCTTTCTTTCTTTCTTTCTTTCTTTTTCTTTTCTATATTCCTACCAAACTTTATTTTTTTCTTTATTATTTCCCCTCCTGTAGCGTTTTTCTTTTGTCCCTTCTTTCTATCTTTCTTTCTTTCTTTCTTTCTTTCTTTCTATCTTTCTTTCTTTCTTTCTTTCTTTCTTTCTTTTTCTTTTCTATATTCCTACCAAACTTTATTTTTTTCTTTATTATTTCCCCTCCTGTAGCGTTTTTCTTTTGTCCCTTCTTTCTATCTTTCTTTCTTTCTTTCTTTCTTTCTTTCTTTCTTTCTATCTTTCTTTCTTTCTTTCTTTCTTTCTATATTCCTTCCAAACTTTATTTTTTTCTTTATTATTTCCCCTCCTGTAGCGTTTTTCTTTTGTCCCTTCTTTCTATCTTTCTTTCTTTCTTTCTTTCTTTCTTTCTTTCTTTCTTTCTTTCTTTCTTTCTATATTCCTTCCAAACTTTATTTTTTTCTTTATTATTTCCCCTCCTGTAGCGTTTTTCTTTTGTCCCTTCTTTCTATCTATCTTTCTTTCTTTCTTTCTTTCTTTCTTTCTTTCTTTCTTTCTTTCTTTCTTTCTTCATTTTCCATATTTCCTTCTTTATCATTCCGCCTTTAATCAATCAATCAATCTTTCTTTCCGTCATTCTTTCTTTCTTTTTCCTTTCTTTCTTTGCTATATTTATTAGGTTGGTGCAAAATAATGACGTAATAATGTCGTTTTTTGAGCTTAAAAATACGTCAAAAAACGACATTATTACGTCATTATTTTTGCACCAATCTAATATATCTTGTGTTCGGTCTTTTCTTGTATATCCCATTTAATTAACATGTCTTTCTTTCTTTATCTATTTATTTATTTCTACTCTCGTGTATTTCTTATCGCGCATACATTCTTTTTTCAGCTTCCTTTCCTTCTTTTCTATATTTTCCTTCCTTCCTCCCTCCCTTCCTTCCTTCCTTCCTTCTTTCCATCCTTCCTTCCTTCCTTCCTTAATTTCTTTCTTTCATTTCCCCTTTAATCAACCATTCTTTCTTTCTTTCTTTCTTTCTTTTGTTCTTTGTTTGTTTGTATTTTCTATCTTTCCATTTTTTCTGTCTTTCTTTGTTGGCTGTACCTCTAGCGAGAGAGACAGAAAGAGAGAGAGAGACTGAGAGAGAGAGAGAGAGAGAGAAATTAAAAGAACGGAAGTGAAAAAGAGAGAGAAACAAAAAAGAAAGAAAGGAAAGAAATTTAAAGAAAATATGGGAGAGAGAGAAGAAAGAAAGAAAGAAAGAAAGAAAGAAAGAAAGAAAGAAAGAAAGAAAGAAAGAAAGAAAAAGTAAGAGTATGGGAGAGAAAAAATGCGAGGGCGTCTGCAAAAAAAAGAACGGAAGTGAAAAAGAGAGAGAAACAAAAAAGAAAGAAAGGAAAGAAATTTAAAGAAAATATAGGGGAGAGAGAAGAAAGAAAGAAAGAAAGAAAGAAAGAAAGAAAGAAAGAAAGAAAGAAAGAAAAAGTAAGAGTATGGGAGAGAAAAAATGCGAGAGCGACAGCAAAAAAAAGAACGAAAGTGAAAACAAGAAAGAAAGAAAGAAAGAAAGAAAGAAAGAAAGAAAGAAAGAAAGAAAGAAAGAAAGAACGAAATTTAAAGGAAATGTGTGGCTGAGAGCAAAGAAGAAAGAAAGAAAGAAAGAAAGAAAGAAAGAAAGAAAGAAAGAAAGAAAGAAAGAAAAAGTAAGAGTATGGGAGAGAAAAAATGCGAGGGCGACAGCAAAAAAAAAGAACGAAAGTGAAAACAAGAAAGAAAGAAAGAAAGAAAGAAAGAAAGAAAGAAAGAACGAAATTTAAAGGAAAGGCGTAGCTGAGAGCAAAGAAGAAAGAAAGAAAGAAAGAAAGAAAGAAAGAAAGAAATGTAAAGAAAATGTGGGAAAGAAAGAAATGTAAATAAAAGGTGGGAAAGAAAGAAAGAAAAAAAGAAAGAAAGAAATAAAGAATGAAAGAAAGAAAGAAATGTAAAGAAAAGGTGGGAAAGAAAGAAAGAAAGAAATGTAAAGAAAAGGTGGGAAAGAAAGAAAGAAAGAAAGAAAAAAAGAAAGAAAGAAAGAAAGAAAGAAAGAAAAATAAAGAAAGAAAGAAATGAAAGAAATTTAAAGAAAAGGCGTGGCTGAGAGCAAAGAAAGAAAAAAGAAAGAAAGAAAGAAAGAAAGAAAGAATGAAAGAAAGAAAAAGAAAGAAAGAAATGAAATAAATTTAAAGAAAAGCGAGAGAGAAATAGAGAGAGAGAGAGGAAAGAAAGAAAGAAAGAAAGAAAGAAATACTATCTTTCATTCTTTCTTCCCCGTCTCTATTTTCTTTCTTTCTATTTCATCTTGCGTCGTCACTTTAACTTTATATATTTCCTTCTTTTTTCTTGAAATCCATCTTTATTTCATCCTAAACCCATGCCTACCTGCATGTTTCTCGGATGCATTCAATAATTTTCCTTTTCACTTTTATTTTTTTCTTTTCTTTTCTTTCTTCTACGCCATTTAATTTAGATATTAGCAGGTGGGCGCATCTGCCTTTTCGACACTTCACTTAAGCAAAAACATCCTAAATCTGATGTTAAATGATCCATTACCTCCTGGCACTTCCTTTCGTTCCTATTAAACTCTCAACAACCTTCCAATATTCTTAAATAATCTGCATCAACAAACACGAACTAAAGTTCAACCATGAACGACACGCAAAAAAGTTTTATATACAATTTTAGTGGAGCCATTAAACAACTTCTCATCTAAATGTGAAGTATACGGAAATTTGATTTATTTACGCTGAAGATCACCCAATACAAAGCCCAAGAGCCAATCAATGTAGAGGGTTTGGTGTTAAAATGATAATACTGTTATATGAATTAAATAGGAACTGATGATTATCTGTATAAAGAAAGATAGATAATGTTTGATCCAAGATTTGAAGAGTATTAGATTGTAATGTTCGGGAGTCTGTTCACCAAAGTTATATATATATATATATATATATATATATATATATATATATATATATATATATACTAGCAGTAGAGCCCGGCATTGCCCGGGGATGTAACAGTAATAGTATCGACTATCATCAAGACTGAAAAATAAAATTGACAAAGATTATTGTTTAAGGTTGACGGACACGCATGTCTTTTTTTTTCTACGAATTGGTCAAACCCAAACTCAAAAAAAAATATTGTTTTCAATCTTTATGAGTCTACCGATTGAATAGAACTTTATTATAAACAATTGTCTTGTAAATGGTATTTTTAAAGCATTCTGAATGTAAAAATAAAGAAAAAAGTGTGCAAGACAATAAGAAACACTACCTGCCAAAAAAAAGTGAAGTTTTTTTGAAATCGGTTGAAAAATGTAGGAAATCCGATCCCACATATAGACAAACACAGACACATACACATACACACACACACACACACAACCTGAGTTTTATGACTCGATATGAGTTGTCCCCCTTTCATTCTCGCGATAGCGATTCCTCTTAATCGTGTTTTCATATTGACTTCGTGCAAAAACAATTGTTTTTCCAATTTTTGGCTGTGTCAGAACCACCGCAAGGTAATTTTACGTAGTCCTGTGAAGTCTTGTTGAAATCGGTTGAAAAATGTAGGAAATCCGATCCAATATATAAACAAACAGACACACAAACACACAAACACAACCTGGATTTTATAATAAGTATGATATATATATATATATATATATATATATACTTATTTCTTTATTTCTCCGTTCTTTTTTGTTATTAGCACGTAATGAGATTTTGGAAAACAAGGAAAGCGAATGAAATTGAATAGTAACAAAAAAAAAGAATGAACAAAAGAAATAGCGAGAACAGAAATTTCGTATCTCTCGAAGATTCTTTCTTTTTTTCTTTTGTTCTTTCTTTCTTACTTACTCACCTTCTTCCTTTCTCTTTTTCTTTCTTTCTTTTTTCCTTCTTACCTTCTTTCTTTATTTCTGTTTTTCTTTTTTCTTTCTTTCTTTCTTTTTCTTCCTTCCCGTGTTATGTTTTTTTCGTCTCTCATCGGTTCATCTGTCTTTTTTTACCATTGCCAATTCTTTCTCTCGCCGATTTATTCATTCTTTTTCTTTCTTTCTTTCCTTATTTCCTTCTTTCCTTCCTTCTTTCTTCCTTTGCTTCTTTCTTTCCTTCCTCATTTTTTGCCTCGTTCTTTCTTGATTCCTTTCCTTCCTTCTTTGCTTCTTCCTTTCTTTTTTCTTTCCTTCTTTCTTCCTTTCCTTCTTTTTCCTTTTTCTTTTCCCTTGTCAAATCTCACGCCGATTCTGTCTTTCTTTCTTTCTTTCTTTCTTTCTTTCTTTCTTTCTTTCCCTTGTTGAGTGTTTATTTTTTTTTTATCTCTCATCCATTTTTCTCTTTATTTTTTCTTTCTTTTGTCAATTCTTCGATTGGCATCTCCCGTTGATTCTTTCTTTTTTTTTCTTTTTCTTTCTTTCTTTCTTTCTTTCTTTCTTTCTTTCTTTCTTTCTTTCCCTTGTTGAGTGTTTATTTTTTTTTATCTCTTATCCATTTTTCTCTTTATTTTTTCTTTCTTTTGTCAATTCTTTGATTGGCATCTCCCGTTGATTATTTCTTTTTTTTTCTTTTTCTTTTCTTTCTTTCTTTTTTTCTTTCTTTCTTTCTTTCTTTCTTTCTTTCTTTCTTTCTTTCTTTCTTTCTTATACCTTACCAGTTCTTCCATTGTTAACTATCTCCGGTTCTTTCTTTTTTCTTTCCTTCCCTCTTTCTTCGTCTTATTAACTCTTCCTCATCGATACTTTTTTTCATTCATTCTTTCTTTCTTTCTTTCCATTGCCCAAATTTTCAGATCTCTCCTAGATTCTTTCTTTCTTTCTTTCTTTCTTTCTTTCTTTCTTTCTTTCTTTCTTTCTTTCTTTCTTTCCTAACCATTGTTCAGTTCATTCAGTACTGTCATTTGTATGCAACAATCTTCACACATCAATTATTTAAAATGACTACGCTCTAATGACCCCTATTGGTCTAAGAGTGTAGCATTCTTCATCAGATAACATAGATTGGTACTACAGAATCATAATCAAAGAACTGTACCTAATAACAGAAATCAATTACTGAATGACTTTCAACAGTACAAACAACGAGAATGGATATCATAGATGAAATAATGACATAATGTTGACCCTCCGAACGACTTCAAACAAAAGGTTAGGAAGGAAACCTCCATCCTTAATATAAAGAGCAACAACGGTTATTGGACGAGGGATCTTTTTTTTGCGACTCTAATACTAACTGTTCATTCAATGAATGGCGAATATCTTTAGATATCACGAAACCTATAACCCTATGAAGGCCCCAAGGGCGCCACATTTACTGTCTCAGAAGTAGTAGTGGTGTTTTCTGACCAACCTGGCTGAATTCAGAGTTGTTCTTTCTCCTGAAGCGGTTGCACCAAGTCAAGAGATGGATTGATACCTTTCTCTTAGCAAGAGAATGTAGCGGCTGGAATTCGAACTCGGGTCTCCGATTCCTTAATCAGAGCCACTATCCATTATTTTTGAGATAGAAACGACTAATATTACCACTAATATTGCGATAAGAAGAAACGGAAATTAAGATGAACTTTTAACAAATCTTACTATGAGTATAGATGGGCAGTCGTATTCTAGAATACCCGTTTATAAGGTCGGCTATCCAATTCCTATTTTGTTCTTATTCAGCACCCACAGATACTGCAACCATGCTGAGCAGACCTCAGTTACAGTTTCTAGAAAACACCATGTTATCTAGCGTGAATAACAACTTGAACAAGTCCAGCACGCTCAAACCCTCGGCCACGATGACTTGTGACGTCGTACTCGTACAGAGTCCCGTCTACCCTTTTTTTCCGTCAGTACCCATGGTATGGTTTTCAGGTACTTTCCAAAGTTGCCGCACGCTCTAGTCCTATAATATCAGACATTCTGTCATATCGACCAAGGTGAGATTCGATCCTGGTTCTCATGTTCAGAATGCGAACGTTGTAACCACTCGGCCACGTGCCCAAAGTAATGTGAGTAATGTGAGTAATGCAAATGAAAATATATTAAATATTACAAGATGGATTTTTACGGCTTATCAAGCATTTGCAGGTCATCTAAAGAAAGAAATAATTTAGACTGTATGATTTGAGGGTGGGTACAATAATACTTTACTGAGACAAATCCTACTAATTAACCCATAATTGGGAGGACAAACGATTAACAGATCATCCCAAGTATATTTACGCGTAATGGTAATATAAGGAACCCGACTGGAAATAGAACTCGACACCTCAATTTCCAAGTCTAATTCACTTAAATAAGAAGTAAAAAATTGCAATAAAACTGATAAAGCCTTTTTAGCTAATGTGGGATATTCCTTTTGTATTGAAATCCAAAATGTATCAATGGGTGATAAGCAGACCCTCATTTCTTCTTCATTTGAATGTAGTCTTTCTCGCTTCTTATTTTTTATATTATTTAGGGTTGAGAAGCCTAATTCACATAAATAAGAAATAGAAAATTGCAATAAAACTGATAAAGCCTTTTTAGCTAATGTGGGATATTCCTTTTGTATTGAAATCCAAAATTTTTCAATGGGTGATAAGCAGACCTTTATTTCTTCTTCATTTGAGCGTAGTCTTTCTCGCTTCTTATTTTTGATATTATTTAGGGTTGAGATGCCTAATTCGCATAAATAAGAAGTAGAAAATTGCAATAAAACTGATAAAGACTTTTTAGCTAATGTGGGATATTACTTTTGTATTGAAATCCAAAATGTATCAATGGGTACCATCGAATGCTCCCTTTTGAGCCCTCAATTACTAGAAATAGTTGTCAATTCTTCTTCGCATAAATGAAGTCTAATATTAGGAGGAACATAATGAAAAGAATTATCTGAAAAAAATTTTTAATACTTAATTATTTATTCAAATACTAACGCCGTACCATTACTAATTTCACACGCGAATATATATATATATATATATATATATATATATATATATATATATATATATATATATATACATATATGTGTGTGTGTGTGTGTGTGTGTGTGTGTGTGTGTCGTATACTGTCGGCACTCCCTCAATTTTTCAAAAAAGGAGTGAAAGAAAACAGCTTAATCAGGCTTTTTGGAAGACTGATTGAATATATAAAGAGGCTTCAGACACGACAGAACAAAGAAGAGTTGTTTTGGTGCAAGAAATATATATGTATTAGCTCCCGAAAATAAATTAATTCGGTCGAGCACTGTGTGGAAAAGCGCGTATTTGTAAACAGTAACTATTACTGCTAATAATGCAAGACTCTCCTAACGGGTTGAGTCCTCTAGGTCACTGGCGTGTTTATGAAAAAATAAAACCGCAAAAATCCGGCCTTCTATCTGACGAGAGCCGAGAGCCTAGTGTTTAGAATCTCCGTCTGATACCAAATCTGTCGGGTGTTGGCCCAGGCTTGAAGCGATGGGATGTCTACTCACCCTGAGGAGCTGTGATACAGTGAAACGGTTTGTCTGTGGATGACGATATATATACATATATATATATATATATATACACACACACACACATATATATATATATATATATATATATATATATATATATATATATATATATATATATGTTTTCTATATACCGCGTCTCATCCACAAAAAATGAAATCACATAAAATGTAAATATCTGAGTAACTACATGTCCCATTGAAACGAAATTAAATAGGCTTCTTGTTGAACAATAAAAGATGTATTTATCAAAATTCGATCAAAGGGATGTAGATATTATAACTGATTTCACAAATCTTCAATATGGACAACACCAGTGCCGCGACCCACATCATGTCGGTAGTCCAGCCCCTGCCAATCACGCTGTAGCATATCTTGTGCAACATTCTGATATAAGTGTGTTGGACAGCACGAGATATTCCATTGGGTGCTCTGGTATTACCCACAATCTATAAATTTATATAAGGTTGGTGCAAAAAAAAATGACGTAATAATGTCATTTTTTGACGTTTTTTCTAACATTAAAAAAACGACATTATTACGTCATTATTTTTGCACCAACCCAATAGCTGAACTTCACGGACTTAAATTTAAATCCCCATCGCTTAGTTGTACAAATACTACTGCGAATCCCAGAAAAAACACACTCTGGGACCGTTATAAGAAACACTACAGAGTAGGAACTGATATTAAACTACAAACAAAAATCCTGGGCATAAATAAACTCCAAATCCAGACCGCTTACCCCGGCATAAGATACCTTACGCCGTCACCACTCGCTAACACAAACCTACTCTCATTAACAAGGCGCCGACTAGAGGAAGACCGTCCTGGGTAAGACGTTAAACTACATCCGCGTCCTGGGTATGACGATAAACTACATCTAGCAGCAAAGCCTCTGATCAGGAGATTTTGAGGTGCGTGGAACCACCTCTTAATTGCTGGTGTTCCTAGGTCCACCCTGACCCGGGGTGGTAGCAACTGTTAGGGTCCCAGCTATGGGCAAATAGTGAACTAACACTTTTTCCAGATCTTACCCAGGACGCAAATGTAGTTTATTGTCATACCCAGGAAGTGGGTATGACGATAAACTACGTCCAAAAGCAAGGAAGGCCTCAGATAGTGTTTTCAGAAAAATAATGTTGCCAGCTGTACATTTTTGAAACAATAATGTTGCCAGCTATACGTTTTTTTTTTTAAACAATATTGCCAGCTATATGTTTTTTTGGAAACAACAATGTTGCCAGCTATACGTTTTTTTGGAAACAATGTTGCCTGCTATAAGTTTTTTTTTTTTTGTTTTTTTTTAACAATAATGTTGCCAGGACAAAATAAGCATTTAAAATTCGTATAAACTTGATTTGGCATTAAATAACCAACAGTTATTGATATACCATAAAACCCAAACAAACAAAAAAAAAACTAGAGGGAGACTGACTTTGAAATAAATTTAGAACAATACTCCGAGAAAACACTTGATGATAGCCGTGTAAAGAACGGTTTGAAATAGACTATACCCATGTTGAGATCATTTTTTCCTGTAAAAAGTACATATCTCTTAAAATAAAAACATCGAGCTCTCTGTGGATCAGTTTTAATAAGTAATATTACTAAGAACCACCCGGATTATACACCAACGGATCGATTACCTGTACTATATAAATAATTTTATTAAAGACGACAGACAAGATGCTACGATTAAACGTTTTATTCAATTTTTCTTGTGTTCGAACAAATGTTTTCTTTTTTGGAGACATAATGTGCAAAAACTGTTTAAATATTTTACAATTCCGAGCGTTTTCGGCTATAATTATAGCCATTATCAAGAATGTTATTTTATTATATTTTTATGCTTATTAAATTAAATATAATGCTTAATCGTTGTAGATTGTTTTCCGTCTATAATTGTCGTCGTTGTCGGCATCTGTCCGTCTCGAGAGACGATGGAGTAGCGCGGTGCGTTACGAGCCTTGGCGGGATATATGGAGAACTAGGGCTGCCCGGACGTCTAGTTCCCCGTACTCGGCCTTGCTAGCAGAATCCAGAGGAGAGGATAAACCAATACAGTTTGGTACCAGCGCGGCTGCAGGAGTTGCCGGAAGGTAGCACAAAGTGCCGTCCATCCGCCTTAGGGGCTCCACTCCGGGTTTGAATTCAGAGTTGTCCTTCTTCTAGACCAGTCGCCATCCAAGGCTATAGAACTAAGTCTGTGCTGCTATTTGCCCATAGCTGGAGGGAGAAGAGGACGATTCACACCTTTCCCAAGTGTATTAGGATGAAAGTGAATGTAATGGATTCGAATGGAATTCAAATTCAGCTCTCCGATTCCTCAATCCAAGCCGCTATCCATTACCGTGACTAATAGACGTGTCGTCTATAATGAAACATGTATAAATAAAGGATTCCTGCCTAAATAAACTATATATATATATATATATATATATATATATATATATATATTCTACATCATCATCATCATCATCCTCATCTACTTCTTCTTCTACATCATCATGATCTTCTACATCATCATCAACTTTTTCTAATGCAACATCATCATCATCTACTTCTTCTACATAATCATCATCCTCATCATCATCATCATCTATTTTTTCTTTCTCTTTTTCTTCATATATACATAAAATATTTCTTCTTGGACTTCTAATTCTTCTTCTGATTCTATTTCTACTACATCTTCATATTATTCTACTTCTTCTTCTTCTTCTTCTTCTTCTTCTTCTTCTAAGAAGAAGAAGAAGAAGAAGAAAAACCAGATACAAGAATAACTATATTTGTTTTTCCTTTCTTGCTTACGCCTTATCCACTACACCACCCCAGCTGAACAGTTCTGCCTGTATTAGTGATTGCAGAAGTATGAGTAGTTCAAGTGGATTGTAAGTAGGACGGATAGTCGCATTGAACAATCTTGAACGCGAGATAATATTGTGCTAAGACCTTGAACACTCGCCAGTCATTCTAACCTTTGCTGTTTCCGTCTCTTTCGAATACAAAATCAACAGAAACGTACACAATGGGTACATTTCCATGACTGTCTAATCAATCATGATATAGCAAATCATTTTTTGCCAAGGGCAGTTATACATACGACAGTTAATTTGACCACACATGGACATTGTCTTCACTTATCCAAATGTATCTTATTTAATAGTATAAAGACATATAAGAAATGCTTATACAAAGCTGCATTTAATATTACATAATTAATATAGAATTAAGTCCCTTATAGGTAATGATAGCCTATTAGATACTACAACTTTGCATTTAAACATGTCCTATTTGTCTGTATCTATCTATCTATCTATCTATCTATCTATCTATCTATATATATATATATATATATATATATATATATTCTTATATATATATAGAGAGAGAGATAGATATTCATATATATATATATATATATATATATATATATATATATATATATATATATATATATATATTTGAAATGATGTGAATATGGCAATGAAGATGAGGATAACAGCCCGAAGAATGTAAATAATGCAAATAATCACAATACCTCATCCCAGAGATATAGAGGCCGAAACGTTGTGAATATCGCATTGAAAATGAGGATAACAATTTGAATTATGTAAATAATGCAAATAATCATAATACCTCATTTCAGAGATATAGAGGCCGAAAAGTTGTGAATATGGCATTGAAAATGAGGATAACAGTTCGAATAATGTAAATAAAGCAAGTAATCATAATACCTCATCTCAGAGATATAGAGGCCGAAACGTTGTGAATATGGCATTGAAGAAGAGGATAACAGTACGAATAATGTAAATAAAGCAAGTAATCATAATACCTCATCTCAGAGATGTAGAGGCCGAAAAGTTGTGAATATGGCATTGGAATGTGAATATCAGTCCGAATAATGTAAACAGTGTAAATAATATTAAAGTGATCGTAATAACTCATGCCGGAGTTAGACAGATATTGTTTGATATGATTAGAAAACTTATTCATCAATCAAAACTATCAGTTTTAAAGAGAAAGAAATTTAATTCTGACAGTAATTTCATTATTCTATCAAGTCTAAAAATTTAAATGTAAGTTTAGAGAACTTAGTTATCAATCAAACCACGTCATTTTGAAATGATATAAATTCGCTTGAAGTTCCCAAAAGTTTCATATTTAAAATGTGTTATTTTAAGTGCTTTAGTGAAATGAAAGCAATATATTTGCTTCATTTAATATCGCAGCATTATCGAGTTAGGCTACTTTATATATATATATATATATATATATATATATATATATATATATATATATATATATATATATATATATATATATAAAACACTAAAGAGTATTTAGTTTTCTTTTTTTAAACAAAGGCGACTTTGGGCCAATACTTCTTCAGGGACCAAAGTTGGTAAAATGATTGTATGAAAATTCATATGAATAGATAAAGATTTGTAGTACGTTTAAAGCATGTACATTAACGATTAAAATATACGTAAATTGAACAACTGTAAGTCCTCCAGCGTGAGTATCTGAAAGAAATTAATACTCATACTCCTCCAAATAAATTATACCTTACATAAAGAAGGTTGGTGTAATTTAATACATAAAACTATCTATGCATTCTGTGATATTAAATTGTTACATATATATATATATATATATATATATATATATATATATTAAAGAAAAAAAGACCACTTTAAGGTGTCCATTATAATAATTTATTTCATCAGAGCCCTTTTAAATGACTCCGGATCATCAGATAGCACTTCCAAAAATGAAACGAAAAATCAAATGAAAATTGATGGGTAGTGTAAGTTTTTGTAATTTAACATGCAGTGTAACAGCAGTAGTTAGAGAGACATGGTAGAGTTTAGGGAGGGATTCATTTCATATCTCTCTCAATCATACTTAGTATTGGGGGAGGAGGAGTGACCAGACCATGACCTATTGAAACAGTTAGCTTAACGGAAGTGATATATTGAAATGGGAGGGGAGAAGGGAGAAAATAAAAAGGAAAAAGAAAGAAGAGGGAGAGGGAAGTAAAGAGAAAGAGGCTGTAACTGGGTTTTAAATATTGAGGAGATGGTTGGTAAGTTTTAGCAATTTATGTAAAAAATAGATTTTAATGTTTGATAGTAATTTAGATGTCAAACAAACCCTGAAGAAATTAATTTGATGCTTGCTAGCAATTTAAATATTTAACTTTTTTACAAATAATTTAGGGATTTAATATAAGTTAAATACTGTATTTATTAACACATTCATAAAGAACATATATATATATATATATATATATATATATTAGGTTGGTGCAAAAATAATGTCGTTTTCTCACATGGTAACATATGTGAGAAAACGACATTATTCTTGCACCATCCTAATATATATATATATATATATATATATATATATATATGTATATATATATATATATATTGTCTTAAATAAACACCGTTTAGTGTTCATATTTCTTCTTTTTTTTTAAAACCAAGTCATCTTTCGTTCAGGGACCAACTTTGGCAAAATTGTATCAAAATTAGTAGTAATAGAAGTAATATGGAGGAAGATTCATGTCTATTTTAAACGTGAATTTCCATGTTTTATACGTACTGCAAATATTCCCTCATATTACTTATCTATTCATACCAATTTGAATACAATCATTTTGCCAACGTTGGTCCCTGAAATGCTTGGAAATCTTTCATGCAACAAAAACAGACTATCATTATTGTTTTGTCTGCATATACATTAAAAGTAAACAACCAACACTGAACAAAATTACATTTCAAACTAGTCCAAACACATTACATTTCAATTTAGATATATGATTTTGTGGTTAATATTTCGGTCTCTCGCGTGGTACGACGTTATGGCACAGCATTACGAATTTAAGACCATCGTCTGCTATTCCGCGACCATTATGGTCACATAGCCATCTTCTATGTCAACATAACAGAATATAGTCTTTGAGGGTGAATATCTTCGTTTAAATATCCGTAGAACCACTCTGAAGATTGCTCCTGTGAGCTGAAAGGTTAGATAAAGAAAGAGCCCTCATAAAAAAATATCCAAATTTTGGACAATATTTGTTTTTATTTTCTCCTGGAATTAATGCCACGAAGCTTAGAACGATTGATGAGCTTAGAATAATAGATATTCCTTGTCTGTTATATGTAACAATATATGTTTGAATAATGATTAACTGCCCCAGTGCACTATATATGAAAATTTCTCCGAATTAACCAGTAGAGAGTCAATATTCATGAATAAAAATGACAATAGGAAAACTGGTAATTGCTGACGCGTTTCGTCCAATGTGGATTTTATCAAAGCAAAATACGAAAATGAAATTAAATGAACAAAGTAACTAATAAAAACAAAAAATGCCCGTAGAAACTGTAAAAACAGATTCGTGTTGGTCAATCTCCCCGAACGATTCGATATATACTTTCCCCCACCCCACAAAGGAAAGATGTGGCACAAAGCCGAGATTTACATGGGTTTTCGACCGTCAAGCCTAGAAGTTCGGCTTGATTCGGTACCTACCCACCTCACTACGAGGGTTGCATGTGGCTCAAGGCCGAGTTTAATGTGGGGTTGCCGAGCCCGTAGGCTCGGCCACAAAATGCCCGTAGAACCCGTTTAAACGGGATCGTGTTGGTCAACCTCCCCGAACGAGACTCTGCCCTTCGGCGGAGCCTCGTCGGGTTTCCTCTCTGCTCAGAAGCAGAGAGTTCGAACGTCAAGCCGAGAATCTCGGCTTGATTTGACCCTCTCTCTTGAGAGGCGTAGTATACATAGTGTTAGGAAGAGTTCATTCTGTAGTTGTTTTCTGTTTAAGGTTCTTTGTTCGTGGATCGGGAATTTAACTAATGTAGCAAAATATCTGTCTCTATTTCTGAGATGAGGTATCATGAACACTATTTACATTATTCGGACTATTGTCCTCATCTTTGTTGTCATATTTATCACAATATTTTGGCCGTTGTTCTTCAGGTGGTTGGAATGTCGAACTGAACCCTTTATTTCCCTTACTGGGGTACACTGTTCTAGTTCCACGTACCATGTTTAATGGAGGTCAGTTATCAGTTTTCTCCTATTAATTCCCCTCCCCAAGTTATCCACCGCCTTAACCGAGTATTGAACTCACAACTCTTTGTTCTGTTACTGGATCTAACCAACACCTTTATCCGCTGTGTCATGTGTCCTTGAGGACAAGTGTTTAAGAATTTCTGTGACTTATAAACTTAATGTCTTTAGTTCCATTTTTATACCAGTGCTCATATTGCAATTCTTGCTGTTATCATTGCATTTTTTTCTTCTTACCAGAGCTCATATTGCTTATCATTGCTTTTCTCTGGCACTCCTTATTACTGCTTCCCATATTGTATACATTTCTATGCTTGGTCGGCTCAGGAAATTTTTGTGGCCTAGCATATTTGCTGATTCCTTAAGTTTACGAATTTTTCAATGATGTTCTTTGTTTGATTTCAGCTTGATCCCACAGAGGGTGGTGATCTCCCTTTTCTCTCCATATGTGGTCAGCTACCCCTCATTTTTCCACTACCCACCGCGTTACAGCTTTCTGGTATTCTTGAAGCCTTACCTTGCGCGGGCGGCCTGTCCCAGTTGCACAGGATAGCGTACACACGCTCTTTAGTCATGTTCTCCTCTGTGGGAGATCTTACTCGGGAGAGATATCTGCGAAGTGTCATCAAGCTTTTGAAGGTTGTCCTGATGTTATATAGACCGCAGATCCTTTATATTTTCTCCGATAACCCCTTCGCGTAAGGCAGGGAGACTGTTTTCTGGCTGTTGTTGTCCTCCTCTTGTATATGATATCGTTGTTCTTCTTCTGCGTCATGTTTTGACTTTGTTAAATTGTTCTTTTCCATAGTGTGTGAACCAATTCAGCTGATGTGAAATTAGACTTTGCATTTTATATCCATCAGAGAATATAGGTGTCTCAGCGGGCTGACCTGAGATACGGTATTTTTCTCTAGATACCAAATGCTGCTCCCGACATGTAAACATGTATTTGACCCAGCTGCGTCTAAGGTCGACACATGTGGGAGAACCCGGGTGACACTGTAGATACATAAGCATTCATCCGAGAGAGAGAAAAATGAGAGTCTTTCAAATCTTCACAAGAAAAAAATTCTCTATTAGAGAAACGTCAATGCCATAAATGGATTCGCCGATATTATATAATGACGTCTGAAATTGTATAAAAATAATTTTAGGTATGAGAGGATTAGTCTTCTATTCATCTCAAGCTATACAGCGAAACCACTTTTGTGATGAAATACAGAAAATAGATTTTGCAGTAGAAGAGAAGCTTGGTGTATGAGCGTGTTGATTCGAGAGAGGCTGTCCTTCAACAGATGCCAGTAGCTACACCAGACATGTAAACAGTTGTTTGCCCTGCTGCACGTAGGATGTACACACGTTGGACAACCAGAGAGACGGGTAGATATATTATCACCCATTCTAGAGGTAAATGACAAAGCGCCTTTTAAATCCTCGCAAGGAGAATAAAACACGTTCGGAAAATTCGCCAAAGCCACAAGTGATAATGTCCAGGGTTGTATAATAATTTTAACATAAACAGTAACTTTAGTCACGTATCGACAGTGATATTCACACGCTTCTATAGTCTGTTCTTTTCACATAATAATAAAGTTTTTGCTTCTCAAAATCTGTTATTTTCCACCATAATATTTCATTTAGGAATTTATTACCCTTTTTTCGCTTTCTGATACCATATTGCTTTTCTTTTCTCTCTCGTTTCATTCATGCAAATGCTTATTAAATAAGTCTTCATACGTATGTTTCTTTTATTTATTCACGAGTTCAGACATTTGAACATCCGGGCACTTACATTCGCGCTGGAATCACTAATTGGCCAAAATTAATTATAGAAGCGTTTATCGCCCCCATGGGGGCCGAGACGAAAATTACAGTCCCGAAATAAAGAGAATTGAGAGCCGAATCTATAATTAAACGATTTCTTAGCTTTCGTTGAGCGAGATAATCTTCAGCATTATTTTCAAGTCACGGTCTGTAATTTGGTTTATGAAAGACAGACCAAGCCATAACAGCGATAGAAAAACGAATAGGAAACTTTAGTCTCATGCCTTCAATCGTCTGACAAATTATTAATGGATTACACGCATTGGTGCAAAGAAGGAACCCCGATAAAAAAATAAAAAAAACAGGAATTTTTATAAACTTCGTCAAATATTGGATTAGAAATTTCACAATCGATAACTCAATAAATGAAAAAGAAATCGACTCTTTAAAAACGGAAATAAAATTGAAGAGGAAACGACAGAATTTGCTTTGCAAAGGACATCTAAAAAGGGAAACAGTAGCCGTGTGAAACGTTTATTAGAATAGATTTTACGAAATGCTATACAGTTACAATATATGATGAGGCACTGTATCATTACTAATTACATTACAGGCCCTTCTTTGGATTTTGTTAGGAATTTCGATATACAGGTTGTCCCTAAAGTTAGTACACATTGGCAAAAATGCATATTTTCAAGATTTGCTTTGGCTCGTTTGTTTTACAAAATATCAACATGAATGGGTTGTTTAATGCCGACAAGATTTTTATTGCTGGTAATATTTTTTCAAAAATGTATTGCTGGTAATATTTTTTTTTCTAAAATATGTTACTAGTAATATTTTTTTTTTCTCAAAAATATATTGCTTGTAATAATGTGCTGCTAGTAATAATGTTTTCCTTCAAAAAATCATTGTTAGTAATATTTTTTTACAAAAATGCATTTCTGGTATTAATATCTTTTTTTATACTTTCATAGCATTATGACCTCAGTTGGGGTTTAACTATTTACCCATAGATGGAACCCTAACTGGTGCTACCACTCCGGGTCAGGGTAGAGGTGGGAACAGCAGAAATTAAGAGGTGGCCCCACGCTCCTCAAAACCTGAACAGAGACCTTGCTGTCGAAACGCAGTTTATCATCTTACCCAAGACGCTGATGTAGTTTATCGTCTCTCCCAGGACGCCATATTTTCAAGAAATGAAATTTTCAATAACATTTTATGGAAATGGAATATTAACAAATAACATTTTTGTGATGCAAAGTTTAATGAGATTTTCAAGATTCGCGTGAACTCGGTGCAATAACTGCACATTGCCGTCAGTTTTAGAACATTTACTCTTTATGCGTTTAATCAAGTGTTTTGCATCTGTGATCTTCATAGAGTACACCTCCTTTTTTAGCATAACCCAGAAAAAGAGGTCATCTCTTTATTCTTTCGGCAAAACTGTGTTTAATCTGGGGAGGTACAATACATTAATATTAATAGTTAATGAGATTTCCTATGTGTCCAGACTTTAGCAAAACCCTATACATACACTAGAATCCCTGACAAGAGAACAAAGAAGGCCTTCCGGATATGAGAAGTTGGTTATAAAGTCCGGATATGAGGGGTTATATTTAGATTAAAATGAAAAAACTGAGATCAGGTTTAAATTGATTTTAACGAAAAAGAAATAAATTATGTAATGTTAATGAAAATTCAGTAAATTAAGTCTGCCACGTATGGAAAACAAATAATGTAACGAGGATTTTTTTAATCGCTGTTGCATGATGATTCTTTCTCTTCTAATGTCATTCTCAACTTTTTCCGCATTTCTTTTTGCTCTTCTTCATTTTTTTTTAAAGCGAAAGGCACTTTTAATACTCTTTTTATGTGCGTTATTGCAATCGCCATAGCTGCATGCTGGCTTTCTTTCCATAAAACTGACAACATTTTCAATTTTAGTCCAGGTTTCATCACAGTCATGCATCTTGTAGCTATCTTGTTCCAAATGTGTCTCCTTGTCATCCTTTACTCTTATTCCCATCATCTTTTACTCCAGTGCAAGCCATTAGGGTGAAACAAGCATAGACAATTATCCGAAGCAAATATTCTTGAAAAACTGAAATTTCGAATCATATATATATCACCCAAACAGTTCAAATTTACACATCAGAATCATGTCCGGATATGCGGGATTCTAGATATTAGGCACTCTGGATATGAAGAATTGCAGATATCAGAGATTTCAGATATGAGGGGTTCCGGATATGAGAGATTCTACTGTATTAGGGACAGCAGACCAGATATGGCAGTAATATTAAATCCACGGACAAATGGTAGATTTATAAATGGGCAAGAGAAATTCTGGCGAGAGAAATTCTGCCTCGACACAGTGAACGAACTTACCTCACAGTAGATCTCCCAATTGTTTAAATATAATAACTCTCCTTCATGTCAGTGGAAAACGTCAGACCGAGAAGGCGCAAAAAGTTGATCTCTTTGGAGGTTAGCATCAGCCATAATGATAAAAGGTAGAAAAGGTTTGTTTTAGAGGCGGTAAAGTTGAAATAGCATTCCTTTCCTCAGTTCAGAATCGTTTTGAAATCATTTTCGATGAGAAATGTTCGTTTTCATTTGACCGACAGGTCGGACTTGATAATAAAACCGTAGTAAATAGTCGTATCCAAAGAATAAATAAATAGTTTTGGAACTGACGACATCAAGAATCATGTCGTTGAAGATAAGAAACAATGTAGATTCTATCATAGAGCCCTAAGGGAGGTTCTACATTAATTTGAATTGATCTAGAAGCTTCATAAAAAGGAGCGATGTTCACTATACGGTCTTTTATGAGCGAGTCGATGGAGCTAGATATTTGTTCCGAGAGGTCATGAGCCTTGAGCGTGTGGAGAAAGCCAGTATGTCAAAACCAGTCGAATTGCTTCGAGATATCTAATGCCACCGTCCACGCCTAACCGTTTTTATCTAAAGCCGGCAGGAGAAAACTAGCAAGCCGCAAGAATATATTGTATTCCGATTCTCACTTAAGTAATCCTTCAAGAATATTTTGCCATATCTTTACCTTAAATAAAGGGTTCATTAAAGCAAAGAATGTATCCCAATTTCCATAAAACGTTATTTTAGACAGAATATTTTTTTGAAATCATTTTATTCACATTTCTCTTAAAGAAAATATCAATACTAAAAAAGACCCGTGAAAATTTAAGGTTTTCTGATTTGAATTTTCTCATGAATCTTAATTTTTCACTTAATGATTGAATAAGCTGATGATGAATTCTACGACAATAAAACATCCATAGAAATTCCCCTATCGCATCGTTAAATATTTAAGCTTAACAACCTTAGCAAAACTAGAAAGACCCGTGAAAATTTCACGGTTTTCCTATTTGAATTTTCTCATGAATCTTAATTCTTCAGTTAATGATTGAATAAGCTCATGGCGAGTTCTACGACAATAAAATATCCATAGAAATTCCCCTATCGCATCGTTAAATATTTAAGCTTAACAACCTTAGCAAAACTAGAAAGACCCGTGAAAATTTCACGGTTTTCCTATTTTAATTTTCTCATGAATCTTAATTCTTCAGTTAATGATTGAATAAGCTCATGGCGAGTTCTACGACAATAAAACATCCATAGAAATTCCCCTATCGCATCGTTAAATATTTAAGCTTAACAACCTTAGCAAAACTAGAAAGACCCGTGAAAATTTCACGGTTTTCCTATTTGAATTTTCTCATGAATCTTAATTCTTCAGTTAATGATTGAATAAGCTCATGGCGAGTTCTACGACAATAAAATATCCATAGAAATTCCCCTATCGCATCGTTAAATATTTAAGCTTAACAACCTTAGCAAAACTAGAAAGACCCGTGAAAATTTCACGGTTTTCCTATTTGAATTTTCTCATGAATCTTAATTCTTCAGTTAATGATTGAATAAGCTCATGGCGAGTTCTACGACAATAAAATATCTGTAGAAATTCCCCTATCGCATCGTTAAGTATTTAAGCTTAACAATCTTAAAATTAGAAATTTCTAGGATAATTTCACGGTTTTCCTATTTGATTTTTCTTAATTCTTCTGTTAATGATTAAATAAGCTCATGGCTTAAAATATCCGTAGAAATTCCACTTTCGCAGCGTTAAATATTTGAGCTTAAAAAACATCTTGGAATAGACAACATAAATATTAATGCTGGTCATTCTTTTAATAAGTAATGATGTAAAAATAGAAACATTTGAAATTGACAACATTTTCCATTCCAATGAAACTGTCGTTAAACACTTGCATCACCCCAATTTTCATTCTTTTTTTTACTGAAACCAAGTAGCGTTTTCATCTGTTTTTCCACGAAGTCAAAACAGAATAGTCCATTATTTATAATGTATTGCTATGAGACGTTAACCACTTCTTCTTTTTTCATTTTTTTGTTTCTCTCTTTCTTTCTCACTGAAACCAAGTAGCGCTTCCAATATGTCATTTCTGTCTTTTCCCTTGTAGAAGAGATGATAAACTATTCTAGAGGCAGTTCTCCTACCATTCAATTTTGGCTCTGTCTTCGTGAACTCACTCATAATTCATAGTATTGAAATATGGAATCAATTTCCGAAGAGCGAAATATATCCTTTTTGAGCCTGACTAAAAGACGTACCATGCTGTCTTTATGACAGTCTTAAGAAGTGCTCGCCTTAATACTAATAAGAAGCTAATCTCGAAGATAGTTCTTGCTCTAGTAATATCTTTTCATTGTTTATCTCTCTTTTCTAGCCCTGTGCTGAACAAATGCAGGATTAGATAGGCGGCTATTCACCGCTAGGACTTGAATAAGATGCGGACTTTTAATATGGCTTCGAGTTGGATTTACAATAGTAATCATAAGCTTAAACTTTGATAGAGATCTCTTCCATCAAAAATGAAATATTAAAACTGTATGTCTATAGCTAACGGCTAAGGAAAAAAAACGGATAAAAAGAAGTATTTCTTAAAAATTTAATACATGCACATGTTGGTTTATTTTGTTTTACGGCATATCAAAACCTCAATGGGTTATTTAATGCCGGCAAGATTTTTTTGGGTAGTTTCGTATGAATAGAATATATTATTTTGGTGCAAAAATAATGACGGTTCTTGACGTTAAAAAATACGTCAAAAACCGTCATTATTTTTGCACCAACCTAATATATTCGTTGTAATGAGTCAGTTTGTAGATCAAGTTTCATTGACGTATTTTTTAAAGAGGGTTTATAGAGATTCTCGTTAGATTTGGTTTATTTTATTTTTTGGTACATCAACACGTCAATTGGTTATTTAATGCCAATAAGATTTTTAGGATAGGTTCGTACGAATAGAATATAATATATATCTTTGTAAGAAATCAGTTTTTCAGATCAGGTTTCATTGATGTATTTTTGTAAAGAGGGTCTTTGTCGAAAGTCAAATGTATTGCAGGTAAGATTTTTTTTTTAAAATATATTTCTGGTATTAATTTTTTTCAAAAATGTATGTCTTGGAATATTTTTTCAAAAAATGTATTGCTGGTATGTTTATTATAAAAAAAAATATTTTTTTTTATACTTTCATATTGTTTCGACCCCAGTTTGGGGGTTAACTATTGGTCCATAGCTGGGACCCTAACATCATTTAAGAGGTGGTTACATGCTCATCAAAATCTCCCGATCAGAATCCTCGCTGCCGGATGTAGTTTATCGTCATACCAAGAACCTTTACAAGTTAGACATTTCAGAAAAAATTTGATTTTTTCTTTATGCCTTTTTGTTTGTTTTTTTTTTTTTTTTGTTTTTTCAATGCAAAGATCTTTAATGATTTGTCATTTGTTCGAAATCTGTTTTATGCTAAGAAAAGTGTACTAATTAATAAGCAAAATTTCCCACTGCGTGGCGCCACTAGTAGTGGTAACAGAAACATGCACAAAATGTCCCATAATGATTGGACTCATTTTAAATGCAAGGAAAATGTCGCAAGTGGCAACAAATAAAGTGACAGAAGTGAAAATCACTATTGTTTCGTGATAGGAGTACTCTACAAATCACTGGTCGTATCAATTCTCCTCTACGGGTGTGTGACTTGGATACTCCTGTTTGAAGCAGGAAAAGGATCCGGAGGTTCGAGCATAAATACTTAAGATAGTCCCTCTATATCTCCTATTGCATGCTCAAAAGTAATGGTTATAAATGTAACAAGGTCAAAAGTCTTGTTAACTGACAGGAATCTCTTCTCGCTAATATTAAGTATCAGAAGCAGCAATGTTGGTGATCCAATTATATTATGCCTTATATATATATATATATATATATATATATATATATATATATATTGAGACATGTTTTATTGAATAATTGAGACAAGTTGTGTCTACTTATTTTCAATTGGATCCTTTCATATTCAAGGACAAGATTTTTGCTGATATTATTAAGGGAATTGCCGTGTTGATACATATTATTTTATTTCGAGCGCTTTCGACATTGCACATTGTCATCATCGGTGTGCTGTTTATTTCAAGACAAATATTGTAGGGTTCATCATTTTCAAAAACAGATTTTAACATTTGAAATGAAGAATGCTGCCTGAGAGCGATCGACTGACACCGCGACATCGAAGGTAAGTAAGTATGGGGTGTCGAGAGATTTTAAGAATTAAGTACTAAAACTGTTAGTGCAAATCTTGATATTTTAAACTATCTATTGTACACATTTTAAAATTTTATGCAGTATTCATAATTGATTTTATTAAGGTATGGTTTCAATTTTTTAATACAGACAGCTTCGAGAATTTTAAATTTATGTTTATTATTTTCATATAAATGTATGGATATATTTTCGACAAGAATTTTTCTGAATTGCAGATGTGGACAGGTATGCTTTTGTAAATGTTTAGAAATGCTGGACATATCATTCAAATGAAAACTCAGCCGCCGGGACAACGCAGTCATAGTGTGTCCACTATTAATATTAATTTTCCGTTTGATATACAATCTCCCATAAGACGTTCAAATTTATAAACAATGTTGGCTTTCTGAAACACGTTTGTAGGTGGTTAAGAGTCGTTACGAATGATTGAATTATATATTCTAGATTTAGTGTAGTATATAATTAATTTTATTTTTGCTACTAGGATTTGCTGTGGATATGTTTAGCATTTATTGATTTTATTAGGATATATTTGTCTTGTTTATAACTAGAATATATTTCATTGCGTTTGTGCTTAGTTGAAGCAGTATTATAGTGCTTGTTTCGTTTATTTCTTCATTAATATAATAATTACGGAAGTTATATATATATATATATATATATATATATATATATATATATATATATATGGTTGTTTTCTAAGCGTAGCTTAGATGTGGCACAAGGCTTAAAGAATAGGCACCCAATGAGGATTAAACTTACTCCTCAGTCGTAATTGCTCTAGCGAGACAATTATATATATATATATATATATATATATATATATATATATATATATATATATATATATGTAACTATACTCGTTTCGAAAAACCTTCGAATTTTTGATTTGCCAATAATCAAATCAATCTCGAAAGAAAAACGTTTTTTAATAAGAAAGAGCTAGAAACATGAAAGTCTGTCGAAAAAATCGCACAAATACAGGTTCAAGGCCCAAAGAAAAAACCCCGACACGAGTAAACAACTAACTAAAAGAACTTAATACAACCGTAGTGCAGACCTAGTCAAACCTAGTGAGCCAGACAAACCTACCCAGGTTTCACCTAAGCGGATCGTCAGGGAAAGCTGGCTCACTAGGTTTGACTATATATATATATATATATATATATATATATATATATATATATATATATATATATAATGGTGTATCTGGTCAGGAATCCCTCATTTATAGAAGTTTCATTAAAGGCGACTGACAAGGGACTGTGTTTAAGCTTTTACTTCAATTTTCTTCAATTATTAGTATTTTCTTTTCTGGACATAATGTGCATAAAATTCTCCGAATGTTTAATATATCCGAGCGGTTTCGGCTGTTCTATTAGCCATTATCAAGGATTTTTTTTTTTTTACTGAATGTGAAAATTGTTATGTATGTTTCTTACGTCATGCGAATGTTTTTTTTTCATACACGGTCAGTGGCCGTGTTCCTAGTTGATGCCACTGAGTGTTGTCTCTTTCTTTTATATTACTAGTGCTTTCATTATTTTTAGTCTTATTTACATGTGAATGAGACTATACTTGTATATTCTACAAGTATGTTGCGGATGGAATTTTGTAGGTTTTTATGTGTCGTAAATGAAATATAGTCAGAATGAGTCTTCTGGATAGTCATGTCGTGGTGCGTCCAATATTAAAGGGCACGTGAATTCTTAAATAATATTGGTTCTCTGTAATTTGGTTCTTGCAGATTAGTCGTTGTTATTATTGAGTATAAGGTTAGCTGTTTTAAATTTTTTTTATAGAAGATAATTTAACTGAGGTAGTGTATTTCTTTATATTTTTTTATGGGGAAATTCACGAAGCCTTTAGTTAACGTGCATTTGAATTTTATCGAAAATGTTAATGTTATTGTTTTTATTACTAAGGTAATCAAAAGCAACACTAAACGCACACGTTTAGTGTTGCTTTTGGTTACCTTAGAAAAGATAGTCTAATATTGTGATCTATGAGTTAATTCAGAATACCGTTATTAATTACCGTCTGTTTCAAATTGTTGAGTTCTTTAAAGAAAAGTGGACGAGAGGATGAATTCTCATGCGCTCGATTAAGGGAGTCTTTCTAACTCTTATTTTATATCTAATAAGACATTCCCTCGTAAAATTAAGGTTGCAGGAGTTTCTTCTTGTGTTTATATTGTATAAAGAATTAGTGAATGTGTTATTACTTGATTCTGCAAGAACGTCTAAGAATGAGAGTTTATTTTTACTGCCTAAGTTCATAGGTAACTTTAAGGACAGCGATTTCTTCAAATGTATTCTTCAGATACTCAACGTGTCTTCAGCTAAAATAATACATATCATCTACATTGCATTTGAATTGTTGGTGATTATAGGCTATCAAGGAAGCAAGAAAGAGGAAGGGAATTCCGCAGACGGGAAGTGCTAAACATGAAGCTATTGGGGTAAAAGAGACGACTGAATTTAACCGTTTTGACAGTGAAATGGTGGGACTGAGATGCCAACATAGAAACACGTTTAAATTCATGCAGTTTGGAGACCAGCGAAAGTTTCTCGCCAGTTCCCATAAAAGTATTTGTAGAAGAGACAGAGGGAGGCGACGGGACCTCTGAGAGAGCGACTGTAAACGAGATGCCAGATCAGGGCCAATCACATTGCATATCCATCTCTTTTGTCGAGGACCTTAAGATGAACAACGGAGGCTTCAGACCATATATGGCAGCAGTACTCCCTCGAAGGGCGAATAGTTGAGTTATATATTTGAAGGATGGACTCGAGCGACAAAAACAGAGAACCAGACTTCTTTGCGGTAGATGAAGCTATTTATTCAAGCTATTTGTTTCATCTCAGCTCAGCGGACAGTACGAGACCAAGCAGTCACAAAGAGGTGCTCTCGACATTCTAATGGGAGACAAGGAGGGTTCATTGTGGTGGGTAATAGAGAGCCGTTTCGTTTTTGAGGCAATGAAGTCAACCAGCCATTTCCTGCCCCAGTTAACAACTGATTAGAGGTTCTTTTCGAGACCAACGGCCAGGTTATATGGCAGTAGTCCTCCATTCTATGCCTGATCTGGCTTTTGTAAAGTTCGTTGATAGTACGAGACGTGATGTATTTTATTAATGAAACACTGACCTTATATACAATCGACACAGACAAAGAATATGAGAAAGCCCTTCATCATGGTTTTATATATGATTGGTGTGTCTCAAAAATTAATTACGATAGGAATGTGGGTAGTTTACTACAAGGTGTGTAGCATGGTGGATCGTATCCATGAAGGTTAGAACTGTTGGAACTACGGAATGTCGTTCGTCTGAACATTTCCCATGGAAATAGCAATAGAGCTCGTCAGTGGAAGGTGAATACTGGACAACTCCAGATTACATACACTATTTTTGATCTGATCAAGGTGGATAGCAGGTACTTACTGGTGAGGTACAAGGAACTGGCGGTTTTTCTCCCAGCGTGTTTAGCGATTGATCGTATGTACTGTGATGTATTGATATCGTATCCGGTAAATTGCTCGAAATCATTGCTCGACAGTAAATTGCTCGACAGTAAATTGCTCGAAATCGTTGCTCGAGAGTAAATTGCTCGAAATCATTGCTCGACATTAAATTGCTCGAAATCAATTGCTCCAAAGTAAATTGCTCGAAATCATTGCTCGAAATCGATTGCTCCACAGTAAATTGCTCGAAATCATTGCTCGACATTACATTGCTCGAAATCAATTGCTCGACTGTAAATTGCTCGAAATCATTGCTCGACAGTAAATTGCTCGACAGTAAATTGCTCGAAATCGTTGCTCGAGAGTAAATTGCTCGAAATCAATTGCTTGAAATCATTGCTCGACAGTAAATTGCTCGAAATCATTGCTCGACATTAAATTGCTCGAAATCAATTGCTCCAAAGTAAATTGCTCGAAATCATTGCTCGAAATCGATTGCTCCACAGTAAATTGCTCGAAATCATTGCTCGACATTACATTGCTCGAAATCAATTGCTCGACTGTAAATTGCTCGAAATCATTGCTCGTCAGTAAATTGCTCGAGAGTAAATTGCTCGAAATCGTTGCTCGAGAGTAAATTGCTCGAAATCATTGTTCGACATTAAATTGCTCGAAATCAATTGCTCGAGAGTAAATTGCTCGAAATCAATTGCTTGAAATCATTGCTCGACAGTAAATTGCTCGAAATCAATTGCTCGACAGTAAATTGCTCGAAATCATTGCTCAAAAAATAATTTCTCGAATTATTAATTGCTGGAAAGGCAGTTTGCTCGAAACATGTGGTTAAAAAAAATTGTTTCTAATATTCAATATAAGATAAAATAAAACAATTTTATTGTTGTTGACTGAACATTTAAAATTGACGAACGAGTACATTCATGTAGCCGGTCTTATTTTTTTCTCGAAAGGCAGTTTGCTCGAAACGTGTCGTTAAATAAAATAAAACAGGTGCTAAGCATTTCCTTTTTTTGCACATTTCACATTTCCAGTAAATCTTATTGTTAACTGTTTTGTCCTTAATATATAGATATCTATCCAAATACAACTTCTTCTTTCCTTTTTCGCTCTCAACAAAAGCTATGTCCATCATTAGGGTTCGAGATCTCCAAAATTAGTGAAATAGAAATAGAAAACAAATATAGAACAAAAAAGTCAGGACTGTTAAAGGTGAGTGTTGTGGTTCCTTTTATATCCAGCTCCGTTGACGTGTTATGAGACGGCGCAGTTTACGTGGTACTTCGAGCTTTGAAATTACTTCGAGCAATCTGCCTTTCGAGCAATTGATAGTTCGAGAAATTATTTTTCGAGCAATTGATTTCGAGCAATTTACCTAGATGCTATTGATATTTATATGCATCATTCGTGATAATCATTTGAGCGGCAACGCTCTTAGTTGACTGTCTCTCGGAACGTGAATTGGATGGAATTTTATAAAGGGAATATTATTATTATTATTATTATTATTATTTGTTTGGACAACGTTTGAGATTTATAAAAATAATCTCTCTTATGCATATCGGTTTCAGTGCATTTGCCACGTCAAAATGTTCTGAATTTATTCGAAACATGATCAGCGTTCAACTCAGATTCGAAACATCTTGAACCACGCATAGGACTAACATGCAGGAAACCTGATCTAATGTTTGTCAATAAATCAGCCACGGCATTAAAGTATAATATCACAATCATATACATAAAGCCATCTACGTATATATATATATATATATATATATATATATATATATATATATATATATATATATATATATATATATATAGATAGATAGATATAGATAGAGAGATAGATAGATAATATTAGTGGTAAATATAAATTATGACCATGGAATATTAGTGTTTAAGCCTTTTTATTATTATTACATATTTTATATATATATATATATATATATATATATATATATATATATATAATTAAACCTAAAGAGCCAGACAAACCTACCAAGGCTTCATCTACGTGGATCGTGGTATATATATATATATATATATATATATATATATATATATATATATATATATATATATGTATGTATGTATGTGTGTGTGTGTGCGCTCGCGCGTGTGTATATGCGTGTGAGCGTGTGTGTAAGTCTGTGCGTTTGGTGTGCGCGCGTGTGGGCATGTGTGTCTGTGTGTGTGTGCGCGCGTGTCGGTATGTGTGCGTGTATGTGTCCGTGTGTGTGTGTCCGTGTGTGCGTGTCTGCCGAAATTGAAAAAAATACCGGATGTAAAATAAACGTGACTAGAAAAGATATATTATACCAAATATGATATGCTAGTATAGTAATATATATATATATATATATATATATATATATATATATATATATATATATATATATATATGCAGAGAGTTGGGAGGGAGATAAACGGATTATCATGGGCTTAGTGAAACCACAATCTATATAGTGTTGTTAATGGTTTTATATTTCGTCCGTCTATCCCAATCAGTTCATCGCAAAAACTTCTCTCCACCTCTCTCTTTCGCTTTCTCTCTAGACAGGCAGCAGTTCTTCAATGATACAGGCTTCCTAAAATGTTGTGGAAATTATTCTTCTGTTTCTTCTTCTTCATGAAATTTAGTAAAAACTTAAAATTATTATTATTGTTAATAATAATAATAATATAAAAAATAAAAACAAAACAATATAGATATAAGAAAATTGATCCGCAATATAGAATTAAAAAATATATTCAGTAATAAAGAAAAGCCAATAAAATTCAAAATTGAATTTCAACAGGGTGAGGAAGTGCAAATAAACCATAATGCATCTACTGCAGCGGAAATGCAACTAAAAAGAAAGGAAAACCAAATGCAAATTACTAAATGCAGACACAATAGCAAGATAAGTCTCTTCATGGTCAATGCACTACTCACATCAAACAAACTGATGCACACATACTGAAAAATTGTGATAAATATCCAGAAACAATTGATCATCTTTGTATCAGATTTCACAGTGTTAGCACCCATTGAATATAAAACTCAGCATGATAGACTGGGCCAATATCTTCACTGGAAAATATGCAACTTTTACGGGAAGAAATCAGACCTCAAAAAACTTTATGGGACTTTATAATACATACAGACAGAACAATCAAATCTAATTGCCTAGACATCGTGATCAAAGCCCACAAAAACAGAAGAACAGTACCCAAACCCGGTTACAGATATAGAACTTGTAACAAGGTAGCGATATATGTGCACTGGAAGGTATGCAAGTATCCTAGTCAACATGCAGACCTCTGCTGTCCAGAAGATCGCATCAATCAGCTTATATGTTATGGAAATTACCATCAATCAAGTGATATCTCCCCTATAGCACCTCCGGGTCATAAAGCCGCAAAGCATAAAGGAAACAATAATAATAATAATAATAATAATAATAATAATAATTCTTGCTGCACAGGACTAATGCTTGCTAACTAGAAATTACCAAGCACACATAGTGAAAAACTTTCTTAACCCAAAATGCAGATTCTGTGATAAATATCCAGAAACAATTGATCATCTTGTATCAGGTTGCACGGTGTGAGCACCTATTGAATATAAAACTCAGCATGATAGATTGGGCCAATATCTTCACTGGAAAATATGCAACTTTTACGAGAAGGAAACTGCAAGAAATTGGTATGAACTTCATTCAGACCCGGTCACAGAGATACGGCCTTTAACAATTTTATGGGACTTTATAATACACACAATGTTATGGTAATTTACTCACGAATGCATGGACTCTCCCAGCTATAAAATAGAAGCAGACACTATATTTTGGAGAGGGAAGTTTCCAGCATTCAGCTCTGAAACTCGGACTGAACATTCTTGCTGTAACACTCTCGTTTTTATATGTTTGTATTACTGTTTCTGTTAATATATATGTTTAATTCAATTCCTCTCTTGTGTCTTTATTTCTGGCCCTAACAAGGCCAAAACACAAAGACAGAACAATTAAAGATAATTGGCTACACATCGTGATTAAAGAGCACAAGAACAGAACGTACTTTCTTGTTCAGATGGTAGCCCCTGAAAATTGTAACGTATCTTTGAAGATCTTCAAAAACAATCAAATTACAAGTATTTTGAGGTTGAAATCTAAAAGATATGGCAAGTAAGGATATTAATAATTCCATTTGTAGTTGGAGCCCTCGGTTTGATTGGAAAATGTTCCGTTAGACTCATTGAAGAGATTAGCGAGAAGTAAGCAGCTATTTCTTTTTTATCAATTCGCACTAAGTTACATGAATGCTGAAGCAGATATATGACTGACGAGGCAGACTTTTTTCTCGCAATAGGTTGCCATTTCTTTCTGCGGTAGACCAGTTGTCATTCAAGGCTATAGAACCCAGTCTCTCTTGCAATTTACCCATAGTTTTGCGGGGGAAGAAGAAGAGAGAAAAACATGGTTACACACAGAGGATCTGTAATAATTTTATGGAACTTTACAATAAACATAATCAAAGCTGATTACCTAGACATCGTAATCAAAGAAGACAAGAACAGAATGTTTTCTTATTGACATTGAAGTAGGAGAAGATTGTAATGTGTCTTTAAAGAATATCAATAATTCCATTTGTAGTTGGAGCCCTCGGATTGATTGAAAAAGGTTCAGTTAGACTCATTGAAAACATTACGAAGTAGGAAGCAGAGTTTACGGAGATATTTCTTTTTTTTTATAAATTCGCATTAAGTTACATGACTGACGAAGCATATACATGATTTATAAGGCAGATTTTTCTCGCAATAGGTTGCCATTTCTTTCTGCGGTAGACCAGTTGCCATCCAAGGCTCTAGAACCCAGTCTGTCCTGCTATTTACCCATAGCTTTGCGGGGGAAGAAGAGGATTCATTCTTTTCCCAAGGGTATTAACACGTAGGTGAATGTAATGGATTCGTATAGAATTCGATTCCTCAATTCTAGCCGCTATCCATTACTCCACCGTGTACCAAATGCGAAAGCGATGGCAAGATAAGTCTCTTCATTGTTAATAAACTACTCGTTCCAAACAAGATGATGTAATCAAACCCCGTACACATCAGGGTTACGTAGTGCAGAGCTAAAAGCTGAAACCGAAGGTTTTATTCTTCCTGCACAGGCTCAATGCTTGCTAACTAGAAATTACCAAGCACACATAATGACAAATTGTGTTAACCCCATTAACGCAGTTTCTGTAATAAATATCCAGAAACAATTGATCATCTTGTATCAGTTTGCACATTGTTGGCACCCACTTAATATAAAACCCGGCACGAGAGATGGGTCAATATTTGCACTAGAAAATAAACATAATCAAAGCTGATCACCTAGACATCGTAATCAAAGAACATACTGTTTTCTTATTGGCATTAAAGTAACAAAAGAGTCGGTGTCTTTGAAGATCTTAAAAAAAACATAATACAATGATCTTGAAGTGAAATATGGCACATGAAGACATTAGAAATTACAGTTGTAGTTGTAGACTTCTGTATGATTAGAAAATGTTCCGAAAGGATTCTTGGTAGGCCATGCCTCAAAGAAACAAAAAAATTGTTCTCATCAATACAGCGCAAAGTTTACGAAGGGATTTATCTATGTAAAATGTCTGTGATATTGGAATAGATAGATGTGAAGAGACTGAGATAGATAGATAGATAGATAGATAGATATGGAGAGACTGGTTGAGATAGATAGATAGATAGATAGATATGAACAGACAAAGAGAGATAGGTTTGAAGAGACTCGTATAGATAGATAGATAGATAGATAGATAGGAACAAAAAAGACATATTTGAAGAGACTCATATATATATATATATATATATATATATATATATATATGAACAAACAGAGACAGTCAGATTTGAAGAGACTCAGACAGATCGAGAGATAGATAGATAGATAGATAGATAGACAGATAGATAGATAGATAGATATGGAGAGATTGAGTTAGATGTGAAACTGAGATCCATATATATATATATATATATATATATATATATATAGATAGATAGATAGATAGATAGATAGATAGAGAGAGATAGAGAGAGAGACAGAGAGAGAGATAGACAAACAAATTAGATAGATCCAATAAATTAACAGGTCCTGCTTCTGCCCTCGTTGAAATTCCCATACGTACGTCCTTTGCCAAAAATACGGAGTAATCCTTCACATAAGCGGCGGAAAATATACTGCAATTCCCTGAACGGCACAAAATCAGTAAGACCTATGTATATACGTTTATTATGATGAAACGTTACGGGTAATGGTGGACGAGATAGCAAATAAACGCCTCAATCTTAGCAGAAGCAGTCGAACCAAATATGACTTCCAATAACGCGCAATCAACTCTCTTAGATTCTCTGCTTGCCAGAAACTGAACTGAGAAACACTTTCCTGAACCACAATTTGCTTTTGGAAGATTCCAAATCAAAGGACATTGCGCCATGATGACGTCCTTTGCGAACGTGACTCCTTGGACCGAAAACATTTATAAATTAACCGTTGGGAGATTGGAACCAGGTTTACATGATGAGCAAGCAAATGTTCTTACCACTGCTCCCCGAGTCATAATAGTGTCCGTCGTAGTAGCTAAATGCTGAAAATACGGGACTGTTCTGAAAATGGTACACGAATTGGTGAAGATGTAACGTGAACAGCGCCTCAGAAATTCTAAACGATCGACACAGTTTACGCTTGATGCACCATATTGTGACTCTAGCTCGACATGGCAGATCAGTTGCATTAGTAGCAACCTGCTGTTAGCAAAGAATGAATCGTCTCTAACACTTCGACAATGTTTACATGATTTGCAATACAAGCGATAAACATCTGTTGATTCTTGGTAAACTTTTTAGCCTAACAATTCGGTTGTCCTGGTTGCAATGTACGCCGTTTATAAAGTGACGTCGTTGTGCTGACCAACAATGCAGGACATAGTTTTTTTCTAAGATGATTGCGAAGCTCTAATTTTCGAAATAGATTTTCTTGATAATAATTGTTTCGTAATGACGATCGGTTGTGGGGCACTTGGTCGGCCACATGACATCGCTAAAATGAGTTTATTTCGATAGATGTCGATGAAAACTGAGATAGATAGATAGATAGATAGATAGTTAGATAGATAGATAGATAGATATGGAGAGACTGGGATAGATAGATAGATAGATAGATAGATAGATAGATAGATAGATAGATAGATAGATAGATATGGAGAGACTGGGATAGATAGATAGATAGATAGATAGATAGATAGATAGATAGATAGATAATGAATAAACTGGGATAGATATATGTGAAGAGAATTAGATAGATAGATAGATAGATAGATAGATAGATAGATAGATAGATAGATAGATAGATAGATATTAACAGACAAAAATAGATAGATTTGAAGAGACTCGGATAGATAGATATTAGGTTGGGGCAAAAATAATGTCGTTTTTTGACGTTAAAAATACATGATATAGATATGTACAAACTTAGATAAAAAGTGATAGATAGATAGATAGATAGATAGATAGATATAAGCAAACTGAGATAGATAAAAAATTACATAGATAGATAGATAGATAGATATGAACAAACTGAGATAGATATGAATAAACTGAGATAGATGTGAAGTGACTTAGACAGATAGATAGATAGATAGATAGATATTAACAAACTGCGATAGATGTATTGATGAATGTGAAGAGACTGAGATAGATCTATCTATCTATCTATCTATCTATCTATCTATCTATCTTCATATATATCTCAGTCTGCTCATATCTATCTATCTATCTATCTATCTATCTCAATCTATTCAGATCTATCTATCTATCTATCTATCTATCTATCTCAGTCTATTCAGATCTATCTATCTATCTATCTATCTATCTATCTATCTATCTATCTATCTATCTATCTATCTGTCTCTCTTGCCGTGTTCATATCCTCGTGCCATACCTTTGCCTGATGTCCCAGTCTTTAACTCATGTTTTCCCGATCCTTACAATCTTAAATTGTCCAAGCCTTGTGTTAACCGTTATTTTCACTTCATGTCCATATAAACTCCCTTTTAATCATGAACAGCGAGTGGCGCCATGTCTTCTACAGGCAGAAAATTACTGTAAAATCACAAAGTATCACTGATGTTATCCAGGTTTAACTTCATGCGGACAGAACTACTATTTACTCCTGCCTCAAAAACAAATCTAGTGTCGCTGATAAAATTGGCCTTTTTTCTCGAAAAGGACTTTCAATCCGTTGTGGATGGGACAGAAATTGGCTGGTTATCTTTAATGCTTCCAAAACGTAACGGCCTCTATTAATCACCACAGAGAACCATCGCTGGTCTCCCATTAGAATGTCTGACGTTCAACTTCACGAGAGCACATCTTTGCGACTGCTCTTTCTCAAATTGTCTGCTGACCTGAGATTGAACAAATACATTGAGTCAATAGCTTCGTCCACCGCAAGGAAACATGCCTTCCTGTGCTGCGCCAGGAAATGTTTCTCGCCGGAGTCGATCCTTCAAATCTGCAAATCAACCATTCGCCCTTGCATGGAGTATTGCTGCCATATATGGTCTAGAGTTCATTCTATTTGTCTCAAGGTTCTTGATAAGATCCAAAGACATATATGCAATGTAATTGGCCCTGATCTGGCATCTCGTCTACAGTCCCTCTTTCACAGACGTGCTGACGCCTCCCTCTGTCTTTTTTACAAATGCTTTCACAGTAACTGCTCCGATGACCGTTTTTTCGATGGACTTCATGAATTTAAGCATTCAACTAGGCTGGCATCTCGCTCTCACCTTTTCAATATCGAAACTGTTAAATGTAACCGGCTCTTCTACTCCACTTCTCGCCTGTGGAACTGCCTCCCCTTTTCCTGTTTCCCTGATAGCTATAATCTCGAACTATTCAAATGTAATGTCAATCGACGTCTCCAGATGCCTTGATCTATCCCCTATCCTTCTCTTCATCCTTTCCTCTATCACTCCTATTTGCTCTCGCTCCAACTCTCTGTAACTCCTTGCGTACTAGTGGTTTCCCGCCTTGCTTGGAGTGAAACGCTTAAAAAAATGAGGAAAATCCATCCTGAAGTGCAATTGGAAGTTCGAAAATGTAATTAAGGTTCAAGGGCAATATCGAAGAGAGATTCGCCCCCACCTACCCCCATGCTGCTTAAAACCTCACGAATCAGATATACGTTTGAAGCTGATGGTACATTTACACGATGTGCGCAATAACAGTTGCGGAAGAATACGTATATTAACCACGCCCTGTAAAGAAAGGAAGTGTGATGGAAAGTTTTCACAGAGGTTTACGAAACTTATCGAAATGTTGGTTGCTCCTTGGGATTCCATTGTGTCGCATTTTGCGCAATGTCTGTATTAAAACGGACATCAATTTGAAAAAAAGAAGCGATGACAAAATCTTATGAGCAGGTGTTTATATGAAACACTGTCTTCATATCCAGTATTGATATTAGGTATAATTGCATCCAGTTGCTTGAAGTATTTCTTGAAAAGCCTTCAAAATGCTTCTGCAATTTTGAGACACCATTTGGATAAGAAAGCCAGTATTCTTAAACACAATAAGTAAACAATGAATAAATAAATATTTCTGTTTTAATATTTCATTATATTAAGTTGATCGTTTAATAGTTCAAAGGGGTTATTCATCAAAACATGTACCATTATATTTTGCTGTTTGGTGCAATTATGCCAGAATCTCAAATCCACGCTTGTACCATTTAGCTGGTTCAAAGGCAAAAACAAACTTCACCTGTATTCAATCTAATCTATATTATGAAACGTCCGTCCGTTTATGAAATGAACCATGACTTGTAATACGTAAACTGATGTCTCAAATTCTGAACTGTCTTCGGTTTGAGGACTCACTTCTTGCCCTTCAAGTTCCTCATGTTTGTCCTTGAGCATATTAGCACTGTGTTGTCATGGAATAATAGTTCTCCTCTTCGACTGGCCAATGATTGATAACAAGCTCTCAAATCGCCCTATACTCTATGCAGTTGTTTGTGCATCAAATCGTGTCTGCACATGAGCATCTGGGACAACCTCAAAGTGCAAAAAACCCTCGAAATTCCACCAAACATAAAACATAACCTTCTGTTCAAATCTCCCTTCTTTCATAATACAGGGTGTCCCCAAAAATTTGACATCATTTAGCAGGCCAGTCATTTTGGCAATTCTTGTTGAAATAACCTCAGATTTTCACAAGATGCATAGAAACAGATCAAGACTTGATATTTAACATTTTGTTATCTCAATGAGAATCTGCCAGAGAGATGGATTTGTGGTAGAGATGAAGAGAGTTTTCTTATGAAATGGCCACCGCGGTAATCAGACCTATCCGCATGTGATTTCTTTTTATGGAGATTTGTGAAGGGACCTTTTATGCCCCCCTCTAGCATTGTTGAACTGAAGCATAGAATCACTTCCGCACTGGATGATGTTACCGGAGGCATGCTACAACGTGTTTAGCAAGAGCTTAACTACCGATTTAACGTGTGCCGCGTCACAGGTGGTGCACATATTGCACTTATGAAATCAGTCCCATAATAAAATTAGGATGTTCAACATCTAAACTGTTCAATTATATTGAGCTAGACTTAGTAGTTTTCAAGATATTAGGTTGGTGCAAAAATAATATCGGTTTTTAACGTATTTTGTAACGTCAAAGACCGATATTATTTTTGCACCGACCTAATAATTGCATTTAAAATGATGTCAAAATTGTTGAGCCAACCTGTAGGTGCTGAAGCCTGTCTGGATCGAAGTTACTCATTTCTCTTATTAGGATTATGAAAATAAATCCATTTTTATCCCCAATTACAATTCGACACCCAAAACGGACATCTTGAGGATTGACCAAATATTCCTATAGGCTTGAGCATCTGGGACAATCTCAAATTGCAACAACTCGAAATTCCACCAAACACACAACGTCACCTTCTTTTCAAATCCGACTTGTTTTACAATAAACGGTGTCCCCAAAAATTGACATAATTTCGCAGACCAGTAATTTTGGCAATTCTTGTTGAAATATTCTCAGATTTTCACAAAATGTATAGAAACCGATCAAGATTTGATATGTAATGTATTATTTTTGTTATCTCAATGAGAACCTGCCAGAGAGATGGATCAAGAGTGGTGTAGATGAAGACGGTTACCTTATGAAATGGCGGCCGCGGTCACCGGACGTGTCTCCATGTGATTTCTTTTTATGGGGATATTGGAAGGAACTAGTCTATGCCCCCCTCTAGCATTGTTGAAATCAACCAGAGAATCATTTCCGCACTGGATAATGTTACCGGAGTCATGCTACAACGTGTTTAGCAAGAGCTTAACTACCGACTTATAACGTGTGCCGTGTCACAGTCGGTGCACATATTGAACATTTATGAAATTAGTCTCATAATACACTTAGGATGTTCAACATCTAAACTGTTCAATTATATTGAGCTAGTCTTAGTAATTTTCAAGATAATTGCTTTTAGAATGACGTCAAATTTTTGGGGACGCTCTGTAGATTCTGAAGCCTGTCTGGAATGATGCCACTGATTTCTCTTATTAGGATTCTGAAAATCCCTTCTTAAAGTTTGACACCAAAAACGGGTAACTTGAGTATTTTCCAATGTTTTTATGCAAATATTTCTTGAGTCTGGTAATTAGTCAGATTATGAGAGACTACTCGACAGTATCTGTTCAAAAGGTCGAGATTATGTAGATGTCGATTGATTTATGAAGAATCAAGTTCTGTCGACAATGTTCGAGTACTTGTGCTTGGTTGTTGTTCAACCATTGCAAGCAAGGACACATATTCCCCAACAGGTACGACCTTGGTTTGTCTTTGCGACTGCTGTCACCTTCTCTTGAAGCGTCGGAACCATTTTTGCGCCATTTGACAGATCTTTGACATTCCACATTATTGGTTTTTCTTTCCGCTGGGCTTGAACTTTGTCCTTTTTCCACAGGTAGCGTGAAATGTCTCTAATTGCAATTTCATTTTCTCGTCACTCAAAGCTGTAAAATAAATAATAAACAAGTTTTATATATGCCATATAAATATAAAGAATAAACAAGTCAGTAATAATTTGTATCAAAGTATTGATAACATGGAGGTACGAGTTACCAAAAATGATCACGAAAAATCCGAAAAATCTTTTGAATAATCCTGAAATTATTTTTACCTGATATTTTTTTTTTCAAAATTGCAGTAGCTCTTCAAGACGGGACAATACCTAGTAACATTAATGGATTTGGTAACATAGTTGTTTAGTGAATCTCTATCTATAAAAGGCAGGATGTGTGTGTGTCTAACGAATGTACGGCCGCAATTTTCGACGGATTTGCACCAAAATGTAGATGCACATACTCCAAGTTAGCGAAAAGGCCAAGACCGACTTTGCATTTCCCAACTCTTATCGATAGTGGAAATAATCGATTTTTTCATGCTTCTATGGCAGTTTTCATGTAGTTGGCAGCCATTTTCTACTGGCCAGAGTGAGGGCATATAGCTGGCTGCCACGAATAGGCAGGAAGATTCTATTGGCTAGCGTGACAGCCAACAGCTGACTGACACGAATGTTAACTAGCATGCTAATGTGCAAAAATAATCGATAGCCGCATTCGTCACAAGTGGGAAAAATTTAAATCTGCATGGCACTTTACTCCAATTGGCTCATTCGCTTGCTTAAACTCAACGTTGATTCTGATTCCCCAGAACTGGATTAGTTGTGAAAAAGTATATGTTGTTAACATTCTTTTTTTCATTCGTATTTTTCAGTTACGAGTCCTTCTTTTAAAGCTGATCGTTGTGTTCATTTTGTTTAGTTCTTTTTTCGTAACCGATTTAATGTTTAGTATAGAGCTTAGAAAAAATTCGCAGTGTGAGATAGGCAAGAAGTAAGGCATGTAGCAACATCATCACGGCAAAGGGCACTCCTTTAAAGGCAAGGAAGGGCAAAAATATTTTAAGTCAAGTGATAGCGATTGCTGTATGAGTCGTACGATTTTTGAATCAAGCACGGGCAACGCCGGGCCATGCTGCTAGTTTTTATTAATTGTGACTTTAATCTGAGTAGTGTTGTACCATGGAAAACGGCCTACTTCCTGGAACAAAACTCGTAAGTGGCTGGCGTGCAAGATATTCAGAACACAATATATCCCATCCAAAAGTTAAAATTTACGAAAAACCCGATCTCGTAGTTTTCAGAATTTCCAAGGAGAATTTGTGGCTAAAGTAAATTTCCGGGCCCCAGCCACTCGATAAAATGATTATGAGCGAAAGTAGAGTAGGCAGGCAGCAGCAGAAGCTGAAGAGTCTCGGTGTCGTTATTTGCATGTGGAGTTTCGCGGTGACCTCACCAATTGTGATCTAAAAAAGACCGGGTACAATTGGTACTCCAAATAATGTGCAGGACGACTCAACGCCGCCATCTCAATACCGTCGACTCAACACCGGTCACTTCGATGATTCAACTCCAGGACAATTTACCAAAACTCTAATCAGCACAAGGACAACTCAACAACATGGGAACTATATTTTTCGTTGACCTTTTGCAAACGAATTTATTAAGGGTCATTTTTAAACATAACTTTTTAAAACCGAATTAAATAATTTATTAAGGATATTTTTTTAATATATGTTTTCATATTTAATTTAAAAATTTATTTAAAATTCTATGCAGTTCCACCCAAATATTCAGTTGGAGATCGTTGTAAAAAACAAGAAACAATCTGCAACATTTTTTCATCTGCCTTTATATAATTCTTTAAATAAGGGGTTGGCGATGACCTTCAGTTAATTCTTCAAAAAATGCATCTCGGTGTCTTTGCACCTTTTACAGTTCTGTACTGAGTCTCCAAATTGTGGGGTGCTCTGTCCCCAGGCTCTGTATGCAGTCTTCTATTGACTGCTTCGGTAGGGTTATTTATCCGATCAAATAGATAAGCTTACAAAATCTCTATGACTCAAAGCCGTTCTATAAAAGCATACTATGACAGCCAACACCGGTCTGAAGCTATAAATTCGACGTCAGTGTTGAGTTGTCCTCGCGCTGAGTAACTTGGTGATGAGTTGTACTGGAATTGAGTTATCACTTAGATCGGTGTTGAGTCGGCGGCATTGAGTCGGTTTGATGAAATGTACCTTCCCGCTCCAAACCAATTTACCTCATTGCAGCAAGTTGGAAACAAAGCAAACAATAACTGAGCAGTACTAAAAATAAGAATGAGACGGGTTAACTTTAAACAAGAAAACGCGAACAGTCTACATCCCGTAGATTAAAAAAAGGCGTCTCGTTCGGAATTCCCAATAGGTTGCCCAGATCGGTATATACCTGATGTAGGACGGAAGGCACAGCGTTCGGAGCGAAGTGATAACAACAACAAAAACGAGAGCAATTTAAATATTGTAAAGATAAAATAAAGGTAAATATTGTAAAGATAGCAAAAAAGACGAACGTAATACAATATCTCCTAGTTTTAAACCTCTATTTCTAATATCCGCTATTTTAACGATGGAGCTACCAAACAATCAGACCATATCCGATTTATCTTTCAGCCGCCTACAGTTAGAATCATAAGCCTAATATCGTGATATTGAATTTTGAGCCAGTATTTATCAAGACTTAAACAGCGTAAATCGAGAGTCTATGATTTCACACCTGTTCGACAGTGTTGGAAAAGAGCTCAATATCATGCGAGTTCATCTTAGCCTTAAGTAGATGTCTATTTGCAGACATTTTCTTTGTTTCATGTAAACAGTCTGCACGTTATACATAACTCCATTACAGTTACAAAAATCTTTTGAATGAAACGTAGAGGAAGTCTTACATACGATTTTATCAATAACCGTCACGGCAGATCCAGCCGGTGAAGATTCTCGAAAGTCGTGTATAATTTTCGGAAGTTTTCAAAAGAATCCCGAGTATGGTGTAAAAGGATGATAACATAATCTTCCTCCCGAGAACACGTCATAAGACTGAATAGTGAGTTCTGTCCTCACTGGGTGCGCCATAATTTCTGCTTTGTGCCAAATCTAAGTTAAGCTTAGAAAAACGGGTTATTTCGTGGCCATTGTCCTCATGAGCTGTCCTTGTTGGCAACACGTTATTTCTTTCTAAAAATTAGCTGTGTTATTTGTTTGTATTTGTTTCCATGATAACTAAGACCTTCAAGAATTTAAATGCAACATTAATCGCCATCATCTGTCTTATTGAATTCCGTTCATCTTTTGACCTTACCTCAATCCTACTTATTCTCAGTCTTCTCTTTCACTTTCCCTCACCGTAACCCTTGGCGTACTAGTGACATTCTCTCCTTGATTGGGGTAAAATGATTAACAAAATTTAAATGTAACATCAATCGCCATCATATGTCTACGTGAATTCCGTTCATCTTTTGACCTTACCTCAATCCTACTTATTCTCAGTCTTCTCTTTCGCTTTCACTCATCGTAAACCTCGGCGTACTAGAGACATTCTCGCCTTGATTGGGGTGAAATGATTAACAAAATTTAAATGCAACATTAATCACCATCATCTGTCTTCTTGAATCCCGTTCATCTTTTGTCCTTTTCTCAATCTTACTTAGTCTTCTCTTTCGCTTTGACTCACCGTAACCCTCGGCGTACTAGTGATATTCTCGCCTTGATTGGTGTGAAATGATTAACAAAATTTAAATGCAACATTAATCGCCATCATCTGTCTTCTTGAATACCGTTCATCTTTTGACCTTTTCTCAATCCTACTTATTCTCAGTCTTCTCTTTCGCTTAGACTCACCGTAACCCTCGGCGTACTAGTGACATTCTCGCCTTGATTGGGGTGAAATGATTAATAAAATTTGAATGCAACATTAATCGCCATCATCTGTCTTCTTGAATTCCGTTCATCTTTTGACCTTACCTCAATCCTACTTATTCTCAGTCTTCTCTTTCACTTTCACTCACCGTAACCCTTGGCGTACTAGTGACATTCTCGCCTTGATTGGGGTGAAATGATTAACAAAATTTAAATGTAACATCAATCGCCATCATCTGTCTTCTTGAATTCCGTTCATCTTTTGACCTTTTCTCAATCCTACTTATTCTCAGTCTTCTCTTTCGCTTTCACTCACCGTAACCCTTGGCGTACTAGTGATATTCTCGCCGTGATTGGGGTGAAATGATTTTACAAAATTTAAATGTAACATCAATCGCCATCATCTGTCTTCTTGAATTCCGTTCATCTTTTGATCTTGCCTCAATCCTACTTATTCTCAGTCTTCTCTTTCGCTTTGACTCACCGTAACCTCGGCGTTCGAGAGACATTCTCGCCTTGATTGGGGTGAAATGATTAACAAAATTTAAATGCAACATTAATCGCCATAATCTGTCTTCTTGAATCCCGTTAATCTTTTGACCTTTTCTCAATCCTACTTAATCTCAGTCTTCTCTTTCGCTTTGACTAACCGTAACCTCGCCGTACTAGAGACATTCTCGCCTTGATTGGGGTGAAATGATTAACAAAATTTAAATTCAACATTAATCGCCATCATCTGTCTTCTTGAATCCCGTTCATCTTTTGACCTTTTCTCAATCCTACTTATTCTCAGTCTTCTCTTTCGCTTTGACTCACCGTAACACTCAGCGTACTAGAAAAAGTCTCGCCATGATTGGGGTGAAATGATTAACAAAATTTAAATGCAACATCAATCGCCATCATCTGTCTTCTTGAATTCCATTCATCTTTTGTCCTTTTCTCAATCCTACTTATTCTCAGTCTTCTTTTTCTCTTTCACTCACTGTAACTTCCTGCGTATTAGTGGCATTACCACCTTGATTAGGGTAAAATGATTTTTCTGTGAGCAGTGATTGTAATTATTGTCTTCGTTGCACTGCCATTCTTCACATCCCCCTCCCTTTTTCTATTTACTCCCAACGTCGTGTTTTTTGTTTATTTATTTTTCTAAAATAATAATATAGCATTGTTTAGTTAAAAAAAAATCAAAAAAATAAATAAATAAAGCGTTAGGTGATCATTTGATAAAAATCGCTTGAGGATGCCGTAAGATTGAAACCATGGTATCGGATTCAACTGACCTGATTTTTATAGTATATATATATATATATATATATATATATATATATATATATATATATATGGTGCAATGATATATGTGTATATAGGTTACAATGGGTAAATTATTGCCATTTAATTTCGCTCATGCACGTTGGTTGTTTTTGATTTTGTAGACTGCGTTCTATAGAAGGGTCATTAAGGTACTATCTGTAAGGAAACGTGCATTATGAAATAGCATGCTTTTTTTTGTTTGAGTGTCACTCTGAAGACAATGCATAGCATTCGGAAAGAGTTGGATGAGTCTAATGGTGATGTTTGGAGTGATCACTAGTGACGGCGACGTTATGCTTCTATTCTTCATCGCACAGGACATATGAATCGACACGGAGGCCTACATCAAGTGCCTTAGGGAGGTAGTGCTTCCCTGAATTATGTGGGAAGCTGTTGGAAGATCATATGCTTGACAACGGGTCTCCGCATCATCCCACACAAGTAGGACAACCGAATCATGTCTGTCAAACAATTTCTTTGACCACATCAGCCCAAACCTCCCCAGACTTGTAACCTCATTGATTGTTATGTGTGTGACGTAGATGAGCGAGAGATCCAAGAAAACTCCTTGTAATACCAAAGATAAACTGATTGCAAGGATTATGGCAGCATTCAGCAACTTAAACAAGGAGACTGTCCAGAAGAGAAGCAGGAGATTCCGAAGTAGTCTGTCGGCCGTGATTGAAGGTAATGACGATTTTATTGAATAATTCTTTTGGTATTTCAAGATATTTTCGGGTAATTTTAGTGAATATATCTGTTAAAACGAGATACCAGGGTTATTTTGATTTTGTTAGATGATAATTTATCCATCGCACCCTTTATTTCTGTTAATTTTGGCATTTTGGCATCATTTTTTACGACAATTTATCCATGGCTCCCTGTAAATCTGTTAAAACGAGATGTCAGGGTTATATTCATGTTGGTGTCATTTAGACGACAATTGGTACATCGCTCCCTGTATATCTGTTGAAATGAGATGCCAGCGTTATTTTCATTTTGGCGTCATATATTGATTTTCTAAGAGTACCTCACTTGTGTCACAACGCCGAAATTATGGGATACCCAGGGAAGATCGAAAAACATATTCAGTCGTAAATCTTTTAGCGAGACAAGCTTGCTAACCATTTCACCACGCCGAGGTGCCCCAATGAGCGTAACTTATATGTGGCACAAGGCCGAAAGTACGGAGCACCCAGTTATGATCGAACTCACTTCCTAGTCGCACCCAGTATATATATAATCGCAACTGTTCATATATATATATATATATATATATATATATATATATATATATATATATATATTTGAATGAACATTTTTAGACATTTAAAACGATATACCTGGCCGCACACATAATTCCGTAAAATCCTTGTTGAAAACACAATTATACTTAAACATGAAAACAATAAACAAAAACTAAAAATTCTTGAAGCTATATACATAAAACAGTTGAAACCTAACCTGAACAAAATCAACTATGAAATCTCCAAAAATATTCTTAAATGTCTATAATTGGTAACAGAAACCATTGGTTTATACCATACTTAATACTTCTGTAAGCCAAAAGCTTAGATTGGATTAAAAAATATGTATCAATATTGTGATTTTCTTTCTTCGTTTAATGATAATGTTATTATGGTTATCAGACGTTATGAAAAGAATTTACATAAAATAAATAGACAAAACTTGTCTATATTGCTTAATGAAACATGTATATATATATGTGTGTGTGTGTAATATTCCTAACTCAAGTAAACAATGACAACACGAAGTGGAAGTCAAAATGGCTAAAATTGAAAGAAAAAAAGGAAAAATAGAGATAAGGTTAAGGAGTGTCTCTAAATTGGAAAAGAAACGTCAAAAATGACAAATAAACACGACATTCTGTACTTACCGACTTACGCGCAGACAGGCGTATAGGGGCACGTTCACGAAAGCACACGAACACATACACGTACACATACATTATGGTAAAAAATTTGCACCAATCAAAAGCGCATATAAATAAATAAAAATCGGGAACTATAAGCAGTCAATTGCTGACGAGTAGACGGAGTTATTCCCGCTGAATCCGTCGCTGAAACTTTTGCGTCGGGTACTAAAGGTAATCTCAATCAGGTAAGTGACAAACCTTTTATTGTATGAATTATATATATATATATATATATATATATATATATATATATATATATATATATATGTGTGTGTGTGTGTCTGTGTGTGTGTAGATAGATAGATAGATAGATAGAGAGAGAGAGAGAGAGAGAGATAGATAGATATTAAGACATTTTTATGTTTTGTTATGGAGTTATATCGCAGTGGAGGCTTGTATTTGTACTAAATCGGGCCTAAAATAGTTCGACGTACAAAACGTTAGGAACTGGATATAATAGGTATTAGGCAGAGTAATATTGTTGTGGTCGCTGACTACTTTCGTATTCGACTAACTGTCGTCCGACATCGACTAGTATTTAGTCACCCCCACCACGAGGGTATCATGTGGCACAAGGCCGGTTTAACGTGATTCTCCGAGTTCGTTGGATCTCCGAGCCCGTGGGATCTCCGAGCCCGTGGTCTCGGCCAAAAATATACCCTTTGAACCCGTATAAACGGGTTCAGGGTCGGTTTACCGCCTCGAAAGAGGACCCGCCCTTCGGCGTAGCCTGTTTCGGGTTCGTCCCCGCCCGAAGTCAGAGAGTTCAACCGTTCAGCCGGTCGTTCGACATCGACTAGTATTTAGTCACCCCACCACGAGTGCATTATGTGGCACAAGGCCGGTTTAACGTGGGATCTCCGAGCCCGTGGGCTCGGCCAAAAATATACCCTTTGAACCCGTATAAACTGGTTTAGGGTCGGTTTACCTCACCGAACGAGATTCCGCCCTTCGGCGTAGCCTCGTTCGGGTTCGTCCCCGTCCGAAGGCAGAGAGTTCAACCGTTTAGCCGGTCGTCCGACATCGACTGACCCTCGTTTCGCTTACAACTCCTACTTATATTAGGAGGGAGAGTCTATTAACTATAGAATAGCTGAGTTTCACCATAACATATTTATATATTCTTTTTTTTAGATACATATATTGATATAGATGCTCTGTCTAATTAAAACAAACCATCATATGGCCGGTCGATCTAGACGCCAGAGGAAAAGAGAAGGAAGCGGAGATACCAGAGCATATATATATATATATATATATATATATATATATATATATATATATATATATATATATAACGCTTTTGAGCAACAACAGCCACAAGTAAAGCCTTCAGCGTGATGAAAATTCGAGGAATAAATTCACTTCAAACACTAGTGGGATTCCTTCTGAAGTCCATCGGCAGGCTGTTAAAATGAAGAAAACAGAGAGAGTGTTGTATGTAAGACATGGACAAATATGGAGTATGAGGTAGATCGATAAGCGAATCCTCTGAGATCTGGAATCAATTTGGGCACCTACTGTCATTAAGAAAGCGACACGGCCCGTTTAATGATGCAATATAGATAACTGAGTTCGTATCTATCTATCTATGTCTGTTTGCAACTATCTATCTATCCAGCTAGCTAGCTAGCTATCAGCCTCTTCGTTTGTTTGTATGTTTCCATCTGTAGATAGATAGATAGATAGATAGATAGATAGATAGATAGATATTTCGAACTGTTCGTAACAATCTGTTTATCCCAGCCAGTTCATATCTATCTATTTTCGTCTATTCATATCCATCTATCTATCTACCTATCTATCTATCTAATATATAAAGGTTAATGGTCAGAGTTAAATCAGACCAGGGAACAGTAGTATTAAAAAGTGCTCAATCCACGTGAGGAAAGAAATAAGTGAAAATAAAAATTACATGTAGAACTTTTAAGTTCGAAAATCATGAGGTCAGTTAAAATACAGGACCACGGTTTAAACCTGGCGGTCTCGTCGGGCATTATTTTCAAAATCACTGTCTCTCTCTGTATATATATATATATATATATATATATATATATATATATATATATATATATATGAGAAACACAAACTTTGCCATTTACTCCATATAATTACTGCATTTATTTACTGCCATTTTGCACACAAAAAACATTCTATTCTTTGATTACATCATGACTTTATTTGGAATAAGGCACAAATGTTAGTTTATTTAGATGCTTACCCTGACAACTTGTGCATTAATATTGTTCTTCAGTTTTTCCAGAGTCATATAAATGTGTGCCAAAATCTCTGAGACAAAAAAAAAGAAATGCTTAATTTCAATCATACTGAATTTTTTTTTTAAACATTTAACACCGGGCAAGGAAATAAAGCCACTAAGATGGTCAAAGAAAAATTTAAAAAAAAAAAAATATACATTAACAAAGAGAGAGAAACTTAAAAGTCCAGGAATTAAGAAGACAGAAGATAAAAATTGACATTACATTTAAAGTTTGGAAAATCAAACCTGACTGGAAAGCAAGAAGAGATGTGGGAAGTTCAAAAGGAGAAACATTTACCATAGAATTTATTTAGCTATTTCACTGTAAAAGGATGATATCTTGTCACCAATCTAGTTTTTTTAAAACCATAGGGTCTATATACCACAGAGGAAAGTTCATCAGAACAATTAAAATGATAATATTTATAAAAGGAACAGGGAAGCTATGTTATGTCCTTAGGAAAGTAACTAAAGATGCAATGCCAGGTCAGGACCTATAATATTGCAGATTTTTTTTTAATCATTTAACCTCAGACGGGGTCATAAACATTGATAGAGGGTGACAGTTTCGCATTGATTTTAGCTGTATAAGAAATAATCTCTATCTATAAAAGGCAGGATGTGTGTGCGTGTGTGTAACGAATGCACGGCCGCAATTTTCGACGGATTTGCACCAAAATTTACATGTACATGCTCCATGTTAGCGGGAAGGCCAAGCCTGAACTGGCATTTCCCAACTCCCATCGATAATTGAAATAATCGATTTTTTTATGTTTCTACGGTAGTTTTCATGTAGTTTGCGGCCATTTTCTTCTGGCCAGAGTGAGAGCCTATAGCTGGCTGCCACGAATAGGCAGGAAGATTCTATTGACCAGCGTGAGAGCCAACAGCTGACTCACACAAATGTTAACTAGCACGCTAGCATGCCCCCCCCCCAAAAAAAATCGATAGCTGCATTCGTCACAAGTGGGAAAAATCTAAATCTGCATGGCACTTTACTCCAATTGGCTCATTCGCTTGCTTAAACTCAACGTTGATTCTAATTCCGTTGAACTGGGTTGGGTGTGAAAAAGTATTTGTTGTTAACATTCTTTTTTCATTCGGTTTTTCCAGTTACGAGTCCTTTTTTTAAAGCTGATCGTTTTGTGTTCATTTTGTTTAGTTCTTTTTTCGTAACAGATTTAATGTTTAGTATAGAGCTTAGAAAAAATTCGCTGTGTGAAGAAGTAAGACATGTAGCAACATCAGCACGGCAAAGAGCACTCCTTTAAAGGCAAGGAAGGGCAAAAATATTTTAAGTCAAGTGATAGCGATTGCTGTATGAGTCGTACGATTTTTGAATCAAACACGGTCAACCACGGGTCATGCTGCTAGTTGCTACGAATTTGGTTTGTCATCTAAAAGTTATTTTTGGAATTTAACAAGTTGTACGATTTTATATGGATTTCTTTCATTAAGGTTGGTTGATTTAGTTTGGCGCCATATGAAATTCTATGAGATATTTAATGCCGAAATCTAAATATTTTTAATGCAATTGTCTGCCTTCAACTCCCCATAAATTGCATTGATCGACATTTTACTCCAAATATCTTTTTTGTATAAATCAAATTCATTGCTGCAATTTCCACTACAAAAATATATAATATATTTTGTTTGGGGATTCACTATTTACCCATATCTGGGACCCTAACAGGTGCTACCACCCGGGTCAGGGTGGACCTGGGAACAACAGCAATTAAGGTCTGGTCCCACGCTCCTCAAAACCTTCAATCTCCCGATCATATGCCTTGCTGCCATTTGGAGTTTATCCTCAAATAACACTGAAATACAAAGACGCATTGGGATACCTAAAGATGCTTTGCAAAAGCTAAGCAAAGTATTAAGATACAGAAACATTTCATTAGAAACAAAGAAAAGATTATTATTTAATATCAATCTCCGCACTGAAGAGGAATGAAGAAGACACTTGAAACAATAGAAATCTGGTTCTCCAGCAGGATAATGAGAATACGATGAACGAATCATGTAAGCAATGATAGGGTTTTAGAGATAATGGAAACAAAAAGGACACTTATGCTTAACATCTGGAAGAGGCAGTTGAAATTTCTAGGACAGAGAAAAGAAGGCTTGTAAAATTTGACAGACTTATGGCAAGTAGACCTGACTAAAGCAACATGGATTCTAGCAAACGAATTTGAATA
>OZ010613.1:7934034-7979034 GCA_963932145.1 Acanthosepion lycidas | reverse complement strand
CAAACCATTTATATTTCTAAATATAAGCTGAACGTGGTACAAGAAGAATATTTCGGTCCAGTTTTTCGTAAGTTGAAAGATTATATAGCGTCAAATGCTAAAACTGCTGCTAGAAAAGCTCGTTCATTGGGCCCTTCTAACTCGATCGATATTTTATCTGAACATGGAAACTATATCAAAGAGACAAAAACAACATTATATTTCTATCGACAAAAAGCTTCTACTCTCTTGATCTCAGACGAAGCTTTAATAAAGATCTATTTCCTACTTATTCCTTTTCCTATTATATATATATACATACATACACACACACACACACACACATATATATATATGTATATATATATATATATATATATATATGCATACTTAAATATATATATATATGTACGTATATATATATATATATATATTTATGCATTTCATATCATGGTATATATATATATATATATATATATATATATATATATATATATATATATATATTGAACAATAAAAAATATTAAAAAATAAAATTTTCAGATACACTGGGTTGTAGATTAATATTCTTTCGTTTTTTTTATTATTATTTCATTTAGATTCCTCGACTAGTTTCAGCCAAAATGGGCATCATCAGGAGAAGAATTATTTCTGCTTGCTGTTAGAAGTAAATATATATATATAATATATATATATATTACACCAAAAATCCAAATTAACCCCCTGTGGGTATAGTCTATTTCAGATAACCACAACTTAATGCCAATCCTCATCATCTCCTAATACAGATCATAATTTTTATCAGAGAGTTTTCATTTGAATCCTATTTCTTGTAATAATTGGTAGAGAGTGTTCATTTTTTTTTTATTCAAGAACATTCTTATCCTAACTATATATACCCTTGTCGTCGGCATAGTCCGACTCGTCATCGGTATGTTGTTCTCCGGATAGAAAACAGAATCGATGTCTTCTATTGACAGATTCGTTTGGGATATGATATGAAATGCATAGATGAATAGCGTCTTCCCATCTATCCTTGTAAATGCTAAAAAGGGGACCCATAACATTTTGACATTATCATTATTTTCTGTTCTTTGTTGGTTCAGTTTTTGAAAGTCCTTAAGTGATGTGGTTTCACTTATATGGTACAGTTATTTGTTTGTGATTATGTAGCGCCAGTTCAATTAACGATGGTCTTTGTTAAGACCAACAAGCTTCACTTGCTCAAAGCATTTTTAATCATTGATCTTAGGAATCTGACACTTAAGATATTTCTTGATTATGTGATTAATTTTCTCTTCGAGAGCCATATGCTATCCATTTTAGTTGTTGCTGCTGTTGATAGTCCTCAAGTGATGTGGCTTCTGTTATTGGTACAGTTCTTTGTGATTCTGTAGCGCCATTGCACGAAGTTCGGATATGTGTGGTCTTCGCCAGGACCAACAGGCTTCACTCGAATTTTTAACCATTGATATGAGATTGTATTAAATTTTTTAAGATAATAATGATTTAGTTCTACAAGACTTACTAATTAACCTATAGCTGGAGAGGGAATAGATAGATTCATGCTTTTCCCAAGGATATTTTGTGCAGAAGTGAATATAATCAACACAACTGGAATTGGTACTCGGTTCTCTGATTAACAATTCCATGAACGTTCTGACTTCGCTTAAATTCAGGTACCGATGTCACTACGCTGTATGGCCGTAAGCCCGTTTTAGAGAAATGGTTGTTGGAAAACGCCAAAGTTGTAAGAAAGATTCTTGACGCATATTGCGGAAAGAATATTGGTAATTTACGTACGGAAAACCCAAAAGTATTCAAAGAAATAACAGATTGGTTTGGTTTGTTTCGTTTTACGGCATACCAACATCGATGGTGTATAATAACAATAGAACAAACACCGCTCAGCCGTCTACAATAACACGGACAAACCTCCGACCCAGGCATTGTCCAGACTACTTCCGCAAAACCAGCCAGGTTTAAAGGATCTCATCCCACCCCAAAGGCCACTACCCACACATGATGGACGGGAAGGAGATGTATAATAACAATACAATAAATAACACTTACCGGCGTAAGGGTCCCAGCTAGCGTCCAGCTGGCAGACAAAAATAAAGCTAGTTGTAACTCAATACAAACCCTGCAAACTAACTGATGAATCACGGTGGCATTTATACAGAAATACCTCCGCTCGTGTGCCAGCAGCCATTCACAGCCCAAGCAATGGACTATCCTCCTTGAGCACAATGAGATGCTCCATGGCAACATAAATAGCTCTCTTTCTCAAGGTGAAGTGTTCATTCACTCAGCTTGTTCCACAGCTGAGTGTTTATCTTCACAGCGTGATTCTGCTACAGATGGGTTATTTAATACCGATATTTTTATTGCTGGAAATATTTTTTTCAAAAATATATTGCTGGTAATATTTTTTTTAATCTATTGCCGGTATTAAAATCTATTTTTATACCTTCATAGTGTTTTGACCCTTTTTTGGGGTGGGGGCTAACTATTTGCCCATAGCTGGGACTCTGACAGGTGCTAACACCTCCGGTCAAAGTGGACTTGGGAACACCACCAATGAAGAGGTGGTTCCACGCTCCTGAAAACCACTTGATCAAAGGCCTTACTATCGGATATAGTTCATCATCTTACCCAGGATGCGGATGTAGTTTATCGTCAAACCCAGGACGAAAATAACATATTTTTCAGTTGTATTTCTATTGCAGTATATGGGCCCATAGCCGAATGGTTAGAACGTTCGCATTTTATCCATGAGACCCGGGTTCGAATCTCAACATAGTCGATTTTTCAGGCAGGAGAGTTCCTGATGTTATCGGACGAAAGGGGTCGATCACAGCGAGCGGCACATTTAGAAAGTGCATGAAAACTATTGACCCAAACCTTGTGAGGGAAATTCGGTAGATGGTACCCTTGGCTACCGTCGATAGCTGTGCTAGCACGAGGTCACGAGTCATCATGACTCAGGTTACCGTGCTAGCCTTGTTCAAATTGTTGATCACGCTAGATAACACGCTTTTTCCTAGGAACTGTAACTAAGGTCTGCTCAGCATAATTGCAGTATAAACCACTGGTGGGCACTGTGGGTGTTGAACAAACACAAATATGCCTGAGCAAGCATCTTCAATAGGGATTGGCTGGCCACCTTCGTAAACGGGTATCGTCGAATACTAGTAGCCAGCTGTACAGTAGTGGAACTCCGAAGAAAATTAATTCAACCCTTAATTTAAGGATTATTATTGATAAGAAAATTCTAACACGAAAACCGTGAGATACATAGGGGTAATCTTCGTATATGTAGTAGAGACAATGTTATTCATTTTGGGATTTATTAATTTGGTGCCTACGCAAATTATTTTGTAGCGCAAATTGCCATCAGTATTAGAATCAAAGGAATATGTGCCAAATTTGGCACCAACTAACGTATATCTATTTTCGTCTAAGAGAAATCACGAAGTTATTAATATACCAACTACATACGCTCACCATTGATGTTTCGTTCATTTGCGTTTTCTCCTGATGTGAAATTTTATTGTCAGTCTTGCTGGGACACCCTGGTGTCTTGAAAGGTGAATTTGGAGTTCGTGTCGTCAGTTGTTATGAAGTGGTCGGTCCAAACACTTAATTTCTGTCTGGGGTTAAGATCTGACGTGGCGGGAAAACGTCCAGTCTGCAGTAAGATTGCGTGTAAGTTCGTTTCTCGCCACTGATGCCCAGACAGAGATGGTTCCTGATTACTTAGATAGAGCAATTTTCTACTTTTGTTTATCGGTAATTGTACCGTAATAAATCGAAAATTAAAGCCACTTTTCAAAAGAGCAATCTTGTTTGTGAAATATTTTGGGACCAGATGTTATCAGGCGAAGAAAATAAGATCGTTAGGCTATTAAAACAACTGTACAAAGTTTTAATAAATTGATTACTCTTGCAAAATTTAAAAAATAGAAAAAGTTACTCGTAACATCATTTTTTTCTTCCTTTTATCTCTAGTAAGGCGATAGAGTCTCTAAAATGCAAAGAGTTACTGAAACAGAAACTAAGTAAATATAATTCTGAAAGGACAAGAACGCGTTTTAAAAGGTATACATAAATAACTTACCTCCCTTCCAATTACAGAAGGCGCAGAAAATATATAAATATATATTGATAATCAATATATGGCTTTAATTATATTTTAATTGTATATTTTCCTTGACGCTTCGATAATAATAAATTTTTATATATATATATATATATATATATATATATATATATAAAATCGCTGTAGTTTTCGATTTATATATATACAAAATTGCTGTAATTTTCGATTTATTACGGTATTAAGTTTGTATTTTTTACAAGCCCTGATGATATATATCTATATCTATCTATCTATCTATCTATATATATATATATATATATATATATATATATATATATATATGTGTGTGTGTGTGTGTGTGTGTGTGTGTGAGAGAGAGAGAGATATAGAGTGTGTGTGTGTGTGTTTCGTCTTGGTTTGGTTTGCTTTATTTTACGGCATATCAACCTCAATGAGATAGTTATTGCCGACAAAATGTATAGCTGTTAATATCTTTTTTTTCAAAAGTATCTTGTTGGTAATATCTTTTGTTGTTTTAAAAATGTATTGCCGGTAATAATTTTTTACAAAGTATTTTTGGTATTAAAACCTATTTTTACACTTACATAGAGGTTTGATACCAGTTTGGTCCCTAACAGGTGCTACCACCCCTGGTCAAGGTGGACCTGGAAACACCAGCAATTCAGAGGTGATTCTACGCTTCTCAAAAGCTCTTGATCAGAGGCCGTGTTGTTGGATGTGAATTTTTGTATTTTTATTTCAGTTAGGTTCCGCGACAAGTTTCGGCCAGTATGGCCATCATCAAGAGAAAAAAAACCCTATTTATTAGTATCAGGGAACTACAGGAGTGAATGACTGTTTATGAAGAAAATCCCATTTGTAGTTTTCATTTGTTTTTTTATCGATAATTTTGTTCAGCCCTTGTATTGTTCAAACGGCCTCTTACAAGTTGTTTTTAAGATAGAAGCTGTGGAGATTCAGAATTCCCTTCTTGGTCTTTTGACAGTTTTATTGGTTGCTGGGAAGGGGGTGTGCGTGTGTGTTAAGTGTATATGACCTTTTCATTCCTTGCGAGTGTGTATGATGTGTGTAAGTCTATATATTGGTATCGGTGTGTCTATTAGTGTGAGAACTGAACACCTCTGCAAGCATGTCTGTCTTGAGCGGATGAGAATCGTGAATAGGACCTGATTCATGGGGTTATATATTAATTCTATCTATGTTGTTAAATTTGTGGTTAAACCCGTCTGGACGAAGTGTTTTCAGGCGCAAAATCTATCTGTCTTCATGTTCCTCTAGAATATTTGTAATGTTATCTTCTCTGTCTATTTCTATTTTTTTCAATTATAGCGAATGTGGCATGGATTTTAAATCATGTTTTTCTAGGCGCAAATGTTGTTCTACAGGTAATAATATTTCGTGGTGAGCCGACTTGATCCGATTACGATAATTATTAATTGTGTTGTGAAAGGGACATTCATATTTTCTGACTTGATCTTTTTGGCTTAGTATGCATTCTAAGTGGTAAATTATGTTATGACTTCTACAGTTAGAGTTGTGGTAAATTTTGAAACTAGATTTAATGGTTGAGATAGGTAATGAATTGATGTGTCTAATGTCGTTACAGCATAAGCTGATTTTGTTGTTACATGCTTGGGAAATTCCTGTTGTTTATATTTTTGGCTTTTGGTATTTTATTTTTGTCATATATATATATATATATATATATATGTGTGTGTGTGTGTATATATATATATATATATATATATATATATATATATATATATATTAACCTTTTAACACCAAGGCGGGAAGACACTAGTACCCAATGAGTTACAGAGAGTTGGAACGAGAGCTAAGAGGAGTGATAAAGGAAAGGATGAAGAGACGGTTAGGGGATAGATCAGCGCATCTGGAGATGTCAATTGACGTTACATTTGAATAGTTGGAGATTGTAGTTATCAGGAAAACAAGAAATGGGGAAGGAGTTCCACAGGCGAGAAGTGCGAGACATGAAGCTGTTGGAGTAGAAGAGACGGCTATATTTAACAGTTTCTGTAGCGAAAGGGTGAGAGCGAGATACCAACCTAGTGGAGCGCCTAAATTCACGAAGTCTGGGAAACAGCGAAATTTATTACATTTGGATCGTAATTACGATCCTATTCATCAGACCTACAAATTCAAAATGTAATCGGAAAATTTCTTTTTGAATTTGTAGATCTGATGAATTGGATCGCAATTACGATTCCAATGTAATAAAGAATATTAGTGTTTATATATATATATATATATATATATATATATATATATATATATATATATATATATATATATATCAGGAAAAGGTCAATACATAATCAGGGTTGGTAGATGGAATATTTATGTGTTTATAGGTCATTTTACCGTAATAAATCTGAAATTACAGCCACTTCTTCAAAGGGGTAATTCATTTTGTAAAATATATCGGGAACAGATTTTATCATATATATATATATATATATATATATATATATATATATATATTAGATAATGGATGAAGTCCGACAAGTTTTTAATACATTTTTCTGCTATTTTAATAAATACCATTTATTTAAGTAAATGCTCTGCTTTTTTTTTTAATAAAAAGTATTAATTAAATTTACCGGCCTGAATATTTGGAAAATTTCCTAGAAAATACGTGCTTTACTGGCAGGAATCGAACCTGTAACTCCAATGTGAACCATCAACGTTCTCTATGTCCGAACGCTTCCAGCTATGCTGTTTATCTAGGATGATTTTATTTTTACATTTAACTGAATATTCCATAAACAAGACATTCATTACATTCAGTGAAATGTAAAAATAAAATCATCCTTGATATTGGTTAGAAGAGTTACAGAACATTCGAAATATTTCTACATAATTTATATCCACAAAAGAAAGAATTTATAAGAATACAAGAAAATTTAGAGAAAAAAGATTTACCGCAGGAACTTGTCAGTCATTTTTGTATAAAAGAGAAATTTCTGCCCAATCACAGTTTTACACACACACACACACACACACATATATATATATATATATATATATATATATATATATATATATATATATATATATATATATATATATATATAAGTGTGTGTATTCTGGCAGCAAACGTTTTTTCATGCACATTTGATTGAATACAACAGACAAGGTGATTTGATTTAGTTTTTTATACAATTTTTCATGTGATCTAATAATTTCGTTTGTCTTTAGATATGATAAATTGGACAGTTTTTATATAATTTATCATCCTGAAAAAAATTATTAGCTGACATGAGAAATTGTTTAAAAAAATAAATCAAAGCAACTGTTCCATCGCATTCAATGAAATATATATATATATATATATATATATATATATATATATATATATATATATATATATATATATACTTTGCAATGGGAATTAAGATAGCTTTAGTAAATGACCATTTTCAACTAGGAATTTTAATTTTAAAATTCGCAGGATTTTTCAAACTGTTGCTAGTATTAGTTTGTAGTGAAATGTTTATTTGTAGAAAGAAAGAGAGAGTGTGTGTTATTAGAGTCTTATTGGGAGGTACGGTGGCGAAGAAGAAAGCATCGTTACTGGAATATTATTATGGAGGTAGGAGATCCTGTGTTGCGAAGGGATAAGGAGACCGATTAGCTGACCTACATCCTACTGGTCACACGGTCAAAATTTAATTCGACGGCAATTCACGGAAATGAATGAAAACATGAAAAAACAATCAAGAGATAACTTTGGTAAAATGAAAGAGATTTAATTCAGAATTATTGATATTAAACTCGTCCATATATCATAGCTCAAAATTTGGGGTAGTGTTTTCCAGGATTTGAAGTGAATTTATATATATATATATATATATATATATATATATATATATACATACATATATATATATATATATATATATATATATATATATATATATATATATATTAGTTTGGTGCAAAAATAATGACGTAATAATGTCGTTTTTTGACCTTAAAAATAGGTAAAAAAACGACATTATTACGTCATTATTTTTGCACCTACCCAATATATATATATATATATATATATATATATATATATGTCCTCGTGCGTTTATCCACGTTAATAATACCTACACGTATAGATGACTGCACTAATGCACTTAGATATCTACATTTAAGCGCATACATACATACGCTTGCTGGAGGTGACCCTTTAAACTCTACCTATTAAATTCTGGGCTTAACTTATGTACCTTATGTTAAGTATTAGGAAATCGTCTGATGGCACTAAAAATTAGATTACCCAAAATTTGATATGCTAAATCGTATATAATGATTATAGGGTATCAGGCTCTCTCTCTCTCACACACTCACACACATATATATATATATATATATATATAAGTATACAGGATATATATGATATATACCTAATATACCTACCTTAATACTTATATACCTACATCCCCTATATATACATCATAAATGTATACACCAACACTCACATATATCAGCATATGCATTTAAATTTAAGATCCTCCTTAATCATCCGTATTTTATTGTCATTTAATTAGTCCAGAGATTATCCTATCGTTTATTGTGATGTCATAAGCCATTTGGTGGAGATTTGATGCCCACATGTAATATATATATATATATATATATATATATATATATATATATATATATGTATGTATGTATGTATGTATGTATGTATGTAGTAACCCCCTTTGGAAGGGGCCTGATATGAAAACGGCCCGAGCGTCCCTGATCGGTATGAAGTCACAAGAGCCCCGCTATTTTTTTTTAATTAAATCCATGAAATCTGAAAACATGAAACAAAATGCACAACAGAACGAAGATATGTACGATTAATGCTAAGTTTATTTACAAATCAGAGGCCGTGGGTTAGATTAGTCTAGTTATAGAAAGGTGGTCGTTCTGGTCGTATCGGTGGTTGGACTGTACGTGTCGACGGTTGGAATTGACGGGCAGTTTCCTGTTGTGTAGACGGTTAGAAGTTGAGATGCAGGCATTGCGCACATGCCGGTGGAGGTCGGTGTTCAAACCTCCCGTAGTTATTATAACCGATAGTATAGGGAATATTAGTTATTCAAGTCGAAGTTAAGGGCATTCGATCGCTGCTGATCGTCGCATGTCATCGCTGCTGTTTGGGCTTCGGACTGGACGTGTTTCGGTGATGATATCTGGCCAGTGCCGGGAAGTTTGCGTTGCGATGATGTAGTGTATATCGAATGTCCGGTGTTGGCGTCGCGTATCTGCTGGTCATCGACCTAAACTTTGAACGAATAAAAAGCCTTAATTATCCTCGCAGACCAACTATCAAATAAGCGACCTAAGCAAATGCCCTCAATTTTTTTACTACGTTAATAAATCATCAAAAACCGAAAAGAATAAATAATACAAAATGAAAAATTAATCCAAACAAATAAAGAAATAAACAAACAAGCCACTCACGCAAAAATACCGCCAGAGCAGATTACCCACAATACACCACTGACCCATATACATATAAATAGTCGAGGAAAAATCCAACATTCGCGGCCTGACGATTGCGCCCAGCATGAAACACCGTAACACCTCTGAGTGTTGACTTCAGTGTTCACTTCTATATATATATATATATATATATATATATATATATGTGTGTGTGTGTATATATATATATATATATATATATATATATATATATATATATATATATATATACGCAACTGTAATCCTATTTTGGTGTATATATATAATTTACCGATCGCACCCGGTTCTCATCGATTTGAAGTATGAAACACCCTGATACCTCGGAATGTTGACTCCAGTGTTCACTTATATATATATATATATATATATATATATATATATATATATATATATATATATATATATATATATATATATATATATTCTCCAGTGAGAAGAAGCATACTTGTCTAACATGATCGGCAACGCCATGAAGGTATACAATAGATCGAAGAAATTATCGAAAAAAAAGTTGAAAACAAAAGGAAAAAGACACCAAACTACATCTTACTTTGAATTCAGAAATTAAATATTTTTTTTTAATATCAAAATTATAGTCAGTATGAATAAGCACGATGAGGAATGGACAGCTCCTCGTATTGAGGAATCGGAGAGCCGAGTTCGAATTACAGTCGAATCCATTACATTCATTTATGTGCTAATACCCTTAGGAAGGGTATGAATCCTCTTGTTCTCCCCCAGCTATGGATAAATAGCAGGATAGACTGGGTTCTATATCTTTAGATGGCAACTGGTCTACCGCAGAACGAAATGGCAGCCTACTGCGGAAAAAATCTGTCTTGTCAGACATGTATCAAAAGATACATGATCGCCTAAGCGTCTATCACGCATGGCACATAATGGACTGATTGACTTTCCAGTCGAATCCATTACATTCATTTAAGTGCTAATACCTTTGGGAAAGTTATGAATCGTCGTCTTCTCCCCCAATCTAGGTAAGTAGCAGGTCAAACCAGGTTCTATAGCCTTGGATGGCAACTGGTCTACCGCAAAAAGAAATGGTAACATAATGTCAGTGATATATCGAAATATATATAATCGCCTCCGCGTGTATTACACATGGCATGTAACTGATTGATGGATAAGAATATAATGTATCTGTCTATATCTCTGAGATGAGGTATTGGGATTACTTAAATTATTTATATTATTCGGACTGTTGTTCTCATCTCCCTTGCAATATTCACGACATTTCGGCCGTTGTACTGCTAGGTAACCTTAACGTGTGTGGATAGGATATTAGAAGAATCCTGAAACTATTCAGGCTGCCGAACAGTTACTAAATTCACGAACCATGCCCGACATGCCATCGAAGAAAACTAAAGCCACCTCTGCTCTCTACTCTGTTCTCCTCCATCGATAGATTCAATTGAAAGATATTTCTATTCCTTTCGTCCAGTAACATATTCCATATTGGGTGTTGGACAAAAAAACCCTGGGAAGAAAATAATGAATCATTTGAGAAATGGAGACGGAAAACACTTTTATTCATGTTATAATTTACAGCCGCATTTTATGGACTTTAAATATAAATGCAGACGATAATAACCTTATGGCGGCCAGTAACAGAAACTAGCCAACAAATACGTTGAAAGACATATCACGGATCGTCACAGCCAGAGCAGCGTTAGCTAAACTGGAAAGGATGTGGAAGAGCAACACCATCTTCCAGACCAAATTTAAGGTGCACAAATCGGTAGACGTATCCATCTTGCTCTAAGCGCGTGAGACTTGGACACTCCTGGTTTAGGTAGAAAAAAGCCTGCAGGCTTTCTAGAACAAATCCTTAAGAACGGCCCTCCGCATCTTCTATTGGGAGTACAAAATCAATGACTATATCCGGAGCATGGTCAAAAAACTCGTGGACGAACAGGAAGATGTCTTAGCCACGTCTCACGACATAACAGCCTCTCCAAAACCATCATGAAAAGGCTGATGCAACACCATTTGTCATACCAAGTTTTAATCTCTACAAATCGCTGGGTGTATCCATACTCTACCAATTTAAAGACTTGGATACTCCTGGTAGAAGCAGGAAAAGGATCCAGGCGTTCAAAAAGGAATGCTCGGGAAAGCTCCTTCAGACAAATCCAATGCCTTTGTACCGGTCAAGAACAAAAGCTTCGCTAGCCGACAGGAATCTCTCTTTGCCATTATTAAGCATCGGAATATGTTATGTTTTGGATGCGTCACACGGTATAACAGCATCTGGAAGACCACCATGCAAGGCACTGTTGTAGGCGGAAGCAACACCAGATTTCAACCAAGTTCGAGCTCTACAAATCGCTGGCCATATCCATCCTCCTATACGAGTGTGAGACTTGGACACTCCTAGTTAGGCCAGTCAAAGGGATCAAGGCATTCGAGAACAAATGCTTGCAAAAAGCTCCTCCCCACAAAGCCATTGACTATGTACGGAGGAAAGTCAAAACTTTCGTGGGACGACAGGAATCTCTTCTCGTTACTATTAAGCGTCGGAAGATGTCATGTTTTAGCCACGTCACACGATATAACAGCCTCTGCAAGATCATCATGCAAGGCATTGTTGAATGCGGACGCAAGCGAGGAGGACAAAGCTAAAACTGCTCAAACATCATCAAAGAATGAATGGACATTACAATGTCGGAACTTCTTAAAGCGACCGCAAAAAGATCATACTGGTAAAGTTTATATGTTTCTTCTGCGTTAGGAGGCACGGTGGAGTAATGGATAGCGGCTTGGATTGAGGAATAGGAGAGCCGAGTTCGAATTCCAGTCGAATCCATTACATTCACTTACGTGCTAATACCCTTGGGAAAGTGTGAATTCTCTTCTTCTCCCTCCAGCTTCTTCTCCCTCCAGCTATGGGTAAATAGCAGGACAGACTGGGTTCTAGACATAGTCTCTGTAATCGGTCCTCCAAAAAGTGTGGATGGGGTCCTCCAAAAAGTGTGGATGGTCCTGCATGAAACCTTCACCACTATAATCAAATCTCATGCGCTATACATGCGGGTTGGGGACCGCTTGTGAATTCCAAATTCCCATGAAACTCCAATATTGGAGCTCAACCCACTCGGGTGAATGCCGTAACAATAAGAAGAACAAGAACTGGCGTCGAGGATAGAAGCAGGATTAGGATGGGGATTATGATGATTAATCATTAACGATCATCTCCCTATTTCGAGTCCGTTAAACTAAGGGTTTATATAACAAGCGTTGACAAGTAAATGATATATCTATATAGTGTTTCATTAATGAAAATATCTTTATACAGCATCTTCGTACGAAGATTTCAATTAGTGATAAGGAAAGGACAACAAACTAATAAGTCCGGAAATACATTGATTTTGTTTTGGATAGAAACCTTGCGAGAAAATTAATTCTCTTTTGCCCATACGAATTGGCCACGCTGACTGATGTGCGTCTGTGTGCGTCTGTGTATGGTTTTCCAACCTACGGGGGCGAAACGGAAGACGAAAGGACAATGGAATTAGCCAGAGCGGATCTTCATCATGAAAATGGTGAAAGCAATTTGGCCGACAAAGTATATTCAGATTTCGGTCTGCTTGCCTGAATTGAGCGATACAAAATTTCATCAGCGCATGCCCAGTAAAATGAATACATCCGGTCACTGGCTTTCGAGTCTGGAATTACTTCCGCTGAGATTTTTGCTTTATATTCTGCGCCAAAGATCCGTCGTTGGAGAGTACGTACACACACAAACAACAACAACACACACACACACATATATATATATATATATATATATATATATATATATACGTGTGTGTGTGTGTGTGTACAAATGAGACAAAGAACAGTTGGAGTAAATATTCCCTGTTCGTAGCAATTACTTTTAAGAAGTGCTCAATACAAAGTAGAGCACTATATTATTATTATTATATTTTTTTATTATAATAAAAACATTTTGAAATTGCTACACAAATCGGTGTTTTTTTTTTTTTTTTGCAATCGTCAATGATGGCCTGTTTATATTCAGGTTTATCATGACATGAAAAAATAATTTCCTCCACGCCCACATCCTGAGCTTACTCTTTTATTTACTGTAGATCTAATATTTAATTTTTTAATCAAGACATACCCACAAGTCTATTTTTAATTCTGATCTTATGTTCCCCATTTTAACTTTGTGAAAAGTCGTAATAGTTTGTTTTTAAATTTTCTTGAGAATCATATTGTCAACAGTTACTTACCATCCCCCGAAGTACAATCATAATATTGAAACGTGAAAACTTTTGTGCAGCGATTTTTAAATGTTTTTATTATAATCTCTTATTATATATATATATATATATATATATATATATATATATATATATATGTAAACATCTGTTATTTATATTACCACGACCGACGGATTTTTAAACAAAAAAGAGGGTGACCCCCTTCATACTTTTAAAAATATTTTTTTTTAATTCCCTGTCTTTATTTATTTGGCGGAATACATATTCTTATGTCCAAAGTGTCATGATCGAACACTTTGGACTTATATATATATATATATATATATATATATATATATATATATATATATATATATATATATGAATATTTTGGAGACGCGACAGATTGAATGTTCTACGTCTTCTGATTGGTTAACCTTCTATTGGTGGACTATAAAGTGAGTTGAGTCATTTGGGCTAGCTCACTAGTAGACAGATATACACACACAAAAAAAACTGCAACAATAAATCGTTTCGAAGGATAAAATAATTGTGTGTGTTTTCTTTGAACCAAATTTCAGTTTTCATTCACCTTTGGACCGCCAAAATGTTGCATTAATCGTGCTGTACAGGTTAAAACAAAGATTGTTGGTGGAAACTATTAAAAAAAAGTCTTTACTCATGTGCTATGGTGTAGTCTCCTGGCATGGTAAAACACAGACGAGGATTGTTGAAGGACATGCTGCTAGACAAGTGCCTCGAATCGAGTCGAGCCGATAGTAGTTCACTCCAAACCAGACTGACAGTCATACTAACACCTTCCACATCTTGTATTATTATTTCGTGTAATATACCTTCGTTATTTCTACTCTTGTGTTCGTGTTGTTCGTCCTTGGTCTTATCCTGGACCATAACAGACACTCTCTATGTTCGACTTTGTTTAGTTTATCTATAACATCAGGTAAGTCAGTTTCATGTAGATATATTGAGAGTGCTACATGAATATATCGAAGTATGAAAATAATTTGGAAAAAAACAGATTCGAGAAATTCTAAGAATCAAAAAATATCTTTTCTAGAGACTAGATCTGTCAAAACTCAAATTCGAAAAAAACTTATCTAAACTCAACTTAACATTTATCTCAACTACATCTAAATCAATAAAAAAAAACCTAACCAATAGAAAACAAAACAAAAATCCAAAACTTGAAGGAGGAGTTTACTCTCCCACTTGTAAAAATTGCAAGAAACAATATACTGGAGTGTCATATAGAAAGAAAATGAGTAACTACCGATACCAAGTTTCGATCGTGACACTTTGGACTTATGAATATGTTTTCAGCCAAATGTAAAAATAACGGTGTGAGGCTACTGACTGAAGTGATTATTGCGTGACAATTGTGTGGAACTATCCAGTCGAATTAGTGTGAATTATTGTGCGTCGATGTTTTGGGTTTTGATTTAGGATTTACCGGTATTTAAATCGAGCCGCGTTACTAACAAGGTATTCACTGAAATTTTAAATTATCTTTGATTGATTTTTACTTCTTTGTTCTTGTTAAGTATTTATTTGCGGTTGTAATTAAATACTGTTTTATATTAAAATTGAAGTCTTGAATTATACTTAATTATTAACGGCCACCGTGGATCACAAATCCATCATTCCCCGTAAACGACTTGAAGAGTTTAGATGATCGGCAGCCATTTTGCGTCTTAGCGTAGAACACAAAAGTTTAGAAAAGTCTTGAGTTATACTTAATTATTTACGGCCGCTGTACGTCACAAAATGGAGAAACCTTAAGATGTTTAAATAAAAGATTTTATGAACACAGAAGAGTCATTTAAAAATAAAAATAAAAGATTAGGCTTCCACTGTAACGAGACTGGCTACAATCTTGACATAAATCAAGTACTCGAATTAAAAGAGAAAAGAATCCATTAAAACGAGAAAGTTCATTAATCCCTTGCTCATCCACAGTAAATTTGCATCCAGCTTCTAAATACGTTTCACTATTCTTCTTTGGATTTTTTTTCCAGGAGCTCAAAGTAAAGAGAAGGATCACCGGACTATATGTGACAGTAATATTCTAGGTGTGGACTTATAGATATGTAAGATAGATTCGGGAGAGAAAAATTGTCTTGCACGGCACAGTGAACCAACTTTCTTAACAGCTGACCTAGCAACGGATTCAATATAGTCTTTTGGCGTCATGTCAGCTGAGAACGTTAGCCCGAAGAGGTAGAACGAATCAGTTTCCTGAATGTTAGTAAGGAAGGCTGAAAGTGGTCTATCAGATGAACTTTATAATTTCGTAAAATAAAACAAAAATTATAATCAGTTGCACAACATTACGATCCTGATTCTTTTCAATGTTCAAAATTAATAAAAATTAATAAAACTAATGAATACAGTGAAATAGAAATAAGAATTTATCCATCTTTCTTTGGAAATTTACCTCAAAATATGAATTCACACAAAAATAAAAAGAATTTGGATTTACTAAAATTCCCACCAAATTCTACCAGAGTGAAGTCCTTACATTGCACTCGAGTTAGGTTGACTTTTGCGGTCGCTCCAAATGTGGGCGACTGAAGTAGGCTAAAAATCGAAATGTGGGCTTAGCGTCGCACCCAGCCCTTTAAACAAGCCAAAAGCTCAATTTTTTCTTTTTTTTTTCTTTTTTTTTTTAAATTGTAAACAATTCCTTTTAAGTACCTCGAATATTATTCGCACTTATAAAATGTGAATAACTCCCTGATTTTTTGGTAATTTTTAATTCTGGCAGTTGGAGTTTTTGCAAGGGAAGATAAACAAATTTTGATTGAGAATTTATAATTTCAAAAGAGTTCCAGAATTTAATTAAAAAAAAAAAAAAAATTATTTAAAATTCATAATTTGAAAAGCGTGACCAAAATTTAATAAAAAACAAAGGAATTTTGATTAAAAATTCATAATTTCAAAAGTGTGCCAAAAATTTGATAAAGAAACAAAGAAATTTTGATTAAAGATTTACAATTTCAAAAGTGTGCTAAAAGTTTAATAAAAAGTGAAACTTTGATTTAAAATTTATGTTTCAAAAAGTACCGAAAATTAATAAAGATGAAAGTTGGATAGGAAATTTCAAATTTCAAAAGAGTACTAAAAATTTAATGAAAAACTAACTTGGATTTAAAATTTATAATTTCTTGAGGTGAATTGATATTCGTGATAAGTAAGTTTTATATTATTTTTGGTGAAATAGCCAGGAATGATCCGATCTTTCTTGTAGTGTATGGAGAACTGTCCAGAATATAGATCCGGCTTTTATATTGTGTTTACTGCTCCGTACACTGCCTTTAAACATTTGGAAATTAATTATAATAGTTGCCAATAGTGTAAAATTTACATTAAAAATATCTGAGGCTGGTTTGCCTAATCGTATCCAATCTATAGTTTCTGTCCTCCATCTTCAAAGTCAATTGAAAAACAATCAAAGGAAAGACGAATTAGTTTTAAAAAAGACGTAAGCAGTTGAAGAAAAACTAAATCAGGAGGTTACAACAGCAAATGTCGGCATCATTTCAATTTAGAGATAAAGAGTTGAATTAGAAAAGATCCATCTCAATTCAAAACACGTTTGTCATGTGAGAGATGAGGTTCAGCTATGACAATCCCAAGAGGAGTTAAAAAAAAGATTTGAGAATCATACGTGAAAACTGTGAGACAGCTTGTTACTCCAGAAAAGAAAGTCAGCAAATTAGAGAAGGCGAGATCATCTTGAACAAGTTGGAAAATGATACTTGAATGATATGTATATATATATATATATATATGAATTTTATTTCAATAAATTATGAGCTTTTAGTCCTTAGCTATGATTAATTAAGCATGGACATGTCATTTTCGTTTATGAGCGAGAAGTAACTTTTATATTATTTGGGGTGAATTAATAGAAATGGACCAATTTTTCTTGTATGCAAAACTGCCTAGAATATAAATCCGGCTTTCATATTGTGTTTACTACTGTGTATACTGCCTTTATCGTATAAACAATTAGAAATAGATTAGACTGGCTGCTAATGGTGCAAAATTTACATTATATCTGAAGCTAGTTTACCTAATCATATTTAATCCTTTGTTTCTGGCTTACATCTTCAATGTCGATTCAAGAGAACGGTGTTAAGAAGTTTAAAAAAGAGGGAACAATAGAGAAAAAATCTTGTTCAGGAGATGACAACAAGAAGAGGTATCATCATTTCAACTTTGATCTAAAGAGATCAATTAAAAATGATCAAACTCAATCCATAAGACGTTTGGCACGTGAGAGAGGAGTTTTAGCTATGACAGTCCAAAGAGCAGTTTGAAAAGACTTGAAAATGAAATCGTACGTGAAAAATGTGAAGCAACGTGTTACTCCAGGAGAGAAAGTTAGAGAGGGCGAAGATCATCTTGAACAAATTGGAAAACGATCTTAGAATATAAATATATATATATATATATATATATATACATATATATATTAAAGACATTTTTATGTTTAACGTTCTTTTTTATAGATACAAGTATTTAAGTAAATGCTCTGTTTATAATAAAAAGTATTAAATAACATTTACTGGCCTGAATGTCCGAGAAATTGTCATAGAAAATATTCAACCTTTGACAGGATTCGAACCTGCATCCTATACGAAACCGCCATTTACGCTGACGTGCCTTAACCGACTCGGCCACAAAGGAGCGTTCGGTAGGCAACTTTGAATTTTACTGCTTATAAACTTCAATCTTCCATGAACTCGTACATTCATAACTGCTCATGGCGTATCAAATGTAAAAAAAATACGTCATACATTAAGAAAAAGTCCGACAATTTATATATAAGACATTTTTATGTTTAACGTTCTTTTTCTTTTTTCATAAAAATGTCTTTAATAAATAAATTGTCGGACTTTGTCCATTTCTTAATGTATGACGCCTTTTTTTACATTTGATACGCCATGAGCAGTTATGAATGTACGAGTTCATGGAAGATTGAAGTTTATAAGCAGTAAAATTCGACGTTGCATACCGAACGCTCCTTTGTGGCCGGGTCGGTGAAGGCACGTCAGCGTAAATGACGGTTCCGTATAGGATGCAGGTTCGAATCCTGTCAAAGGCCGAATATTTTCTATGAAAATTTCTCGGACATTCAGGCCGGCAAATGTTATTTAATACTGTTTATTATAAACAGAGCATTTACTTAAATACTTTTATCTATAAAAAGAACGTTAAACATAAATATGTCTTTAATAAATAAATTGTCGGACTTTGTTCATTTCTTAATATATATATATATATATATAAACTTTAGTAATTTATGAGCTTGTGGTCCTTAAATATGATTAATTAATGATGCATATGTCATTTTCTTTTATGAACGATAAGTAGCTGCCATTACCGTATAAATAATTGGAAATTAATTAGAATGGTTGCCAATGGTGCAAAATTTACATTAAAGCTATCTGAAGTTGGTTTACATAAACGTATTTAAATCTGTAGTTCCCTTGAATTGCTACATACAAATTCACATTTAGCAATCCCCTCGTTTAGCGACCATATTAACGAGGTAGGTAGCTTAGATCGTTGCCGGAGAACGCGTTGATACTTACTAAGACTTCTTGAGAGTACAGGGTGATAGATGTAATATACACTGATTTATAAATAAATTTTAAAAAATGGAGTATCTATTTCAAATACGAAATATTCCTTATAATAACATTTGAAGTAATAAAATATCTGATTATAATGAATGCAATTGTTATTTAGAAATTGTTTTGTTTACGTTTCGGGAAAGAAACTGAACGATCCGGCCTTCTTCAGGATCTGTCTATATTTCTGAGATAAGGTATTGTAACTATTTATATTATTTACATATTCGGACTGTTATCCGCAACTTTATTGTCATATTCACAATATTTCGGCCGTTGTAGGCTCCGGCCTTCTTCACTATCTGTCTATATTTCTGATATGAGGTATTGGAATTATTTACATTATCTACATTGTTCGGACTGTTGTCTTCATCTTCGTTGCCGTATTCACGACGTTTCGTCCGTTTTACGTTCCGGCCTTCTTCAGGATCTGTCTATATTTCTGAGATGAGGTATTTTAATTATTTTCATTATTTACATTGTTCGGACTGTTGTCCTCATCTTTATTGCCATACTCACGACCTTTCAGCCGTTGCACGCTCCAGCCTTCAAAACAATTACCATGAATAGATTTGTAGAAAAGGCACATGGAATCTACGTTACGGCGATGGGAATGTGACTGAGAGCGAGATGCCATGTCAGGATCAAATAACATTGACATGGCATCTTCTTTGGATTTTATCAAGAATCTCTACATATATAGTAGAAGCACCAATCAGATGTAGCCGAAATGCTCAAAGCAAAGGCTGAAAACAAAGGCGAACGGTAGACTTGTAAATATGTAAGATAGATTCTGGCGAGAAAGTTTTTCTAGCACTATTCAGAGAACCGGTTTTCTTAGTTGCAGACTTAGCAATAGATTCAATCTACTTTTTCCACTTCATATAGGAGTAAACGTTAATATGAGAAGGTGTAATGGGTCACTTAGCTGAAGGTTAGCCTCAGACATGCTGAGAGAACGAAAAAGGGTTCTCTCAAACGAATTAAAGATATCAGTTTCGTTTTGGAGGCGTTAAAATTAACAGCATTTAACAACAGATTTCTAGGTTACTTTTGAAATCAATGCCAAATATTATACACACACACAAACACACACAAACACACACACATATATATTTGTGTGTGTGTATTTAGGGAGAATTTTTTCATTCATACATGTTTCATTAAATAATATAGACAAAGGAGAAGGAATCTTTAATGCAATATTTACTGAATTGCGACAAAACTGGTTGTAGCATTTACGAGAGCCAACTAGCGACTTTTGCTGGGAATAACCAATCATGGACAGAATGGGTCGTAAAGGAACGCCATCCTAATCATTAAACGAAGAAAGAAACCTAACCTAAACAAAATCAACTATGGAATCTCTACAAATATCCTAAAATGTCTATAATTGGTAACAGAAGCGATTGATTTATACAAACGGCTTCCCATACTTAATACTTCTCGAATTCACTCATGCGTGGTCATGTGTGACGTCATGAGCTCCGGTGCGATTTTTGCTTCCAGCGTCTTATATGCACGTGTTTATCGTTGCTTGGAAATCATCCATGTAATCAGAAACAGACTATCATCACCGTCTTGTCCGTATATTGCTTAAAATATTGTACAGTAATTGTCATCTTTGATAATGGCTTATGTAAGCCGAAAGCTTAGATTGGATTAAAAAATATGTATCAATATTGTGAATTTCTTTCTTCGTTTAATGATAATGTTATTAAGCTTATCAGACGTTATGAAAAGAATTTACATAAAATAAATAGACAACACTTGTCTATATTATTTAATGAAACATATATATATATATATATATATATATATATATATATATATATATATATATATATATATATATATATATGTGTGTGTGTGTGTGTGTGTGTGTGTAATAGATAGAGGCTTGGATTGAGGAATCGGAGAGCCGAGTTCATAACATTAACTTACGTGCTAATACCCTTGGGAAAGGTGTGAATCCTCTATGGGTAAATAACAGGACATACTGGGTTCTATAGCCTTGGATGGCAACCGGTCTAAGAGACGGTTAACTCTGAATTTAAAACCTGCGTAGGCTCGCTTAAGGACCTTGTAGCACATAGTGCACCAGGTCTCTGTATTCGGCCCTTCAAAAAGTGTGAATGGTTCTGCACAAAACCTTCACAACTATAATCAGATCTCATGTGCTAGTGACAGGCTGCCTGTTTTCTAGGAACTGATCTACTTGACCCTCATACGTCGACTTCGACGAGAGAGTCAAGTATATATATATATATATACACTCTCATAATTACACTCTCTCTAAATTCTATTTTTATTTCCGGAGTGGGTTTTTTTCTGTTTTCTTTTTGAATTTGTAGGTCTGATGAATTGGATCGTATTTACGATTCAAATGGAATAAATTATGACCATGGAATATTAGTGTTTAAGCCTTTTTATTATATCCTTACTCTGTCCTGGACATTGAGTTCTACCTGGATTCTATCCTCTCGGAATTTTTTATTCAAAATATATACATGTGTATATATGCACCTGTGGATTTTGCATATATATGTATATTTACCACTAATATTATCTATCTATCTATCTATCTATATATATATATATATATATATATATATATATATATATATATATATATATAAAAATGAATATATATATATAAATGAAAGAACAGTAAGATATATAATCCGGTGTTCTTATAGATATTTTTATTTTTACAAAATAGTGCTCAATGTAAATTTACAGAGCATTAATATTATACATATACATATTCTAACTATGTTTCAAAAATGGAAGGTCCGAATTTAATTTTGTAATTAAATTAAAGACATTAGTTCCATTTCATTCTCAAGCGAATTTTGGAGTAACTTTTAAATTTACTGGGTTTTAAAGACACAGCTAAAATCATAATTTACGTTTCCAAGGTTACAGATAAATTTACTTCTACTAGACAGGGGTGTCTGGGTGTTCATTATGTCTGTATTTTGATGTATCAGTTATTAGTTACGCTTTGGTAGCGGGTAGGGTTGTATTTTTCAATGAAATCTGACATCCGTTAAATGCCTGTCGTCTGGATTTTTGTTAAATTTTATTGTTAACGGCAAAAATTCTTACGGCATTTTTTCTATTTGTATATTTAAAGAATTTTTTTTGTGTGTTCAGGTTAGAATACGTTTTTTTTGCTACAATTTGAGAAATATTTTCACTATTAATTTTTAATATACTATATTTCTTTTAAGAACAAGTAAATGTATTAGAATCCCTTACAGTATATAGAGTTATTTTCACATCAACTATAAGTATGGATATTATTAGGTATCAATTTATATATACATACATATATATATATATATATATATATATATATATATATATATATATATATATATATATATATATATATATATATATATATATATCGCCGATGAAAATGAGGAACAACGTATATAACAATGGATAGAGCCCTGGGAGAACACCTGTATTAATGCAAAACGATACAGAAGAGTGGTAATTGTAGACAATCCCAAGAGGATGTTTCCCCGATTACTACAATCTTAACCTGGTCTAGTCTAGAATTAATCCTTAACTTCCTATCTGTATAAACTACCCCTTAATGTAACCACCTACTTCCAGTGGCTCACGAGCTTTGTAAAGGTGAACCTTATTGTAAGGAAAATAGGCGATTTGCTAAAAATGACAGAATCAGATTCCAGATTACACAATGCCTTTTGATTTGCCGAGGTAGTTTGATTGTTACCAGTTATCCGTAAAGAAATAGTAATAGAACAAGAAAAGATAAAAGATGTGCCCTCAAAGAACCGACCAAATGTTTTATGAAGTCACCCTCAAAATAAACAAAGCAGTATTAAATTTACGGCAACAGACATCTGAAACTTAACCTAAATAAATAGTTCAATTTTTAATTCACAACACATTGCAAGACTATGAAGCTATTATTTTATTTTATATTTTTTTCACAGTGGCCTAAGAAAAGATCTTAGCCAGGAGAAATAAACTACATCCAATTTCAAAATTTAATTAAGTAATCCCAACATAAAATAAATAAACAATATTTGGAACTAGTATAGAAAAGGTCATCCATTTTCAGTGCTTGTCATAGATTTGATCAAGTTATCAACATTCGTCTGAGTCATATTTTGACACTGATTTAGCAATGTTTCTTTAAAGGTTGCCACTGACGTGATTTTCGTTGCACGGTCTTGGGGTTTTCGGTCAAGGTGTTCCCAAACGTGCTCTATTGGATTCATATCAGAACTTTGAGATACCTATGGCAGTGACTTGATTTCTTGCGATTCCTTCCATGGCGTTCCATCTTCTTGAAAAGTTAGACTTCATGTCAATCTAATTGGTTTTAATTAGTGGGAATAGTATCTCTAATTTTTGACAGCATTTTGGAACATTCAACCGCTCGTCAACAAGAATCAGCTCCGATTTCCCTCCAAACTAGATAGCGCCACACACCATTGCTACAATCCCTCCATGTTTCACGGTTGTCTGCAGATATTCAGTGTTCCAAGTCTCATTCTGATTTCTCCAAACATACACCTGTCTCGAATTCGAATACTAGCAGAATTTACTTTCATATGACCAAATTACAGATTACCAAAATTTATAATATTTTCTCTCGAATTCTTACGCCCAGTCCATACGCCTGTATCTGTTAACCTCTGAAATCAAGTGCATCTTTCTTCCAACTTTTCTTTGATAGCCTAGCTCGTCCGGAGTCTTTCTCATCGCATATGCCGATATTTCCATCCTGTTGGCGATATCTTTGACGCTCTGACGACAATTTCTGAAGACTTCCCTCTTCAGTGCCCTATTCGTTTGCTCAGACACGATGCTTAGTCTTCCTGGACGTTGTTCTACATGACAATGGCCTTCTTCATTAAATCTCACGACGTTTCGTCCGTCTTACGTTCCGGCCTTCTTCAGGATCTGTCTACAAGGTTATTAACCGTCCGATGATTAACCTGGAAAAACTTAGCAATTTCTCTATTTGACATGACACACTGATGCCATCCTATTATTCGCCCTAGATCAGATTCGTCAATGTCCTTACTTCCGCGAACTTTCATTGCAAAATATAAGTCAACTATCGTTCAGAGATGAGAGTAAAAAAAATAGAAGAGACGTTATTACACAAGCCACAATTGCTGTAATCAAGGGTGGCTAAAAAATTGTCATAGCTCACTGTATATATCAATAATACATTCATAAACAAACATCTGTACCAGGTACCAGAAATCACGATAATAATGGAACCCAGAAAACCATTTCTCTGGAAATCTGTTTAAGAAAATAAATGTCATGAAACTCAACCAACACAAAATTCCAACTCTTGGTTAATGAATATCGAAGGCTTCTTTATAAGGAAACGTTTAAACTTATTATTCTTATATAGGCATAATCTATCACATGTTACAATATATATATATATATATATATATATATATATATATATATATATATATATATATATATATATATAATTAAGACCTTTTTTCTTTAAAGCTGATACCGTCCACCCTCCCCTAACCAACATCTCGGACATTTCGTCGTACCAAAACATCGAAATAGACAATTTCTGTATCCATTTTCGACCCGTGTCAAAGTTCAATTTCTAATTCCGACACGAGCAGTCTATAAACCGGGATTAAATATGTCTGGCGTAATAATCGTCGATTGAAATAGATCTACACCCCCACCTACCCATATGAAATAATTTGGGATTTTGTTGTGTAATTCATGTGCTCTGTTATAATAAATATATTGAGCTCTTTTTGGGGATCAGTTTTAATATTTTATATTACTAGGAACCACATGGATTATATACTAAGGGATTTATTACCTGTACATATATATATATATATATATATATATATATATATATATATATATATATATATGTATATATATATATATATATATATATATATATATATATATATATATATATATATATATATGTATATATAAATATATATATATATATATATATATATATATATATATATATATATATATATATATATATATGTATGTATGTATGTATGTATGTAGGCAGTATATTTTCATTCAAGGATGTTTGGTTAAATAATTTAGACGTATTATATCTATCTATTTTAGTTTTGATCTTTTCAAGTCCACGAATAAATTTCTTGATGGCTGAAGAAAATTGATTACGAAAATTCCAAAATTTTCTTTCAAATAATTTTTATTTTCCCAAATACTTTCAATCTCATCTGAGACCATCTTCACGGGTTGTATGTGTTATTTTTTTTTTTTACCTCTATGCAAGAGTGATGTGATTAAAAGAAAAAACGATTTTTCAAAACAAAGCAATAATACGTATTAAATTAACAGTATCAGAAGGGTAATGTAAATAAATAGTTCTATTTTCCAACGCGGAATTTCGTATTTAAATTCACTCACAATATTTTTGTCGACGCACAACAGACATCCTGGCGCGTGTTCAGTTTTCCCCCAACAGAAAGCTGCAAGTTCTATGGCAATTTTAGTAACGAGACAATGCATTCATTGCTTTCTTTCATCAAAGGTCACTTTAAGAAATATGCCATCATGGAATTCATTTAAATGAGACAAATGTGTATATTAGCCAAACAGTTCTCCAAAACCTGATTGAAGTTTATTGATGAATAAAATGCGCCGTATAATTAAGAATTGGTTTCTCTCTCTCTCTCTCTATCTCTCTCTCTCTCTCTCTCTCTCTCTATATATATATATATATATATATATATATATATATATATATATATATATTTTATTTAAAACATATTGCAAAACTTTAGCTATAAAGCTATTTTTTTTAAATTTAAAACATATGGCGAGGCTTTAGATGTAAAGCAACTTCGTAATTTAAAGCATGTTGGAAGACATTATATATATATATATATATATATATATATATATATATATATATATATATATATATATATATATATATATATATTTAAGCTTAGCGCCCCGAGCAAGGCGTGAAGCCACTAGGATGCAGGGGGGTTGCAGAAGATTTGTAGCAAGAGCAGTTAGGAGTGATAGAAGAAAGGATGAAAGGAAGGGTAGTGTGTAGATCAAAGTAACTGGAGATGTCGATTGACATTACATTTGAATAGTTGGAGATTATAGCTATCAGGGAAACAGTAATTCGGAAGGGTGTTCCACAGGCGAGAGGTGCGAGGTATGAAGCTATTAGAGTAGAAGAGACGGCAGACAGTCTGTGGCTGCAGGCAAGACGCCAGATCAGGGCCAGTCCCATTACATATCCGTCTGTGAATCTTGTCAAGTACTCCGAGGTAAACAGAAGGTGCCCCAGGCCATATATGGCAGCAATACTCCATGCAAGGGAGAATGGTCGTTTTGTATACTTGAAGTATTGATTCAGGGGAGAAAAATTTCCTGGCGCGGCACAGAGAGCAAACTTTCCTCGCGGTGGACGATGCAACTGACTCAATGTATTTGTTCCATCTCAGGTCAGCAGTCAACGTGAGACCGAGCAGACGCAGGGAGTCGCTCTCAAGAAGTTGACTATCAGGCATTGTAATGGGGGGCAGGTAAGGATATCTATGGTAATTAATGGAGAGTAGTTTAGTTTTTGAGGCGTTAAATTTGACCATCCAATTGTTGCCCCAGTTAACAACCGATTGGAGGTCCATTTCAAGACGCGCGGCCAGGTTAGTTTTAATATTAACTATCATAAATTTAGTTGTAATAAAAAACAGGTATATTAAAATATAGAAAAGTAATGTCAATACGAAGGAAGAAAAGATTTAAAAAAATATTATCAGAGCTGAATGTAAGAATTAAAAGAAAACGGGTGGAGAAATGAGAAGATTAAATATACAGAGTACGGGGCAAAAAAAATGGAATCCAGAGAAAATCTATTTTTGTATTTTTACCAAGACAAGTGCGTAATAGAATTCGTTTATTAACACAGAGTATTAATACAGGTGTACATATGAGCGTTATATTAGGTCGTTGCAAAAATAATGTCGTTTTCTCACATAAGTTACTATCTGAGAAAACGACATTATTTTTGCACCAACCTAATACAAGCCCCAAAATGATTAAATAATGATGCCGGCCCTAAAATATATTAAAGAATAAACATTATCTAGAGAGGAAGCGTGTCGAAATATGATAGTAATGAATAAATGTAAATCTAATAAAATTTTTTTTTTAAAAGTAAAGTGTATACCTACTAAATGTAAGCATACGTTTGGCTCACCCTATTTATATATATATATATATATATATATATATATATATATATATATATATATATAGAGAGAGAGAGAGAGAGAGTGAATATATATATATATATATATATATATATATATATATATATATGTATGTATGTATGTACAGTGGATATATATGTATATATATGATCGAAATAAAAGTATAAAACTTAATATTACGAGACATATTAAAAACGGGCGAAGCAACCGGTTTCGCTCCCGCTCTTCAGGCTTCAACGGGAGATTTAAAATTTACGCAGAAAAATGTACAATAAAAGGAAGTTGTGAAAAAAGAAGAAAAAAAAACAAATTAGAAATCACACCCTGCCTTTGAATGGACTCGTCCCGAACGCCTATAGTTCCGCCATATGCGAACACCTATTAAAGAACAGAGATTGTGCAGCCAAATTTAGTGTAGACTGGTTCAGTCTGAAGTCGGACGTCCGGCTGATCGGTTGATCGGTTGAACTCTCAGCCTTCGGGCAGGGAGGAGCCCGAAGGAGTCTACGCCGAAGGGCGGAGACTCTTTCGGGGAGATAAACCGACCCTGAACCCGTTTATACGGGTTCAAAGGGCATATCTTTGGCCGAGCACACGGGCTCGTAGATCCCACGGGCTCGTAGATCCCACGGGCTCGTAGATCCCACGGGCTCGGAGATCCCACGTTAAACCTGCCTTGTGCCACATGATGCCCTCGTGGGGGTGACTAAATACTAGTGTTGACTGGTTCAGTCTGAAGTCGGACGTCTGGCTGATGGGTTGATCGGTTGAACTCACTGCCTTCGGGCGGGGAGGAACCCGATCGGGTCTACGCCGAAGGGCGGAGTCTCTTTCGGGGAGGTAAACTGACCCTGAACCCGTTTGCTGTGTTCAAAGGGCATATTTTTGGCCGAGCCCACGGGCTCGGAGATCCCACGTTAAACCGGCTTTGTGCCACATGATGCCCTCGTCGGGGTGGGACTAAATACTAGTGTTGACTGGTTCGACGTGTTGTCCCGGTCTCACTCCTTATTTCATCTGAAGGTTCTGGAGGCACTTTACATCGCGTCCCGTAAGCCTTCTTTGTGTAAACAACGTGAGTGTTTTTTGGGACTCGCTGTCATTTGTCTCTAGTTCCTTTTCCATATTTTTTTTCTCTCAACTTCCTTTTATTGTACATTTTTCTGTGTTGATTTTAAATCTCCCGTTGAAGCCTGAAGAGCGGGAACGAAACCGGTTGCTTTGCCCGTTTTTAATATGTCCCGTAATATTAAGTTTTATACTTTTATTTCGATCATTAAATTTTGTACCTACAAAAATTTCAGAGTTGTCCTTTTCCTAGACCAGTTGCCCTTCAAGGCTATAGAACCCAGTCTGTCCTTCTATTTACCCATAGGTGCAAAGAGAAGAAAACGATTCACGCCTTTCCTAAGGGTATTAGCACGTAAGTGAATGTAATAGATTCAGACTCTCTAGGTTTGACTAGGTCTGCTCTACTTTTGTATTGAGAAGTTTTTAGTTAGTTGATTACTCCTATCGGTTTTTTTTTTCTTTGGGCTTTGGACCTGTATGCTGTACGATTATTTTCGACAGACGTTCATGTTTATAGCTCTTTCTTTTTTTAAAACTTTTTTTTCCTTCGAGGTTGATTTGACCATTAGCAAATCAAGAAACAGAAGTTTTTCCGAAACGAGTGTAGTTACCTATATATATATATTTATATATATATATATATATAGTGACAGGCGAAAATATTGGCGCACCCATAGAAAGTCTATTGTTTCAATTTTTCCAAGACATGAGAGTGATAGAATTCGTTTATTAACACGCGTTATTAATTCAGGTCAAAAATTGATTCGATAATGGTGACGATCTTAAAATATATTAAATAATAAACGTTATCTAGATACGAAGCGAGACGAGGGTAAATTGCAACTCTTCCAGTGGCCTAGTCAGAATCCTGAAAACCTTTGGGTGATTATGGACAAACGTGCCTGTCATAGGAAAGTTAACACAGATGATGAGCTTTTTCACAAATTAACGAAATATTGCAAGTATCTGGCGTCGGGCGTTGACTTACAAAGAATTTAGTTTATAGCATGCCACGAAGAATTAAGGTCGTTATTAAAGCAAAAGTTAACCCAATAAAATACTAATTAATGTATATTAATAAAAAGAAAGAACAGTAAGATATATAATCCGGTGTTCTTATAGATATTTTTATTTTTACAAAATAGTGCTCAATGTAAATTTACAGAGTATTAATATTATAAGTTAATAGACTTAAAATATGTTTAAAAAATGGAAGCCATTTTTGAAACATGGTTGGAACTGTGTAGCGAAAAAAGATATTTTAAGTCTATTAACTTATAATATATATATATATATATATATATATATATATACATATATATATATATATATATATATATATATATATATATATATATATATATATATATATATATATATAGACATTATATGTTTATTCTTTCTTTTTATAGATAAAATAATTAAGTAAATGCTCTGTTTATAATAAACAGTATTTTACCGGCCTGAATGTCCGAGAAAATTTTCATAGAAAATAATTGTCGGACTTTGTTCATTTCATTATATATATATATATATATATATATATATATATATATATATATGTACATGGCAAAAAAATGGACGAACCAATAGAAAGTCTATTTTCGTAGTTTTACCAAGTCAAGTGTGTGATAGAATTCGTTTATTAATAGAGAGTATTAAAACAAATATACATATGTCCATTATACAAGTCAAAAAAGGTTTCAAATCGTCATCTTCAGGGCGCAATTTTCCCATACTAAGACGAAATATGTTTTTTAAATGACAATTGGATACATGTTTTGCCGTGATACTATAGTTCTTGTTCAAATTGTCGAAAGTACCTGGCTTATATCTTCCATCTGAAAACAATTCCACTATAAGGGTATTGTTATTTAAGGAATTGATAGTAAGTTAATGCCTCATTAAGTCCTGTTAGCGAATTAATTTCTCCATTAATCACATTAAGATTGCGGTATTAAGGTGCCTCTAGTAAGAATGGTAAGTAGGAATGTGTTGTTTTGGCGTAAGGAATATTGTGCTAAGTTTGGATCAGTAATCGTGGCTAGCTAAGTTTAAGATAAGACAGATTGAAGACCAAACTAGCCTTCCCCTATCCCCACTTTTGGACTTGTTCTACATTTTCCCATTACAACAAAATAAATATCACTTTCCTACAAATTTCCCAGCACTAACACCGTCCCCCCCCCCTGGAGCTATAACCCTTTTCCCTCTGTGTTCAACGTCTCACTAATCTTCTTCCCATCACTAATCAATATTTTAAATCTAAGGTTATTTTCACAAAAAGTTTCGCACAGCGAGAAATCAAACAGGGAACGGATTTTTAACAATTCAACTTAAAAGCAGGACTCTACCCAGCCTCAAGAACTAATGTTGGGTAGTCTATACCCTTCCTCTGTTTATTTCTCACTATATATAATCCAAGTGAATTCTAATAATATAAAATATTAAAGCTGAACAGAAAGGGAGCTCTGTGTATTTATTAAAACAGAGCATATGTAAATTACATACAGAGGAATTTAAAACTATTTCGTGGTGATTAAATTCCTGAGTATGTAATCTATCTATCTATCTATCTATATATATATATATATATATATATATATATATATATATATATATATATATATATATGAAGAAAGATAGTTTTAAGGTGTGGTATATTTATGAGATAAAGTGCTCAATATCAGAGATAGAGCATATGTAAATAAAAAAGTGAACACTGAAGTCAAAACTCAGAGGTGATAGACTGTTCCATGCTAAATGCAATCATAAGGCCATCTGTCGCCTCGGAGTGTTCCCATCAATATTCACTTTCTATATATATATATATATATAATTAGATTCGAATACATACACACACACAGACACACACACACACACACACACACACACACATATATATATATATATATATATATATATATATATATATATATATATATATATATATATATCCAAATGTAAAAGAACGAAAACAATATAAATTCAAACGTTCATAGCATTAATCTAAAAAAGTGCTCAATACATGAGAAGAGCAAGAAATGTTTATTAAAAGTGTTACATTGGAACATGCAAGTTACCGCGACAAAAACGCATATTTGTTTCCACGTATAAAGAGGTCCCCTCAGGTGGTTAAAGAACACCATCTCTAAACACCTGAGGTGACCTCTTTAAACGTCGAAACAAATATGCATTTTGGCGTGGTAAAATTACCTGTTCCAATGTAGCAGTTTATAGTATATATCCGAATTTGAGGCTACCAGATGTCTAGCCATACTGATGAGCTGTGAAACAGCGAAACAGTCTGTCTGTGGATGACGTTATATATATATATATATATATATATATATATATATATATATATATATATATATATATGTGTGTGTGTGTGTGTGTCTGTGTGTGTGTGTTAGGAAATTTTAAATTTAGCGTCATTGACAACACCATACGTTAAGCACTACGGATTGAGTGATGAAAGATTAAAAATCACGTCAAGAAAGTAAATCGGCCAAAGTGCACCCGGCTCTTTGTATAATGCATTTGCTCTCTCGTGCTTTATTTTTTTTTTTTTTTTCGCGTGGTTAATCTTCTTCCCTACGCCTCGACAACCTCCATCCCCGCCCTGATCCAAGGTCACAAGATGGAGGTCGATATCTGCTCATTAAAGAAATGAATTCCATATTATGAAAACAACGCACGGCGGAGGGATCGAAGAAACCAAATGGGTTCCTCTGCCTTTCCAACGTTTTATTTATTTATTTTAGTTATTTAGTTATTTAGTTATTTATTATATTTATTTATTTTATTTTATTTTATTTTATTTTACTCACTCGTATTTTCCTTCAATTTATTAAGGTTTCTTCATATTTTTTAAGTTCTATTTCTTTCGTTATTTAACCGATTTCATCCTAAGCAAGGCAGTTAAGCCACTAAGACCCAAGGGATTAAAACAGAATTTCATAGGAACTAGAAATCTAATCCTAACCAGTAAACGGGGGATAAACCTTTACTCATGTTCAAAAGACGCGGGAGGAGTGTGAATGGGACGATAAGAAACGTATCTACTCCTAATGCGGGAAATAAGTAAATAAATAATAAATAAATTTTAAAAAAGCAGAATTTAAGAAGAGATCTTAAGAGAATAAAGTTGAAGCAGGGATTAGGATGAACTGGAAATCCAATCCAATAATTTAAACTCTGGATCCGCCTCTACTCCTATTCAAAAAGCAGGGACGAGAGATAGACAAACGTATCTACTCCTATTCGAAAAAATAAATAAAATTCTGAGTTTATGCAGAGACGTTAGGAGTATAGAGTTGAAGTAGACTTTAAAAGAATCCGGGAACCCAAACCTAACCAGGAAACAAGGAATAAACCACTACTCGTATTAAAAAAACTGGGGAGAAGTGTGAACCGGACGAAGGATAGGTAAACCTACCTACTCCTATTAGGAAAAAAAAAGTAAATAGTAAATAAGATTTCAGAAATCAGGCTGAGTATTCAATTGAGGAAACCCAATTCTAAATCGGGGACAACAGGGACAAACCTCTAATCTTGTTAAAAAGATAGGAGAGGAGAGTAAACCGGGCGTTAGTCGAACTTATCTAAAAAGGAAATGGAATAGTAAATAAAATGTCAGTGTTCAAGATCAAACGTTAGAAGTATAGAGTTGAATTAACATCAGGAGGGACCGGATATCAACTCCTGAAGAGGAAATAAAGGGACAAAAGTTCAGAATTGTTTATATTTTTTTCAGTTGATAATAATCTACTGAGTGGACTAGAAGATCAATAAAGGACACTTTTTATCTCATATAAATAGGGTTTGGTTTGGTTTGGTTTTGGTTGGGTTGGTTTGTTTGACGGCATATCAAACTTAATGAATTACCTAATGACGACAAGATTTTTATTACCGATAATAATTTTGTCCCAGAAATGTATTGCTGGTAATATTTTTTCCGTTTCAAAAATGTATTGCTGGTAATATATTTTCTTTTTCAAAAATGTATTGCTGGTAATATATTTTCTGTTTCAAAAATGTATTGCTGGTAAAATTTTTTCCGTTTCAAAAATGTATTGCTGGTAAAGAATGTTCTTTTTCAAAAATGTATTGCTAGTAATATTTTTTATTTTTCAAAAATATCTTGCTGGTAATATTTTTTCTGTTTCAAAAATGTATTGCTGGTAAAAAATTTTTTTTCAAAAATGTATTGCTGGTAAAAAAATTCTTCTTTTTCAAAAATGTATTACTCGTAATATTCTTTACCAACAATGTATTGCTCGTAATAATTTTTCAAAAGAAAAGTATTGCTGGTATTAAAACCTATTTTTACACTTTCATAGTGTTTTAACCCCAGTTTGATGGGGGTTAAGAATTTCCCCATAGCTTCGACACGAAAAGATGCTACCACCCCTGGTCAGGGTGGACCTGAGAACACCATCAATTAAGAGATGGTTCTACGCTTCTTAAAACCTCTAGATCAGAGGCGTTGCTGTTGGACGTAGTTTTTCGTCTTACCCAAGATGCTAATGTACCTTATCGTATGATTCAGGACGTAAATATAGTTTATCTTCTTAACTAGGACGGCGTATGAATAGGCGGATCTAGGAATCTTGTTAAATATTGACCAAGCATTAGTTTATTATTATTATTTAAAGTCTTTTTTCATCGGACAAAATATTTTTTCACTAACCTCATAATGCGAATTTAGATGTGGTCATTTTATCAGTTTTCAGGTTGGAGAGTAGGCTGATGAGGTTTCGAGCCTTCACTCATAGATTTAACGTTATTATTTATTTTGGTTTAATGTAATTGGCTTTGATCTGGCATCTCGTCTGCTGTCGCACTCTCACAGACGTGTCGTCGCCTCCCTCTGTTTTTTTTTTGTTTCTTTTTTTCTGTTTTTTGTTTTTTTTTTTACAAATACTTTCACGGTAACTCCTCCGATGATCTGCTTTCGCTGGTTCCCAGATTTCATGAATTTAAGCGTTCAACTAGGCTGACATTTCGCTCAGACCCTCTCACTGTCGAAACTGTTAAATGCAGCCGTCTCTTCTACTCCAATAGCTTCATGTCTCGCACCTCTCACCTGTGGAACTCCATCCGCATTTCTTGATTTCCTGATAGCTATAATCTCCAACTATTCAAATGTAATGTCAATCCACGTCTCCAGATACCCTGATCTGTCCTTCTCTTCATCCTTTCCTCTATTACTCCTATTTGCTCTCGCTTCAACTCTCGGTAACCCCTTGCGTGCTAGTGGCTTCTTGCTTGGGGTGAAACGCTTAAAAAACAAAGTTTTGTTTTTCATTTTTTAAAATTAAACTCAGTGACCTTGTTTTGAGTCCAATCCATAGCACCAAAAAAAGCTTTGTTTTATTTTAATGATCGCACCTGTTGTTGTCTGTGTTGGCTGATAACATTTGAAACAATGTAAGTGATTTCATATCTAACCCTACCCACATGCACTTTGTTATGGTCCAGGTTAGGACCAAGGAAGAAGAACACGAACACAAGAGTAGAAATAAAGAAAGTATATTACACAAAATAATAATACAAGATGCGGAAGGTGTTAGTATGACTGTCAGTCTGGTTCGGAGTGAACTACTATCGGCTCGACTCTATTCGATATTTACTTGCCCACCCCCACGGGGGAAAGATGTGGCACAAGGCCGAGATTTACGTGGGTTTCCCGAGGCCGTAGGCTCGGCCAAAAAATGCCCGTAGAAACTGTAAAAACAGAATCGGGTTGGTCAATCTCCCCCACCGAGACTCTACCATTTGGCGGAGCCTCATCCGGGTTCCTCTCTGCTCAGAGGCAGAGAGTTCGACCGTCAAGCCGAAAAGCTCGGCTTTATTGGGTATCTAGCCACTCCCACGAGGATTGCATGTAGCACAAGGCCGAGTTTAACGTGGGTTTCCCGAGCCCATAGGCTCGGCCAAAAATACCCGCAGAACACGTTTAAACGGAATCGGGATGGTCAACCTCCCCGAACAAGACTCTGCCCTTCGGCGGAGCCTCGTCCGGGTTCCTCTCTGTTCAGAGGCAGAGAGTTCGACCGTCAAGCCGAGAATCTCGGCTCGATTCGTCCCTCTCTTGAAAGGCGTAGTATACATGTTAGGAAGAGTTCATTCTGTAGTTATATGTAAGGACCCATGGCACACATATATATGCCATTTTCATACTCTGTGCTATGAGGTTTTCGAACATGCAATGGGCGATGCAAAAATTGTTGCCATTTTATATATTTAATTTCGCGCATGCGTGTAGTTTTCGTAGAAGAGTATATTAGGGTCAGTTTGGAATCATCTATGAGAGAGAAATAGCACCATGGCGCAATTCACTCTTGCATGAACTTGGAAACAGCATGCTGTACTGCTTGGCATTCGAGCCGGAATCTCCAATACAAACATTTCCAATGTTTGGGTGTAAATCTGAGGACAGTGCAGCGGATTCGTATAGAGGTTGATGAGTCTAATGGTGATTACGAATGTACAGCAGTTTAGAAAACTCACTGTGATCGTTTTGATAAATCAACTCACGAATTTATTGGTGATGGCCTCAGACTCCACGCAGAGGTCAAATGCTTTGAGGAGATAATGCTAACCTGTGTCAAGATGGTGGCTGCTGGAGGATCTATGAGCAACAATAGGACCCTGCAAAATGCCACACAAGCAGGAGAATCCAGTCATAGTTGTCAGAAATTTTCTGCGACCAAATCACTCCTTAAAATCTGGCCACATAACTCCCCATATTGAAAGCCCTTAATTATTTAAAATGATAGTGTCATTTTCATTTTGGCGTCATTTAGACGACAATTTATCCATCGCACCCTGCCTATCTGTTAAATTGAGATGTCAGCATTATTTTCTTTTTAGCGGTATTTAGACGACAATTTATGCATGATGACATCAGATTTTATCACGCCCAGATACTATTGTCTCAACTGTCGGTTAGTTGTCCTACAACCATTGTCTGCGGTGCAAGTTACTCCAAGAAAGCGTACGAAAATTGTAAGGTTACGCGAACACACTGTCAAGCCTTACTAGTGAGCAAATCAAAGTACTATAGATTCGCCCGGAAAATCTGATTTAAATCCAATCGAGAATCGTTGGTCAATCTGCAAGGAACGATTTCGCGGAGTGGACCTACGAAGTACAAATATGTACACTGGATCATTTTTTACTGGAAAAATACGAAAAAGTAAGTATTAACGGAATTATTCGTCTTGTTTCAATTAATTTGAAGAAGGGTGTACTTGATGATATTGAGTAAATATATTGTAGAACGGAGTTTGGTGAAAAAATAAAAAGACAAAAGTTATTAGGTTGGTGCAAAAATAATGACGTAATAATGTCGTTTTTTTTACGTATTTTTTAATGTCAAAAAAACGACATTATTACGTCATTATTTTTGCACCAACCTAATATTAAGAGCTGTAAGAGACAGGCAGATGTGGAGGACTATTGCCGCGTACGTCCTGAAGGGGGACGGCACATGAAAGAAGAAATTAAACAATTCATTATTCATACTGCATCTTGGCAACTTTTAATAAATTTCGTCAATGTTTTTGTTTGCTTTCGTTGTATTATTTTTTGTAAGTTTTATTGTTTATCTTCTGAAATTTGTTCAACGTTTCACATCTTTCTTCAACTTCCGCCATGCTACTTGAAGAACTCATTCTTCCATTAAGTCATCTTAAAAAAGAAAAACAAAGAAAAAGGAAACCTTTTTACTTGTTATTAAATACATCAGCTTTTATTCTTCCTTATTTTATTGTTTTTCTTTCAGCAGATCTTTCTTCCCAGTTTTGTTATATGTGTAATGTTTTGTTGTCTGCTTATTGCAGTGTTCTACAATTTAGATTCGTTCTTCTTCTATTTCCATTTCTTCTGCTACTGTTTATCTTTATCCTGGTTATTCCACAAGGGAATATTACCAGTCATTTTCGAAAAATCTTCATTATTTCTCTTGACGGGAGAAGAGCGCATGCGTAACTCTGAAATGAACGTCTTTTTCTTTTTTCCTTTCTTTTTTTTTTTTAATCCAGAATTATGATCTGCCGGAGTAGTACGGTAGGGTTATTTTTTTTTAGAGAATAAAAGTAGGGTAGAAATCGATGTCGAGAAGAGGAAACGAGGATTTTGGAAACATTTCAATCGAATTGATAATTTTTAGTGAGTTTTCTGCTGTTCGGAATCGACTATTAATGAATGAACAACTGTCACTTTTCGCAGTGTTCATGAATGTCGATAATCAGTTACACTAAATGACCTCGCTCTGTCACAGGCATAAAACCTGACGTACATAATTTTAAAGGGAATCCTGTTGTATACTTGAGGATATTTCAACTAGTAATATTAATTTCTTAAACTGATAAAGGTTTTCTACACGTTTTTTCATTATTATATAGACTCTTAAATATGTATGGAGGTACCGTAACTTTTGTATCTTTAATTCAGTCTCATGGTATTATAAGTGTTCACAAACAAGGGTATATATATATATATATATATATATATATATATATATATATATATATATATATATATATATATATTGATGCATGTTTCATTAAATAATATAGACAAGTGTTGTCTATTTTAAGTAAGTTCCTTTCATATTGTCTGATGAGCTTAATAACATTATCATTGAAGGACGAAAGCAAATCACCATATTGATACATGTTTAAATTTATCTATATTATTTAATGAAACATGCAATAATAAAAAATTGTTGCCTAAATATACACAATATATATATATATATATATATATATATATATATATATATATATATATATACAAGCCTCCACTGTGAAACCCCTACATAACACATTCCTGTAGAATTTAAAGACTTTTCTGTATAATATACAGAATTTCCTTTTAAATATACAGAATTTCCTGTAGAATTTTAAAAAAAATTCCTGTAGAATCCAACCATACCAAGAAATCTAATAAGTTATTTTTTGTTTGCAGGAAAAGGATAATTTGTAATAGTTTCCACTTCAGCTGTAAAAGGTGTCTCATATTTCTGATGCCCCTGTATGACTTAACCAAATTCAGATTTCTTTAGCTTCGCAGTCAAATTTAACTTTTCAAGACGAATAATAAATTATCTCATTATTTTCAGATGTTACTGCCATATTGAATTGTATATGGTTACATTATCGACGCAAACTTCACAATCTCTAAAATTGTTAACAATAGAATGCATGATCCTTCGGAATTTGGCTGGAACTTTTTACATCCCGAAGGGCATAATTTTGTACTGGAACAAATTGCCACAAGTACCAAATGCAGACAATTCTTTAGCATTGTTAGTTTCCTTGCCAATAACTTTTATAAAGATCAAATTTGCCGACATATTTTCATTGCCAATATTTTCAATGCAATCATCGAATCTGGAAAAGAATCCGTTTTAGTTTATAGTATTTATTGTGTGTTAATCTGTCAAAAGTCTGTAAAATCCATTTGACTTCGCTACAAGAATGAAGGGGGAATTCCTTTCAAAAATGTATTGCCGATAAAAAATTTTTTCCAAAAACATATTAAAACATATATTCATACATTCCTAGTATTTTGATACTTTTTTTTTTTTTTTTTTCTGGTTGGGGGTAACTATTTGCCCATAGCTGGGACCCTGACAGGTGCTACCACCCTTTATCAGGATGGACCTCGGAACATCAGTAATGAAGATGTGATTCAATGCTCCTAAAAAAATCATGATCAGAGACCTTGCTGCTGGATGTAGTTTATCGTCATACCAACGACGAGATAAATATTTTAATATTTTTTTTATCTAAATTACATATGATTTCGTCACTTTTAATTGGAGACTACCTTAATTATATACTTCATTTTTCTCAATATCTTTATGGCCATCTTGATGACATTCAAAATTTCTATATTAGTTAAGATCGAGGTTGGTTTAACATCATTATGTCTTATTTGAAGAAAATATTTATTAATTAAGGTTTTAATCGTTACGATATTACTTTTATTAGATTACTAGCAGCATTGCCCGGCGTTGCCCGGGCTTGATTCAAAAATCGTACGACTCATACAGCAATCGCTATCACAATATTTTTGCCCTTCCTTGCCTTTAAAGGAGTGCCCTTTTCTCTGCTAATGTTGCTACATGCCTTACTTCTTGCCTATCTCACACTGCGAATTTTTTCTAAGCTCTATACTAAACATTAAATCTGTTACGAAAAAAGAACTAAACAAAATGAACACAAAACGATCAGCTTTAAAAAAGGACTCGTAACTGGAAAAACCGAATGAAAAAAGAATGTTAACAACAAATACTTTTTCACACCCAAACCAAGTTCTGCGGAATCAGAATCAACGTTAAGTTTAAGCAAGCGAATGAGCCAATTGAAGTAAAGTGCCATGCAGATTTAATTTTTTTCCACTTGTGACGAATGCAGCTATCGATTTTTTTTTTGCATGCTAGCATGCTAGTTAACATTCGTGTCAGTCAGCTGTTGGCTCTCACGCTTGCCAATAGAATCTTCTTGCCTATTTAACATTCGTGGCAGCCAGCTATCGGCTCTCACTCTGGTCAGTAGACAATGGCCGCAAACTACATGAAAACTGTCGTAGAATCATGAAAAAATCGATTATTTCCACTATCTATGGGAGTTGGGAAATGCAAAGTCGGTCTTGGCCTACCCGCAAAATTGGAGCATGTGCATGTAAATTTTGGTGCAAATCCGTCGAAAATTGCGACCATGCATTCTTTACACACACACACACACACACACACACACACACACACACATCCTGCCTTTTATAGATAGAGATTTCCAATTAAAGCACGCTTCAAACTACCTCTTTATGTATGTAGTTCGCTACGTTTCGAGTTGGTGACTGTAGCCTTATTGATAAAGTAGCCATTACGGATGACGAACAAAAGACATTGTCTGAGAATAAACCACAATACACAACAAGGGATCGTCAGAATCACCAAATGTTCAAAATCAACAATCCATGAACACTTAGTGAAGCTTTGATACTCAAGTCGCTACGATGTTTGGGTACCACACGATCTGAGTGAAAAGAATCTTTTGAATAGAATTTCATGTGATTTACTGTATAAACGCAATGAATATATGCTCACTTTTTGAAGCAAATTTTGACGGGTGAGGAAAAATAGATCGTTTACAACAATGTTCAGCGAAAAAGATCCTGGAGTAAGTGGCATGCGCTAAATTTAACCAACTTAAAAGCTGGTCTTCATCCTAAGAAATCATGCTGTACATGTGGTAGGATTGGAAAGGAATCCTCTATTATAAGATTCTGCCAAGGAAACAATTAAGTACTGCTTGCAACTGGACGAAATAAAGGCAGCAATTCAAGAAAATCGTATTGGCAAATAGAATAGTATTTTTTTTTCTCACGTTTCTTTTGCGACCCGGCAAAAATTGTTGCAGCTTAGCTGAGATGTGTTACACAACGTATTATTATTATTATTATTATTATTATTATTATTATTATTATTATTATTATTATTATTCACCAGACATTAACCTTCTAATTTTTTTAATCAGGTCCTTACAAAATTATCTCAAAGGTAAAAATTTGAATTCTTTGAATGACAAAGAAAAACAAAACACTTTAATGAATTCTTTGCCGAGAAACCAGAGGAATTCTGGAAAGATGGAATCTTTCAGTTTGTGAAAAAAAATGGAGAAACGTTGTGCGACAAAATGATTCATATTTCGTTAAATAAATATTTAATAAAATAATTTTGTTTCCTGTTTTAATTTCCCTGAATATCAGCAGACAGGCCAATATTTTTGGAACTATTATAAGATGGAAGACTCTATATTCTTAATGAAGATCCTCATTACCATTTCTTCATTACGCTGCCATGTTTTTAAAATATAAGCATTCACTTTTACTGCTTCTTCAGACAGAAGAGCTCTTTTCATAATTTGACTGAGACAGCTAATTTCGTTTGAAAATATCTGTTTTCATTTCCGAATTTTTTTTTTTTTACAGGGAGCGGTATTTTCGACATGATGAGATATATCATCTTCAATTTTTTTCGTAAGAGCGCAAACAGGACATCTTTCTTGATTTTTTAAAAACCGATTCATTATTAAAATCATTGCAAAGTAATACAGAAGACCGTTTGATAGGAAGAGTTCGGCGAACACCTACAACAGGGCTAGTAATTAGGTCTGACTTTAAGTAAATCCGATAGACTGAAATATTGATGACACCTAACTCAACGCTCTGTAATTATACTGAATCACCAGTGAAGGTGTTGTCCGATAATGATAACACACCTTCTAACAAGGTTTGAAATGCACCAGTTTCTCGTAAAGATTTAACAGGTGCGAAACAGCTAGTATCATCAATAGAAACAAATCCGTGTGACAAGAAGGGCGTATAATTCACCATGGAAAAGGAATTGGATTTAAGATCCTGATTATCAGGAACTTTTGAAATCGGAAATGGTTTCCTCTTAGCTGATTTAGTATCAAAAGCGTGTGGATAAGAGGAGATTTCAGCTTCAGGTATCTGGAAGGGAACAATACAGTTATTAATAAGAAGAGTTGAAATTGACGCATGCAAGATTTCACAACTCTTGGACAATTCCTTCATTGTCAGCCTATGAATCTTTCAGCCCACTCTTGTACCTGCAAAAAAATAAACGGTAGTTATTAATAAAAAGAGTTGAAATTAATGCATAATTGATATCAGAGATCTAGCATTGTTCTCACATAGTTAGACTGTGAACTTTTCAGCCCAACCTCGTGCCTGGAAAGAAAAAATCCAGTCATTATTAACAGTTGAAATGAATGCATGCAAGATTTCACAGCTCTAGCATCACTCCTTCAGAGTCAGCCTATGAACTTTTCAGCCCACACTCGTACCTGGAAAGAAACAATGCAGTTATTAATAAGAAGAGTTGAAATGAATGCATGCAAGATTTCACAGCTCAATCATCACTCCCTAATAATCAGCCTATAAACTTTTCAGCCCACCCTCGTACTTGGAAAGAAACAATGCAGTTATTAAGAAGAAGAGTTGAAATGAATGCATGCAAGATTTCACAGCTCAAGCATCACTCCCTAATAATCAGCCTATAAACTTTTCAGCCCACCGTTGTACCTGGAAAGAAAGAATGCAGTTATTAATAAGAAGAGTTTAAATGAATTCCTGCATGATTTCACAGTTCTAGCATCACTCCTTCAGAGTCAGACTATGGACTTTTCAGCCCAACCTCGTACATGGAAAGAAATAATCCAGTTAATAATAAGAAGAGTTGAAATGAATGCATTCAAGATTTCACAGTTCTAGCATCACTCCTTCATTTTCAGCCTATGACTTTTTCAGCCCACCCTTCTAACTCGTCCAAATGATCATCAGTTAAGATACTTCTTTGTTTGAATTCTTTACTTTATCTTTGAGAAATTCTTGAATATTTTAGAACGTTCTCGATTTCCAATATGTCACTTCTTTTGTCAGTGTATATAACGCTGCTACAATTATTGGAGGGTGTATAACGCGATTGTGAACAGATAAGCTTTTGGGTTCAACGAAAATATACAGGGCGACAAAAAAAAATCAGTAGAAATCAAGTGTTACATAAGGAAATACATACCATTAATTCAGTAACGTTTAACGTTAGTGTAGAACTTTCTTAGGTATATATTTATGTATAAGTTTATGCATGTGACAGTGTGAAGTCATTTGCTTCGACAAACACTGTGAAAACTGAAAGTTGTTATCTCGTTGTTAGTCCAGAAACAGTAAACTCATTAAAAATTATGGCCGCGATAGAATTATTCCAAAAGTCTCACTTTTCACTTCTCGGTGTCAATATTTCTGTAATTTAATGACATTTCTCTTTATTTCCGTTTCCTGTTTTTATGAACAAGGCCAAAAAATGAAAAGAAAATAGGCTTTGCTTTCAAGCGAGACTCGTATTATGATTAAGAATAAAAAAGACTATGTTGAGAATGAGATTTGGGATCTTTAGACTGCTGCGTTCATTTTGGTCTGCTTTGGGTACTTCTACTATTAAATCGGTTGTAATTAATGAAGATCAGAAATTAGTGCTTGTATGACACTTGTACCACTTATAAGAATAAAAAAAAACTATGTTGAGAATTAGATTTTGAATCTAGAGTCTGCTGTATTTATATGCTTACTTTGCTATACAAACGGCATTATTTTTTGTTTACCTACCTTCATAACACGATTAAAAGGATAGCGACTATGTCAATGCTCAGATTATATTATATTAGTTGTGTTTACCCAAACTAATAAATATTTTGCAGTTAGAGTGAAGCTTGTATTATTTTATAATCGATCTCTAAGCCGAAAACATTCGGCCAAAATTTCAAAACACATTTTCCATACAAGACATACCGACGAAAACGAAGAGAATTAAGATATTTAAATTAATCCCAAGCAAACATGACAAAAATAATAATTACCTTATAAATCTTTTAAAAAATGAAATAATTCCACCTCAGCAATAACATTTATTCTTGGATCCTTTCTATAAGATATATATATATATATATATATATATATATATATAAGTTCGCAGGTATGCAGAAAATAGAAAAGAACACGTTGGGTGCATAATCCGTAGTCCCTTAGTATTTTTGTTTTTATTTTCAAGAAGACATTGCTCCATGCAGAAGTAGAGCTTATTGCTAAAATTTCGCTTGAAGATGAAACGGGACTAAACACCTAAATTCAACTTAATTTAAATAATTATTTGGATGGTTTCGACTCTCGTTTTTGAAACATGTTAACTCTTATGTAGCGAATTACTGAAAAACAGGCATTATTTTTTGATCGACGCTTGTACCATTGATAAGAAGAAAAGAGACTATGTTTAGAATGAGATTTGAAATCTAGAGTCTGCTAAGTTCGTTTTGCTCCGGTTTGGGTGTTTCTACTATTAAATCGGTTGTAATTAATCAAAGATAGGCATTACATTTTGATCGACCCTTGTACCATTTATAAGAAGAATAGTGACTATGTTGAGAATGAAATTTGTAATCTAGATACTGCTGGTCTGTCTTGTGTACTTCTACGATTAAATCGGTTGTAATTAATGAAAAACTGGCGTTACTTTTCGATCGACCCTTGTGCCACTTATGAGAAGAAAGAAGACTATGTTGGAAATGAGGTTTGCTATCTAGACA
>OZ010613.1:7884034-7929034 GCA_963932145.1 Acanthosepion lycidas | reverse complement strand
TCTATCTATCTATCTATCTATCTATCTATCTCTATCTCTCTCTCTCTCTCTCTCTCTATATATATATATATATATATATATATATATATATATATATATATATATTTCAGTCTGTTCACATCTATCTTTTCCGTATTTTCATATCTATCTAACAATCTCCCTCTCGTTCTCTGTCTCTCTCTGTCTGTCTGTCTCTCTCTCTCTCTCTATATATATATATACACACACACACACACACACACACACACATATATATATATATAATTTAGAAATTGATTTGCCTGTGTTTAAAAAGAACATGGTATTTAGACTATAACGAAAGCAGGGGTCTGCATTCCTTACTAAACATAACGATTGTATGAGAGAGATACATTTCAATGTCTCTCACTCTCTCTCTCTATGCCTCACTTTATATATACACATACAAACACACACTCACACACACAGACATATAAATATATATATATATATATATATATATATATATATATATATATATATATATGTATGTATGTATATCTTCAAAGTTTATTCCCAAATAATACATCTCACATAGTTAAAACATTAAAACCATCTAACAATACCAAATAAAAAAGCCACCCTGAATATGGCTGAAAAAATGGCAGAAAGCGATTAGGATTCGCTCATTATCCACAAATGGAAAAAAAAATTAAGAATGCTGGAAAAACTATATACAAAATGAATAACACATTTCTTGTCAGTTTTAGTCAACGAAATATATTTATAAGATAGATTGCTGTCCAAATATACATTAATTAATCTCACACACACACGGGCACGCGCGCACAGACACGCAAACATACATATATATATATATATATATATATATATATATATATATATATATATATATGTAAGGGGCGATGTCGCCATTTTATTTTTTTTCATTTCGCGCATGCGCGTTGTTTGTTTTTGTCGACTGTAAAATATAATAGGGTCAATTGGACAACATATGTGAGAAATTTTGGAAACGGCATTCATACCGCAATCTCCCATAGGAACATTTCAGTGTGTTTGTTGGTCAATCTGAAGACAGTGTAGATGATTTGGATGAGTTTAATGGGTATTATAAAGCTATTTGTATTAATCCCTAGGGATGGCGACGTTATGCGTTTATTCATCTTCCCACAGAGTCTCAGTCTCAACAGGGAGACAAGAATCTGCACTATGTAACACCAAAGATGATCTCAAGGCAAGGATTAAGGCAGCATTCACCAACTTAAACAAGGAGACCGTCCAGAAGAGATGCAGGATGGCCGTGGTTGAAGCCAGTGGCAATTTTATTGAATAAATTAACTCTATAGTATTTCAAGATATTTTAGAGTAATTTTGGAAAATATATATGTTAAAATGAGATGTCGGGGTTATTTAGACGACAAATTATCCATCCCAACCTGTATATCTGTTAAAATGAGATACCAGTGTTATTTTACATTTTGTGTGATTTAGACGACAATTTATCCATCGCACCCTGTCTGTTAAAATGAGATGCCGGAGATATATTCCTTTTTGGCGTCATTTAGACGACAATTTATTTCTCGCATCTATAAACCTGCTAAAAGGAGATGCCGGTGACATTTTCATTTTTGTGTTATTTACACGACAATTTATCCATCGCACTCTGTCCTTCCGTTAAAATGAGATGCCGGCGTTATTTTTTCATTTTTGTGTAATTTAGACGACAATTTATCCATCGCACACTGTCCTTCAGTTAAGATGAGATGCCGGTTTTATTTTACATTTTTGTGTAATTTAGACGACAATTTATCCATTGCACCCTGTCTGTTAAAATGAGATGACAGAGTTATATTCCTTTTGGCGTCATTTAGACGACAATTTATTTCTCGCACCCTGCATACCTGCTAAAATGAGATGCCGGTGTTATTTTCATTTTGCCGCAATTGTAGACGACAATTTATCCATCGCACCCTGTCCTTCTGTTAAAATGAGATGCCGGTGTCATTTTAATTTTTTCGCAATTTAGACGACAGTTTATTTATCGCACCCTGTCTATCTGCTAAAATGAGATGTCAATGTTATTTTCATTTTGCCGCCATATAGACGACAATTTATCCATCGCACCTCATATATCTAATATTTTCCGCCATTTTGTCTTTGATTCGTATCACTCAGCATTTACGTTGTTAACTATAGCCGTTTTCATTGAGTGGTTCTCGAGTTTTTTGCTTTATTTTACAGGGAGGGGGTGAAGTACGATATTAAAATTGCCTTGTATTATAAGTCCAATCAGGAAAGCAATTTTACATACCGACAGTCTAATAATCGCCAATTTCTTGTCGCCCGCCATTAATTGTTTTTTCTTCGACACTTTCAAGTTCCATTGCATTCTCATTGGATATTAATTTATAACTATTTCTTTAAATACCAATTACGTTTTTGCCAATTTCAAAGATTTCTTTTTCAAACTATCCCCACGCAAGGCAATAAATCCACAAAGCCGCAAGTGTTTCCTGAGTTCGAAACAATATCAGAAAAAGAACATTGTTGGATTACTAACCACGATTCTCACTCTTTCGTTGAGATAGTCACATAGGCCATATGATGGCTGGTGAATGACGTAAGGAGATAGTTTGAAGAAGGGCAGTTGTGATGTATAGCCCAACGAAGAAGGACGTCCCTTGATCACGCCGTAGGATTTACAGGAAAAAAAACATAGAGAAAATGCTTTAATTCTATCTTTCCCTTCGGGAAATATTACAAGTAAGGTTCCACTTTCTTGCGCACCGTTTGTTGTTGCGTATATGTTATAATTTCTCTGCGTGGGGAACGTGTTAAGATTTACTTTACCCCCACTTTGTAATATTGTGACATAAGATCGGTTTTTGATGTGGGGACCCGAGTGCTTCAACTCGGACTGCTGGTCTAAGCTGGTCATAGCTTGTCCTAACTGGTCAGAGCTGGTCTAAGCTAGTTAGAGATGGTCATAGCTTGCTCAGGCTGATCAGAGCTGATCTAAGCTAGTCATAGCCGTGATATCTACCCGACATGTGCCTGGGAAGTATGGGACACGTGTGTGTATATATATATATATATATATATATATATATATATATATATATATTTGTATACGACGTAGTATTATAAATCTCTCATTGAGAACAAAGAATGCCATCTCTTCCCATTCTACTATTCCATTACGTCCGTGAAATATCGATATTGTTTTATAATGGATTAACAATGCCCATGACGGGGGAAGCGCAAATGGGTGAATAAATCTCTCTTCAAAGCACTCTCATTACATTAATGACTAAGACACAAGTCGAACACGTAAGCAAAAATGATCGCATTGTCTCTCGACCATTCCCCGTAGATAGTGAACCAAATGGAGTATAAATATTAAGTTGGTGCAAAAATAATGTCGTTTTTTGACGTATTTTTTTAACGTCAAAAAACGACATTATTACGTCATTATTTTTACACCAACCTAATAATAATAATTCCTACGTTTGATACTCCGTGAAAATCTATCTATCTATCTATCTCAGTCTAATCATATCTATCTATCTATCTATCTATCTATCTATCTATCTATCTATATATATATATATATCTATCTATCTATCTTTTTATGTCTGTTCACATCTGTTTCAGCATGTTCATATGTATCTATCTCTGTATTTCTCTCCCTCTCTCCCCCTCTCTCTCTCTCTCTATCTCTCTCTCTCTCTATATATATATATATATATGTCTGTGTGTGTGAGTGTGTGTTTGTATGTGTATATATAAAGTGAGACATAGAGAGAGAGAGAGGGAGAGAGAGATTGAAATGTATCTCTCTCATACAATCGTTATGTTTAGTAAGGAATGCAGACCCCTGCTTTCGTTTTAGTCTAAATACCATATCAAAAGTGTGTGTATATAAATATAAATAAATATATATATATATATGTATAATTATTTATATATTATATGCGCGGTACTTATTAGAAAGCGCTCAATATCAGAGATAGAGCTAACATATTTGGTTGGATTGATGTGAGTTTGTGACCCTGGGTTCCACGAGCCATGATTACTGGATGTCTGTTATCAGTTATCTCCAGTTAATTCCCCTCTCTAAGTTCTCTAAGTTCTCCACTGCCTTAACCGGGTATTGAACACTTTGGGTCCTATCACTGGATCTAAATGACGCCTTTATTCACTGTGCCAGTGAGCGAAATAAAGGGTTCAGTTCGACATTCCAACCACCCGAAGACGGCCGGAGCGTACAACGTCCGAAACGTTGTAATAAATATGGCAACAAAGATGAGGACAATAGTCCGAATAATGTAAATAATGTACATAATACCTCATCTAAGAAATATAGGCAGATACTGAAGGGTCAAAACGTTGTAATAAATATGGCGACAAAGATGAGGACAATAGTCCGAATAATGTAAATAATGTACATAATACCTCATCTCAGAAATATAGACAGATTAGTTGAATAAGTATTTAATGGCATAATTTTGTTTTGTGTTTTAATTTCCCCTAAAAAATCGGCAGGAACTCTGCTATCAACCTAACAGAAATGCAAATAGACACGCTAGTTGATAGACTCAGATATGTTTGTGTACCAGATTGCAGCGGCTTGCCAGTCAGCTGATGTATTCTGGTACACCTGCATGGGTGGTGTGTCTACTTACATTTATATCTTGGTCAGCCCATACACTTTTTAACCGGCCCTAGTATGTGCCGTGTCCCTTCAGGGGTAGTAGATTATTGCTACCCACAACTACATAAAGGGATGAACGAGGACAATTTCCTACCGTGAACTGAATGAGTATAATAGCCAAGATTTTGTAAGCATAACATCCAAGCTAAGCATATTGATGCGAAGGAAAGTCACCACCTACTAGAGTTAGGCGCTAAATTATTGCATTGAAAAATATATAAACATGCGCGTATTCCAAATTATCCATAATAAATTACTTGTATGGGAATGCTATGAGACAACAGGTCCTTTATAATTTTCAACTGGTCAATCAATGAGATCACCATAATGGCCCGAGTAATACCTAATGTGAAATAATGCTACATTTCAGGAATGATAATTGCTAATTAGTTGTTCAGCTCGTGTTACGTTCCAATTAAGCTGAAAATTCTTTCTCCAGACGTGGGCAGAACATGACCAGATCGAAAGGGGATATAATTATCTGTTGCACAGATCCGACACCCAAATAACTATCCACGATCAACAGGAAAAAATGAATACTTTTCGGAAATATTGATCAATATATTTACGGCTAGACGAGATCAGAATTAAGAACGATCTATATTTTTAGCCCATTCTTTTCTTCTCGATATTATGTCCCTTCAGAATGTGAGTGATCATGGCTCCCCACAACTTCTTATCTTTAGTAACTCTTAGAAATGTTTGTCTTTCTAATATGTCTCCTACACCCAGTTCTACTATCTTGATCGTTAAAAAATGTTTTAATTAGGACTTCAATCCCGTAGAATTTTCTAAATCACTTAGACCAATGGCTCACCCAGAAAGTTCTTGGAGAACGCAAGCAAGAATATAGAATATCCTTCTTGGCATTGAAGGAACCTTCTATGCGATATAATAGCAGAAGTGTATCCAACTTGTCTCTAAAAAAAAAAAAAAAAGAAAGAAAAAAGAGCATACCACGATGAAATACGGCCCCAAACTTGATGGGAACAAAAGTTTTATCGTCAAAATGTATTAAGAGGAAAGACGAAAGTATTTTTTTTATTATTATATTAATATTTTAAAATCTTTCTAGCGCGTTCTAAATTTTGGTTAACAGATCGGAACATCTATCAGAGAGATGAAATTTAATTTTATATTAATTAATTATTCCTAAATTTTAACACATCAGCCGATCGCTATTAATGTCAACAAATGAGCACAAATAGTTATTAATTAAAAATTATAGTAATTAGCTAGCAGCATGGCCCCGCGTTGCGCGTGGTTGATTAAAAAATCGTTGACTTAAAATATTTTTGCCCTTCCTTGCCTTTAAAGGAGTGCCCTTTGCCGTGCTGTTGTTGCTAAATGCCTTACTTATTATACCTTTTATTTATGATCTTTTAAGTGTTTTATTACTCACCCCGGCAAAAAAGAGTTATCCCCCCTTGAATCTTTTTTTAACATTCTCCACATTTTTTTCCCCGACATCTTTTAAATAGATAAAATTTTTTCTGCGAGTTATCTGCCACATTTATCGGAAAGATGAAATTTAAATTTTTATTATTGCATTATTCCAAAATTTTAACACACCAGCAGATAGCGATTAACATCAATAACTGAGCACAATTACTTATTAATTAAAAAAAATGAGTAATTAATGTATAATCTTATTAATAACTAGCAGTTAGAGCCCGGCATTGCCCGGGGATGTAACAGTAAGAGATAGATCAAGTATCGACCATCATAAAGACTGAAAAATAAAATTGACAAAGATTATTGTTTAAGGATGACGGACATGCATGTCTTAATTAGTTTCTGTTTTTTTTTTTTTACGAATTGGTCAAACTCAAACAAAAACATTGTTTTCAATCGTTATGAGTCTACCGATTGAATGGAATTTTATTATAAACAATTGTCTTGTAAATGGAATTTTTAAAGCATTCTGAATGTAAAAATAAAGAAAAAAGTGTGCAAGACAATAAGAAACACTACCTGCCAAAAAAAAAGTGAAGCTTTGTTGAAATCGATTGAAAAATGTAAGAAATCCGATCCCATATATAAACGAACACACACACACACACACACACACACGCACACGCACACACACACACACACACACAAACAAACTGGGTTTTATAATAAGTATAACTCGATATGAGTTGTCCCCCTTTCATTCTCGTGATGCCTCTTAATCGTGTTTTCAAATTGATTTCGTGCAAAAACAATTGTGTTTTTCCTATTTTTGCCGCAAGGTAATTTTACGTAGTCCTGTGAAGTTTTGTTGAAATCGGTTGAAAAATGAAGGAAATCCGATCCAATATATAAACGTACAGACACACACACACACGCGCACACGCACACACACACACACATACACACATTCTGCGTTCTATAAGAAGTAAGATTACATGTATAAGATTGTCGTTTTTTATAAAAATAGAAAATGAATACGTAAAAAAATGTGTATATTAACAGAAAATTCCCTTTTGCACAATATAGCTAAATAGATAGCTATTAATGTCAGCAACTGATCGCAAATAGTTATTAATATTAATTAAAAAATAGTATTTAATGTATTAATTATTAAAGATTATAAATGAGAAATTGAGCGTCTATTTTGCGGTAAAAAACAAATTATTTTGGAAATTCTTGTAAATTGTCGTATTTTAATGAGATTTTCAATCATTTTTTAAACTATCTTTTTTATATATCTCCGTAAAATATTTTACAGCTACATATACCCACATATATTTAATTTTATGAAATTTCGAAAAATTAAATTTGATCAGAATATGATTTTATTAGTTAAAAATAGGTCTCATTGGAGAAATATATTTTTCAGTTTTTCATTTAGCGAATATCTACTTCGAATCGTAAAATGAAAAATTCAATAAAACTTATGTCATTGTTAATTAGAAAACGCTTTTAGTTGCTTTTATAAATAAGATATATTAAGGACACTATTGTCTTAAGGAAAAAATATTCCTTTGAATAATTAATTTTTATAAGAATTATTTTCTTTTTTAATTATAATAATTTTTGAAGTTTTAAATCTTTTAAAAGTATGTATTAATTTGAACTTTTTAGATTATTATGTTTAAACTATATTTATTAATTATTAATAGAAGATGAATAGGCACGAAGATTTTTAAAATAATTTTGAATGTTATATTTGCGTATTAACGAATATTTGTAAGTACAGTCTACGATATGCGACATTATCACGAAATAAGAGCGATGACTGTATTAAATTTAAAGCCAAAATGTCTAAAATTCAATAAAACATTAGATTACGAGGAATATTTTCCAAAATTTGTAAGATTACTGATTACTTAAAAATTACATAAAAAGGCGCTCACGTAATTTTCTTAAATTATGTTTTACAGATAAAAACTTCGTAGAACAAAATTAAATCTGTAATCCCCTCTTCAAACACGTAAACACGGCTACCATGGATTAAAAAACCATTTCTACGATATTTCAAACTTAAAGTAAATAATATTTGTTTCAAATCAGATTACTTATACTTCAAAGCAGCTACATAATGTTGCAAAAAAGTATATTTTATTTTTGCAAAATTTTCAAAACAGCGAATTAACTTGTGTTTAAAATATCTAAAAATGGACGATTTCCCTTCCGCTATATGCCATGCGTGATACACGCGTAGACGATCATGTATCTTTCGATAAATGACTGACGAGGCAGATTTTTCCCACAGTATGTTGCCATTTCTTCCTGCGGTAGACTTGTTACCATCCAAGGCTATAGGACCCGGGCTATCCTGTTATTTACCCATAGCTGGCGGGAGAAGAAGAGGATTCATACCTTCCTGAGGGTATTAGCCCGCAAATGAATGCAATGGAATTCGAACTCGGCTCTCCGATTTCTCATTCCGAGCCGCTATCCATTACTCCACCGTGCCTTGATGTCACTGAAAACAAAAATGAAAACCGATTCCAGTCCATAGAACTCAAGTTGATATACACCAGAGTATTCCGCTTACTGGAAACGGTAAATTTACTCCTTTAGCTTTCAATTATATCTAAGATAAAAGCTTCAAAAAAGATTTTCACTTTTTTAATTAATTTAAACGTTAGATATCTCTATTTTTTTGGAGGTACCTACAGTAGCATTATAAATAGAATATTCCATAGATTTATATGACACTGATAAGCGGTGTATCTGTGAAACTTGAAGCCGATTCTAAGATAAGTCTTTTGAAAATTGCTTTATCTTCACTGTAGCCTACTAACTGGTCTGGAATTCAGAGTTGGCTTTCTCCTAGATTGGTTGCCGGCCAGGACTAGAAACCCAAGTTCGCTTTCTTATTTAAAACATAGCTCTGGAGAAGATAGGGTTTCATATTTGTGTTTGCGAGAAAGTTGCCTTGACGAAATCGGATGAGATTCGAACGCGGTTCTCCGATTTTCATTACACAATCTGCACAACCAAAATTTGAGTAACTACAGAGTGCGATGGGTAAATTGTCGCAATTTTATATTTTTAATTTCACGCATGCGCATTGTTTGTTTTTGATTTTGTCGTCTGCGTAGAATAGTTGGGCCAGTTGGGCACCGCCTGTGAGGAAGATATAAAAGCACGAAGACGCAATTCACTACACCAGAAATTTGGAAACGGCGCACTCTACTGCTTGGCATTCGTGCCGGAAGCTCCAATACGAAAATTTCAGAGTATTTGTCTGCCACTGCAAAGGATTCGAAAAGCGTAGGATGAGTCTAATGGCGATTACGAAGGTGTTTGGAATGATCACGAGTGATGGCGATGTCATGCCTCCATTTATCTTCCCACAGGGCATCAGACCCAACACGGATGGTTATATCAAGCGCCTTAAGGAGGTAATCATTTCCTGGATCAAGTGGATGGAAGATCCTGTGTCTGGAAACAGGACTCTACACCATGCCACACAATCAAGCAAACCAAGTCCTAGATCTCAGACAATTTCTGTCAGCATATCACCCATAACATCTGGCAACCTACCTCCTCAGATTGCAACACCTTGATAAATATGTGTGGGACGCAGTTGAACGAGAGACCAATAAAACTTCTTTTAACACCAAAGACGAAATGAATCAAGGATTATGGCAGGCAGCATTCATCAACGTAAACAAGACAGTCCAGAAGATTTGCACGAGATTTCGGAGTTGTCAGGAGGCCGTGGTTGAAGCCAATGGCGATTTTATTGAAAAAAAATTGCTCTTTTTTTTTTTTTTTTTTTAAGCATTGCGCCCCGAGCAAGGCATGAAGCCACTAGGATGCACTAGGGTTGCAGAAGATTTGTAGCAAGAGCAGATAATAGTGATAGAAGAAAAGATGAAGGGAAGGGTAGTGTGTAGATCAAGGTAACTGGAGATGTCGATTGACATACATTTGAATAGTTGGAGATTATAGCTGTCAGGGAAACAGTAATTGGGAAGGGTGTTCCACAGGCAAGAGGTGCGAGGTATGAAGCTATTGGAGTAGAAGAGACGGCTACATTTTAAAGTTTCTACAGTGTAAGGGTGAGAGCGGGATGCCAGCCTCGTAAGGCGCTTGTATTCGTGGAGACTGGGGACGTCGGAGCAATTGCCATGAAAGTATTTTTAGAAGAGACAGAGAGAGGCGACGGCGCATCTGTGAGAGAGTGACTGTAGACGAGACGCCAGATCAGGGCCAATCACATTACATATCCGTCTGTGGATCTTGTCAAGAACTCCGAGGTAAACAGAAGGTGCCCCAGACCATATATGGCAGCAATACTCCATGCAAGGGCGAATGGTCGTTTTGTATATTTGAAGTATCGTTTTGTATTTCAAGATATTTTTGTAAATTGGGTAAATATATGTTAATATGGGATGTCAGCGTCATTTTAATTTTCGCGTCATTTAAACGACAATTTATACATCGCATCCCCTATATATATATATATATATATATATATATATATATATATATATATTTCGATTGTAGGTGCTGTTCAACTTATAATTACATGAATCATCCATACAAAAAACAAATATAGAGGTTAATGATTTAAATGTCGAGAATAGCACTTCGCAAACAATTTCAATAAGATACATCAACCCCGAACCTGTATATGAATGATATGATCCCTGTTTATAAATTCCAGTTTCATAAGGTATTTTATGTTCTTGATAAAATCCAAAGAAGTGTCTGCAATGTTATCGGTCCTTAACTGACATCTCTGCTTCAGTCACTTTCTCACAGCCCAGCTATGTTTTTATATTGTTTATTCTATTAATATCTATCTATCTATCTATCTATCTATCTATCTATCTATCTATTTATCTACATCATTCTATTGATATCTATCTACTTCATTATGTTAATATCTATACATCTATCTTTACATGTATCTAAATTTTTAATTCTATTAATACACACACACAAATATATATATATATATATATATACATATATATATATAATTTATTCGAAAATCTTAAGACAAATACTACAAAAATAGCGATTTTGTTGCAACGCAGTATTGAGCACCCTTTTAAGAACAATATTTTTTGGTTATAGGAATTTATTCCGTATACACCAATGATATACTTGGGTATATATATATATATATATATATATATATATATATATATATATATATATATATATATTCATGAATTATTATGTCCACTTATTACTGAGAGTATAAACAAGAACACAATCTATTTCATACCTGAGGATGTCTGTAGGAACAGACGAAAGCTTGTAAAAATAAAAATACCTAATGCAACTGAAATTTATAAAACAGGATCTTTTCATTCATAAACAGGTTCGGGGTTTTTGTATATTATTTAAATTGTTCGCGAAGATGGATGATTTCTCGCCATTTAAATCATTAACCTTTGTATTTGTTTTATGTATGAATAATTCATGAATTTGTAAATTAATTGCACCTTTATTGAATATATATATATATATATATATATATATATATATATATATATATATAGAGAGAGAGAGAGAGAGAGAGAGAGAGAGAGACAGTCTGTTCATGGCTTACGATCACATCATGTTGAAACACCGATACCTGGAAGATCACTGAAGTAATGCAAAGTCGAGCCTGTCTAGTATCTTGATGGGTGACCACTTGGGAATAAAAGCTGCGTGTGCTGTAATGGACAGTTTCCTGGGATATTTAATCTAACAAATAACCTGCAATGTGGGGGGTGATAAGTCTTATAAACCAAATAAAGGATTTAGTCAAATTATCCATTATCTATATTTCAATCTATTTGTATTCATATGAATATAGGTCTATATACATATTACTGTATTTCTTATTTAACTAACTCTCATCCCTCGAGAGACTTAATTATTTAAAATAAGTTTTCAATACAGTAGTTTTATAAAAAATAATATAAAAAGAATTTATTTTATTTACAATATCATATATATAGAAGTTAGAAATATAGACTTGTGGTAGAATTTAGAAGGAATCGAAAGCTTAATCCTAAACAAGAAACAAGGGATAAGCTTCTACATCTGTGACGGTGAAGAATTAGGAACAGGGCGATATTGTATTTGAAATTCACTTAAAAATGTTCGGAATCTTTGGTTTAACCAGATATACAAGGTGTCCATAAATATCGTGTGCACTTTAAAAATTATAATTTTATTTGAATCTGCGATAGAAATAATTTGTAAAACGGATTAGAAAGAAGTAAATCTATATTTTTTAAGGCTTTATGGAAATTTTATTTAAGTTTCCACATGTCCTCCATCATTAGCAATATAAAGGGTAATACGATTTTGCAGTTCACGGAAAATATTTGCCAACTGATTTACAGTAATGCCTGAAATCACATTAGTTATTTTAGCTATACCCAAAACTGGGTACATTAAATTTTATAACATTTTTTACAGATTATTTCTATCACAAATACAAATAAAGTTATATTTTTTTAATTGCACACGAACTTTATGGACATCCAGTATAATGATGAGGTAGGATTTACATTCTGGTATAACAGACATCGGCTCGAAATCAGAGAACCGAGTTCAAATGCCTGCCTGTTTCGTGATATTCACTTTTCCCTGGGGTCAACAATGGCAAGATAAATTATATTAGACTGGCCGCTGAAAAGCTGAATCAACACCATGAAGACACGAGATGTCGTAAACTTTTTATCCTTTTTCCTCCCAGCATGCACTAGTAGAACCGGAAGTGCTTGCAATCATCATTATCATAATCAACATTATTGATGTTATCATAAACGGCTTCCTTCTTAAGGTAATTTATTTTTTTATTCATGCAATTCAAACTTTTCTAAATTACAATATAAATAATTACAGATCAAAGTTTGTTTTGGTTACAGTCCAAGGGCGATAACTCACTCACTTTGTATTAGGTTTGGTGCAAAAATTATGACGTAATAATGTCGTTTTTTGACGTTAAAAAATACGTCAAAAAACGACATTATGACGGCATTATTTTTGCACCAACCTAATAAAATCAGTCAAATACTTTGGAGTTTGTATTGTTCGTCCGCTCCGAGTTTTTTCACTACTTCCTCTTTTATTATTATTTGTTAGTTTTTTTTTTTTTTTTTTTTTTTTTTTTATTGGTTTCTTTTTCAAAAGTCTCTTATAAAAAAAAAAAAAAAACTGAAAATGAAATATGTTTCCTACGTCTTCGGAAATCCCCTCGATTATTTTCACAATATATGACCTGTTGTTATAATCATAATCGTAATCAACATTATTGTTGTTGTTAAAAACATTCACTTACGCATAAAATAATCCTGGGACAGGTTTGAACCCGTCTCATTTCCTCTCAACTATGGGTTGAATAGCAAGACAGAATGGATCCTACAGCCTTGGTTGGCAGCCAGTCTATCGTAGAAAGAAACGGCAACCTATTGCGAGAAAATCTTCTGTCGATAACTGACTGACCCAGTCTATCATACTGTATCTTTTAGCTGTAAATCTGTGAAAGCTATGTTCCTGGGTATGAGGATATATATATATATTTTAAAAATTAGAAAATAAAAAAATAAAGACGGTAATATTTCATTACTATTTGTTTGTTCCTCAATTCGTTAGTCCGCACGACCGCTACGTCCTGCCAATAGCGCGTGAAAAAATGGACTATTCTGTTTTGATCTCGTGGAAAGAGGGGGAAAGACGCTACTTGGTTTCAATGAGAAAAAGTAGGAAATAAAGAAAGAATGAACGAAAGACGGTAAAGTGAAAGTGTTTGACGCCTCCCGTCAGTATCTCATAAAGCACTCATAAAGAATGGACTATTCTGTTTTGATCGCGTGGAAAGAGGGGGAAAGACGCTACTTGGTTTCAGTGAAAGAAAGAAAGAAGGGAATATGGAAGTGTTTAATGTCTGTTTGAGTGAAATGGAAAAAGTTATCAATTCCAAATCTTTTCGTTTGTACCCCCTTACTTATTAAAATGACAGCCGGCAGACATTATTATTGCAATATTTTGTTAAATTTATTATACTGAAATAACGGTTCTATAGGAGGATGTCTACTGATATTTTATTGTCGTAACATCGCCATGACTTCATTTAATAATAAGTATAAAAATTCATCAAAATATTAAATTTTACAGATTAAAGATAGTTCTAATATTAGGTTGGTGCAAAAATAATATCGTTTTTGGACGTTAAAAATACGTAGAAAAAAAACGATATTATTTTTGCATCAACCTAATAATAATAATAATGTCTTAATAAAGTCCATCAAAGGACAAAACGCGTCAGCTAAGATAAGTCTCCCTTTTGTTTTTATTCATATTGTCCTTTTACAGATGTATCGTTTCTGAATTTCCACTCACATAAAGGTGTGTATAAAACATTGGTTACATGTTATCTAATATCTCTATAACATTGAATTCGGAAAATGATTTACCATTATTAGGAACTATTCTTGGATTGTTTCCATCGTAATTCTCCTGACGGAATATTACCGTTCTTTGCATTCCGTCCAGATAATTCAAATTACACAATTACTCTACGTTTGGCACTGATACGGTCAAAATGGTTTCAAGCCAAAATTGGAGAACACTACCATCATATAAGGTTTGAGTAAAGAGTAAAAAAAAAAAAAAAAACAGGCTTCTACATTGCCTTGTAGGTATTTGTATTACTGATATTTACAGATCGAGATGTTTAGAATATCGGAAATTAATGCCAATCTACCAATCTGCCACGCTGTAGAATGGACATTACGGATTTTTGAGCTATGTTCGAATCTTAATGACGTTAGCTGATTTTGTTTTGCGTAATGGATGTTGGGATTGATTGGCGGAGTAGGTAATGGCTGCTCTAGTTAATTATACGCAGTACTTATTTAAGAACGTTGCATACTGACAAAGACAATATTCGGAAAATAAAAAAATGTACCTGGTCTAAACAGTAACATTGGCAAAAACAATCATCAAATGATATGTTTAGAGACAGAATGTAAACATTATGCAAACAGATTTTTTGTCAAGAGTAAATGGGGGAATAATGTACATCAGTGTTGGAAAGTATCAGAGCGTGTGTCTGTAATACATCTGACGGTTCAAGAAAAAATATGCGAATGTCAACAAATAGAATGGATCCAGAATGTCCAGCTAACAATGCTATGGCGTTTTAACTTGAAAAGACTGACTTCAAAAATCTCAGAGGTCATCCAAGAAACACCATAGTCACAACGCTGAACCAAGACATTCAAAGAACAAAATAGAAAACCCCTTTTTTTTCCAGTGGAGAAGTTTACAATCAAGGAAGCTTTGTAACGAATCCGCAAACTCGCAGAGGACAGAGAAGGCTAGCAAAATTTGAGAAGATTTTAATTCGTGAACTCAAATCGAAACAGTTTTGATGATGATATATATATATATATATATATATATATATATATATATATATATATATATATATTATAATAATATTTTTTGTTTAAAAATATGATTCCTTCGCTACATAAGAGTTCTCATGTTTCAAAAACGGGAGTCGAAATCATCCAAATAATTAATAAAATTAAGTTGGATTGAGGTGTTTAGTCACGTTTCATCTTCAAGCGAAATTTTAGGAATCTAAATATATATATATATATATATATATATATATATATATATGAAGAAATATAGTCTTAAGTTGTGCTATATTTATGGGATAAAGTGATCAATTTCAGAGATAGAGCGTGTGTAAATATAAAAGTGAACATTATAGAGAAACGCATAAGTAGGTAGTACCGTGACGTCTAATTGATCGCTATTTCTATTCTATCCTCTATTAATATTCGGTCACCATTTCTACTCTATCCGCTATTATTATATGGACCGCTATTCTATACTCTATTCACTATACAATTTCTCTATTTAGATCACTATACGGATTACTATTCGAGCGAGTATTATCAAGCAAGTACTATTAGTGCGGGTGTTATTCGAAGGCGTCTAACACCAGTATTGTTCAACGGCGTTACTATAGTTGTGTCTTCAATTACAAAGTCTCAACTACAACGAGCATTTACGAAAGTGATAACGAGTATTCGATCACATTACAAATGTGGCAGAGTGCTTGTTGACATCATAAAAATCTTTTATCCGACAAATAGTAAGCTTCATCTCCTCATAGCGTCTTCATCTCCAGAAGAAGGGGGTTGGAACCATATGACAGTATAAATATATAAATATCATATATATATATATATATATATATATATATATATATATATATATATGATATTTATATATATATATATATATAACCTCAAGACCTCCGGTGCAAAAGCAGCCGGCTAAAGATTCCACTATTCTGCCTTGAATGTCACCATGAAACACAATTGTGAGATGGTGGTGAGTGGTGACCACAGCGGCGGTGCCAAATGCGCTAACTGAATGAATGATTAAAAGATGGTCGTGGGTTGAAGTAGCTAATGTTGGCTTTAGAATGTGCTCCAATACTCATTCCATATGCCCACAGAATTCTGTCTTGTAGGTCTTGCCTATTTAAAATCTGATAGGAAGGACAGGGTAACCTCGAGATGTCCGGTGCAAAAGAAACCTTCAAGCCATTGCATGAATCCATGAACCACAATTGTGAGATGGAGGGGAGTGGTGACCACAGCGGCGGCACCAAATGCTCTTTCGATCGCAAATGTGTAAGAATTCTCATTTACACCAATTTTTTAAATATTTCCTCTCAGTCACCTTCAAACTTGTTCGTTTTTTTGCTAACCCAAGATAGTGCTTCTGGTCTTCCATACTCTATTACGTGGAATGATGGAACTTTAAGTATGGTTCTTTTAATGCAGTTGTTCGCTGTGTATACACTCATTGTTTATTCAATATTTTCGGATGTTATTCTTTCTTTTGGTATTGAAGAGAAAATCATTTCCACAATATTTATTGTCTGTTTCCAAAGCTTATTAGCTTTCAAATGTTTAAACATTGCATATATATATATATATATATATATATATATATATATATATATATATATATATATATATATATGAAATGCACAAAGTCCGACAATTATTTTAAAGACATTTTCATGTTTATACATTCTTTTTATAGATGGTATTTATCAATCCACCCACGGGGATTGAATGTGGCACAAGGCCTTTTTAATGTGGGTATTTCCGAGCCCGTAGGCTCAGCCAAAAATAAATAACCATCCAAATGCCCCGAGTCGGGGGGCAGTTCCGTCAACCTCCCCCAACGAAACCCTACCCTTCGGCGGAGCTTCGTCCGGGTTCCTCTCTGCAAGCAGAGAGTTTGACAGACACCCGACCCGGCAGCTCACAAAGCGCAGTTACTACACTTTGATCCTAGCCACCGGTTGAGATAAACACTCAGTTGTGGAGCAAGCTAAGTGAGTAATAATCTAACCTTGAGAAAGAGAGCTATTTATGGTGCCATGGAGCATCTGATTGTGCTAAAGTGGGATAGTCCATTGCTTGGGCTGTGATTGGCTGCTGGTACATGAGTGGAGGTATTTCTATATAAATACCAGCTTGATTCATCAGTTAGTTTGCAAGGTTTGTATTGAATTACCACTCCAAGTCTTTTTGATTACTGGACGAGATGGTGTAGTACGACGAACTGATTGAACTCAAGTGTGAACTGATAAGTGGTTTCTTTATTTTAAGTTTGATTTGTTTTGCTAAAAACCTTTTTTGAATTTTTCAGTTTCTACTTTTCTGTTTATTTCAGGTGTTCATTTCTGTGCTTTTGCGTTTTGATTATTTCCTTACCTTTTCGTTTACTTTGTATATAATTTTTCCCTCCCCCACGGTGTTCGTTTGCATTTTTGTTTTGTTTGAATTATTGCATTGTCTACCTTTGGTTGTCCACGCTTTTCTTTTCTTTTATTTGGTTTGGTTTGGATGTTTCATTCCGTGTTCGGAAAAACAATTTAGAAAGAAAAAAGAGATACGGTTTACTTGGACCGTCGTGGTGGCCTGCCACCATGACGGAAGAAAATACAAATAATTCACCACCGCCGGTGTCACCTGTGGAAACGGCCTGGTGTAAGAACAATCAAGTTAAAAAGGATGCTGAGTACTATGAGGCTAAGTTCAGCAAGTTTGAGGATTCCTTCAAGAATAACGATTTTGTGACAATCCCAGAAATCTGGGAGGCTGTAAAGACGAGAGTTGTTTCCCTGCTTACCTCGGATGTGAAAAGCCGTAAACTGGTTGGGGTAGGCAGGGAGACCATGGAAGAGGTACTTAAGACATTGAAAATCTATCCTAGAGTCCTGGCTAGAATATCGAATGCCATGTGGGACATTCTCCTCCACTCGGAGCAAGAGGCAAAGGGATTGGTGGGGAATGTGTTAACCACAAAGAATATAAAGCTGCAGACAGAATATATGGGCACTCGCAAGACGAAAATTACAGTCCACGGGGTACCAGTTGACATTAGTGAAGGTAGGATGGGTGCATTCTTCACCAAATTTGGAAAAGTGAATGAGGACAGAGCGGTTCTGGGGAAGTCGGGAATCGCAACATAGAGCTGCAAGTCACCCAGTCGCAGAAAAGTTTTGGGATGGTCCCCAATGTTCTCACATGTCGAAAAAGAAGAATGTTAGTTGTGGTAGAGGGTCGGAAACTTCGCTGTTGGTCATGCGGCACCCCGGGACACATCGTGAAGGAGTGCCCCGGCAAACTTCCTCAGCCCTCAACAACTGCAACAACAGCAGTAGCAGCAAAAGAGGCAGCAAAAGAAGCAGCAGTAGCAGAGGAGGGAAAAGGAAAAAAAGACCCGGAAGGCACTTGGAAGGAGGTAGTTAGCAGGAGGGCGAAAAATATGCCCTCTCCTCCCAAGAAAGAGGGGACTGTAACCGCACAACAACAGGCAAGAAAGGGGCAGGAGGAAGGTCTCAACAAGTCGGAAAGCCCGAGAAGGGTAGAAAATACCAAAAAGGCTGAATGCCCTACTGAAAGCCCCAAGAAGGCAGGGAACCCCAGAAAGACAGAAAGCCCCAAAAAGGCTGAAAAGCAAGCACCGCAAACAAGGAAAAGTCATTGCAAACAAAAGCAAGAAATGGAGGTCGACACTATGCCACCACCTCGGACGTCTACCTTAAAGAGAGGTAGAGAGGAGGATGAGGAGGTGGAAAAGCAGCTACCAAAGAAGTTGGGCCGCAGTAGGGCGGAGGGAAGCAGTGACAAAGTCAGGTTCCTTTCCGTCCCGGCTGACCCGAAAGAAAATATGGCAGTACCTAAACCAAGGTTTACCTCTTCTTCCCCTACCCGTGTTACACCCCCTCTCCCTCCATCTCTCCCCTCAGCGCATCTTCAACACCCCCTCATACATCCACCTCTTCCCCTCCCCACCGTTCCAGAGGCAAGAAAAAGAAAAAAACTTTTTGCACGGCCAGAAGACATTTGCAGGTGTACAGGGAAGAATACAGGAAAGCCCTGTCCAGCCAAAAGAGGGCCCAGTTAGGGCTCTTGTATAAACTGGAGTCAGTGGATGGGATGTCGGTGGAGGACCCGCGTAACTTCCCTGATGCCCCAGGTGTACTTACCTGTGTCAGAGACACGGGGACTTACCTGAAAGTCTGGGGGCATGTTGCGGAAGCTAAAGACAATTTCCCTTAAATGAGGATGGTCGAAACAGATTCACCCTATTTAAAGAAACTGGGGCGATATTGTGCCGGGAGGGTCCCAGTTATTCTCCACCCCTCCCTATATAGGTGCTTAAAATTGACTTATCCTTCGGACGTCGGTGGGATTGTCCTGGAAGGATGAATGACGTCAGAGCTAGGTGTAGGGAGCCTAGGACAATCCGTCGGGGTCCTTTCGCCTACAGATTTCCGCACTGTATGTGAGTAGGTTTTTGCGCTTATTCTTTTTCTTTTTTTGCAGGCCTAGACGATAGCAATTAAGATAGCTACGCTGAATGTGAGGGGCTTGAGGGATCGGGTAAGGCTGCCCGCCTGCTCCGGGACCTGTTGTCCTTTGATGTGGATGTCGCCGCGATCGAAGAGACCCACTTTGTTTGCAGTTCCGATGCGTGTGTGCTAGAGGATAACTTTGTCATCTATTCAGCATATGGGGACCGTTCTGCCAGAGGAGTTTCTTTGCTTGTCAGACGTACTCTTGATGCGAAGGTGGAACTTGTGCATACCGATGCCGAGGGCCGGTTGATCGTGGCCGATATTGCCGTGAAAAGTAGTTCGCTCCGAGTCGTTGCGGTTTATGCGCCCATTGATCGGGAGGATCGGGTCTCGTTTTTCAGCGGTTGGGGCCGTTCCTAGTGGATTCAACGCGCCTAGTTTTAATGGGGGACTGGAATGCCATCCTGGACCCCAAGTTAGACAGGGGACGGGATGCTAGTGGGAGAAGAGGCGATCGTAACCTGGTTGATCTGATCGACGATTATGGTCTCGACGATAGATACCGCGTCGATCATCCCGGGGGGAGAATGTGGACGTCGGCTCTTAATTGGCCTTTTGACAAGGTAGTTAGCTACCTTGACAGAATGTTAGTGAGAAGAGCCAACATAGATCTACTAGATTGCCCTACGTTCCACTGGGTAGGCTATTCGGACCACAAACTCGTTTGTGCCCGGGTGGCATTAGACAATAGGCCTAGAATGGCTGGGTACTGGAAGTTCAATCTGTCTTTACTGGACAGGAAGGACTTCCAGGAGCAGCTAATTAGACTAGTGCAGCGAAAGCTAGTGGAGGCGGTTATCAGGAATAGGTGGTGGGAACGTCTTAAATGTAGGATTAGGTCTTTCACCACTAAGTTCAGCAAGCGGCTGGCCCTAGATAGAGCTGACAAGGTGAAGACGCTTAAGGCTAGTTATTCCCGGGCGGTGGCTGTTGGGATCCCCTAGAGATAGCCTTAGCTACGGAGGCTCTGGATCGTTCGAATAGCGAGCGGTACATGGGCCAGGTAATTAGACATAAGTTAAGCAAGATGTCTTCCGAAGCGGTGAAATTGGGCGCAGATATGCGCCGGGAAGAGGTCCGTCGAGGTGGCGATCGTTACATTCGTGAAGTCAAATCCCCGGAGGGGCGTACTCTTCGGGCCACTGACGACATGTGAAACGCGTTTAGGCGCCATTTCGAGAACCGGTTTACCAAGGAGCCTGGTCTCCGTGAGGAGGAGTTTCGCAGCTATTTGGCTGACTTTCCTCGACTTTCGCCGACTGATGCGAGGGAGAGATCACTGAGGGCGAAGTCTACGCGGTATTGAAGAAGGTCGGCAGAGACAAGTCGCCCGGTCTGGATGGTTTGCCCTATGAATTGTACTTGAGGCTGTCGCACATATTTGTTTCGATTTTGACTGCAGTGTTCAACAACTGGTTTCGGTCGGGGTCCATCCCCAACCGGATCACCAGGGGCGCGATCACTCTGTTGAAAAAGGGCAAAGGTGGTGGGGGAACCTAGACGATTACAGGCCCATAACTCTGCTAAACACAGAGTTAAAGATTATGGCCAAGATCCTGCAGGAGCGTTTGCAGTCAGTTGCCGAGTCTCTGTTGGGACCTGAGCAGACTTGTTCTGTGAGGGGCCGAACAATTCAGAGCAACCTGCATCTGATCATAGAGGGAGTAAAAAACGACGAAGTCGTCGCGCTGATCAATTTGGATCAGTTTAAGGCATTTGATAGGGTCGACCATCGCTATCTTGCTACTGTCCTGCAGGCCGCTGGATTCGCACCCAACTTCTGCCTCTGGATTAGCCTCCTGTATCGCTCCCCCAGTGCTGTGGTACAGTGAACGTAAGGTTGTCGGACGCTTTTGTGCTGTCTAGGTCGGTTCGTCAGGGTTGTCCGCTGTCGCCTCTCCTTTATGCTTTAGCGTTGGAGCCTCTCCTTCGCCGGCTGAAGGACGAGACCGGCAGTCCGGCCCTACGTGCAATTGCCGTTCCTGGAGGGTCTCGAGCCAGGGTTTCAGCGTACGCCGATGACGTATCTGCTTTCGTGTCGTCCCGCCGCGACATTGAGGCGGTGCAGAAGGCGCTTGATCTGTACGAGAAGGTGACAGTGGCCAAGATAAACCGCGACAAGTCGTCCGGTTTGCGGTTAGGTGCCTGGAAGGGGGACACTCTTCCGGGCCGCTTCGGTTGGACGGACGGTCCTTTCCGCATTCTTGGAGTGTGGTTTGGGACCGACCTCCAGCTGGAGAAGAATTGGTTGTAGGGCCCATATATATGAGTTTGCTGAGCTAGCCAGAATCTATTCATAATCAACATTTTGGCAGTTTGATTCTAGAACCTATTGTTGCTGGTTGCATTGGGGCCGCTATATCTGTTCAAGCTTCTTTATGATCCCAAAAATGTAGGTCCGCCATTGATCCATTCAGATTATATATCTTCTATTTTCTTTTGATCGCCTTTCATGAACAAAATACGCCTTCAGACGCTTTTAAAGCATCCTGATCAGTGGCAGATATAACATGAAACTAATGAAGCTCAAGCTTCAGGGCCCCTAATCCAAGAGAGGACCCTAATCTTAGAGGACAAATGAAGCGAATGCTGCTAAAGGAAAAAGAACAGTCGAGAGAAAAGCAATTGTCTCTTCCTACTCAGTTTCATATGACAAAATCAGTGATCTATACTATTCTTATAAATAAAGAGACGATCATATCTTTCCTTTTTCTTTTCCAAACAATAACATCTCTTTCTTCCCTCTTCCACTTACGCCATCAACTCTCCTACTTAAAGGTACGTTAAAATGAAAATGTTCATCTATATTTTATCTGTTTAGTATTGGGTTTATTTAATTTTTTCTTAGATTTAATGACTTTCATTAGTTTTGTGTATAAACCTGTGCCTAAAGTACCGTTGTAAAAGTTTAAATAAGCAATCATCTTGGGACCAGGAACAGTTTAATCCATTTTACATTGATTTCTATTGGAAACATAGTTTCAGCTTACGAACATTTCGGGTTACGAACAGGCTTCAGGAACGAATTAAATTAATTTAAGTATTTAGAAAGTAGCTCAGTTCTCTTCAAACTCTGTAATTACCTACAGGTTTTTTTGTAGAAACATCACTTGTCTTGAGAAAAAAAATGGTTCTGCTATTGATCAACCCTTCAAATCAACTGGATCACAGACCGTGTGAATAGAATGAAACTTAAATGTGCGTAACATAAAGGGATCATGTTGATCTTGAATTTTTATTTTAGTTGATTAATTCGCTTACTGCGTTGATTACCGGTACGACCGTTTTACTCAAAGCAAGCGATATTTGTACAAATACTAATATGTTGTACTTGTAAGCAATTTTTAAACATAATTCGAAGAAAACAGATATACTATCGAAATTTTGTTAAATATTGTTAGGCACTATACTTTTTCTTTTCTTAACCCTTTGAGCACTCAACACCGTTTTACCCGTTGTAGAGAAAAATGATGTAATACCCAGGCACCAGTTGAACAGTGGTAGAGAAAAATGACTTAATGCCCAACCACCGAATGAACGGTGAATAAACACTTGTAACTATTTTTATTTGCGAATTTTGACTCAGGAGCTCAAGCAGCAGGGGTTAAAATTGTTCAGAACCGCAGGTGTTAAAGGGTTAAAAGAAACTTTTCTTCCTTATGTATTGTAATAATAATAAAAATAATAATAAATGTAACAAGTATCTTTTTGATGTTCTAATTAAAATTTAATATCATTTACTCAGGCAATGAAGCATTGTGGGTCTTGATCCCTGTCAGTTAAGTGCCATCACGTGATCTTTCGATTCATGATTGACCAGGCAGAAGATTTTCCCGCAGTTGGTTGCCATTTCTTTCTGCGTTAGATTGGATGCCAACCAAGGTTATAGTATCTATTCAAGCCATAACCGGGGTAGAGGAATGGATTTCTGAAAGGTTAATGAATGAAACAAACTCGCCTGGAATTTGAACTGGGATCTCCAATTTCTTTTTCCGATATATTATTCATTACCCCAAAATGAACATCACCTGATCTAAAAGTAGTGGAGAGCCATGATCCTAAATGGACAAAGCCCAGAGAAGAACGAGCTTCTGTAAATAGATGGTCGGACAAGGACTGGAAGGCATGCCGAAAAATCAAACATTGCCCAGAGTTATCAGGTTGGTGCAAAAGTAATGTTCGATTTCAAGGTCTATATTAAAAATGAAAAAAGCCCTTGATTATGAAAATATTTATTCGCTAACATGACCTCATTTGCTTTCTAGAACATCATTCCATCTGTCAACAAGCTTACAAATGCCACGTCTGAAAATTTTTTAAAAAATATATGAATCCAACTCATTTTCAACCTCTTCTGTTGATGTTAACATCAGATCATCGAAATGATTCTGTATTCCCGAATTAAGCGATAATCAGAAGGAGAAAGGTCAAGAGAATATGGTAGATGAGGAAATATTTCCTAACCAAGCTCCCCGAAAAGGTTTTTAGTCATCCGAACTGTGTGAGAACGAGCGTTATCGTGATGACTGATGGCACCCGTTCTGTTCACTAAGGAAGGCTGCTTTTGGTTCAATTCTGTTTTCAAACAACGAAGTTGATCACAGTTCTGATTGGCTGTAATTGTTTGATTGTTGTTTAACAGTTCATAATGGACAATTCCTTCATTATCCCACCATACAATGAAAATGATATTTAGAGGAAGTCCTCTTAGTTGTTGAACTGATCTTCCTCTTCGACTGACCCACGTCGGCACCATTTAACTTTATCTTAAAAGATCAACTTCTCATCACCAGTCACAAGCCTAGCTAAAAATGGTGCCTGAAGTTGTCGTAAAAACAATGATTCATAATAAGCAACACGCCGTTGCAGATTTTCTTGAGACAGTTCGTGTGGGATCCATTTCCCAACTAGTGAAACTTTTCCGATCATTTTTAATGGGTTACTTTAAATTGTTCAGCAAATCACCTAGAGATAATCGTGTGATTGTTTGTGACAACAGCTTTCAACTCTTCGGAATCAAGCTTTTTTGGACGACGCCCTTTTTACGCGTCACTGAAACTGAAATTCTCAAATCGGAAACGGCGAAAACACCTCCTGCAATTTCTTCCATTGACTTCATCTTCTCCGCAAGCACTCCGCACTTGCATTAACATCTTTATGAAACTCATGCAGAAAGATATTTTGATTGTGATCTTTAGATGCGATGAACATGGGTGCAAATATTACGGAAGATCATGAAAAATATTTTTATAATCTGAAAGAGAAACGTATAAATTACTTATTGTGATATTCTTTAACTATAACGAGATGCACATATTTCATAAATACTATTTAAAACAATCTTCTAAAAAATCAGACGTGTGTGTGGGTTTCTGTATATTAAATTATACAATTCCTTTAAAATGGGCGTATATACAGGGTGTCCCCCACAAATGCACTTTTGACTTGGTCATCAATTAGAATATTTATAAACATGCATTTAAAATCATTTAACATTTAATTTAAACAGTTAATCTTCTTTCTGATTCAATAAACAAGAATATTTCTAAATTTTAAAAATTAATCTTATTTACAAGTCAATAAACACTGCATTTAATGTCATTTAAAGAGGGAGAACAATTTTGGAGACACACAGTATATATAGACTTTTCTTCTACATTTTATTAACACCTTTATGAAACTCATACAGTAAAATATGTCGAATGTGATCTTTAGCAAATGGGTGCGAATGTTGTGGAAGATCAGGGAAAATATTTTTATAATCTGAAAGAGAAAGGTATAAATTACTTATTGTAACATTCCTTAATTATAACGAGAAGTACAAATTTTATAAATACTATCTAAAACTTTCTTCTCAAAAATCGGACATTACTTTTGCACCAACCCGATACCTTCACTCCTCGGCAATGTTTATTGTTTTCAAAAGCGATAATTAGAATTGTAATAAATTGTTATAAAATCTAAACATATGACGAAACTGAATGTATACATTTTTTTTTTGTTCTTGAGAATTTACAACAAAAATATTAATCGCTATTTATTTATTATAATTAATAAATAGTGTAAATAAACAATTTATTATTTTTGTTGTCAATTGTCAAGAACAAAGAAAATGTATAAAGTTTCATATGCTAAGGTTTTCTTAGCATTCTGATCAACTTAATTTTAATTTTAACGCCTCCAAATCGAAATTCCTGTTTTTAATCGTCTTTCTTGCCTTCCATTAATATAGCTGATGCTAACCCCCAAAAGAGGAACTCATTGCGACTTCTCGGGATAACATTTTTCGTTAATATGAAAGATTATATTGAATCAATTATTTGGTCTGATATGCCGAATGTGATCTTTATATGGGACAAATATGGATGCGAATGTTGTAAAAGAGCAGGAAAAATATTTTTATAATCTGAAAGAGAAAGGTATAAATTACTTATTGTGATATTCCTTAACAAGAAGCACAAATTTTATATTATCAAAAATGTTCTAAAAAATCGGACATCCTTGTTCAAATTAATTGAAACAAAGATTTTCTAAGATTAGGCCATTTGCATGGTGTGAAGTAATAGGAATCTATTTTCGGGGTGTATTATGAAATTTGTTTGACCTTCAAAAATATTACGTCATCCGTGACTGTCTCAGATTTTTATCACGCCCGGACACTATTGTCTCGACAGTCGATTAGTTGTCCTACCGCCATTGTATGCGATAGACCTTACTCCAAGGAAGTGTACGAAAATATTAACGCTGCACGAACACACTGGCAAGCCTTAGCAGTGAGCAAATCAAAGTAATATAGACTGGCCCGGAAACGCTCCTGATTTGAATCAAATCGAGAACCTGTGGTTAATCTGGAAGAAACGACTTCGTGGAATGGACATACGAAACGCTAACATATAAACTGGGTCATGTTTCATTGGAAAAATACGAAACCAAAAGTAAATAATAATGGAATTATTCGTTTTGTTTCAATTAATTTGCACAAGGGTGTATATTTTATTTGTATATAAAGGTATAAATTCTTTATAGTGACATTCTTTATTTATAACGAGATGCACAAATTTCAGAAATAAAACCTAAAATTTTCTTCTATTAGGTTGGTACAAAAATAATGACGTAATAATGTCGTTTGTTGACGTATTTTTTAACGTCAAAAAACGACATTATTACGTCATTATTTTTGCACCAACCTAATAGAAATCGAATATTACTTTTGCAACAACCTGATACAAAGGATAGGAAGTTGGGGAGAGCAATAATCGCTCACGTCTTGAAGGGATATGACAGCAGGAAAGTAGGAGGAGGAGGAAGAAGAAGAAGGGCAGAAGAAGGAGGAGGGGGAGAAGGAGGAGGGGAAGAAGGAGGAGGGGGAGGGGAGAAGAGGAGGAGGAGAAGGGGAGGAGGAGCAGTACGAATGTGAAGACTGACAATACACAAGTTCACTCATTGGCTACCTGCAAGCGCTGGAGTAGCAAACACCAGGGTAGCATAAATAGTTCAATTCTTGCACTGGAAAGTCACAATTGATTGGTTGCATGATGACATAACAGAATAGTTGGTTCTTGCTTGTTTCCACAGAGACATCGTCACTCTCAAAAATGAATTAGGCCAATATGTTGACGAATCGGAAGAAAGTCTGCAAAAATCGCAAAAGGAAGAAATATTATCCGACATCAAAGAGTCGTAGACACGATAGCAAAATTTAAAAAAAAAATAAAAAGCTCAAATAAGAAAAATTGGACAGAAAATAAAATAAAATAAAATTAAGAATATATTCAAAAAAGAAACACAGGGAAAAAGAAAATAACCACCGAAAATATTTGATTGATTCGTTTTTACGGCTTGTCACCCCTTAGCAGATTATTTAAAGCCAGAATATTATTTAGAATGTAAAAATTCCTTTTTTTTTTTTAGATAATAATGGATAATACTGATTAATCCATAGTTGTGGGTAATAAGAAGTGGATTTAAACAAAATCAGAATTTGATAAAAATACAAGAAATTAAAATGTGGATATAAAGTTTGTGTGAGGGAGTAAAGTCTACATTACAATCAATACATAAACTGATCCCTCACTTTGTGGCCACGGTACTTTCTAAACATTTCTATTCCAGAGAATGTAAATAAATCTAAAAGACATGCCTGTGTAGCCAATCAGTATTTCATTGATTGATTGAATCGTTTTCTATGGCTTAACAAATAAGAAATTATAACTTAGAATTGATCCCCCACTTTATATCCTATATCACAATTAATATATAAACTGAACACTCACTTTGTGACCACGGTAGTTTCTAAACATTTCTATTCCAGAGAATGTAAATAAATCTAAAAGACATGCCTGTGTAGCTAAGCAGTATTTCATTCATTGATTCATTCATTTTCTACGGCTTATCAACAAACAAGAAATTAAAATATGGATATAAAGTGGGGGATCAATTCTTTATTACAATCAATATACAAATTGAGCCCTCATTTTGTGGCCACAGTAGTTTCTGTATATTTCTATTCCAAAGAATGTAAGTAAATCTAAAAGACATGTCTTTGTAGCTAATCAGTATTTCATTGACTGATTCATTAATTTTAACGGCTTATCAAACGTTTGCATGTTATTTAAAGCCAGCAAATATTTTTAAAGTGTAAACCTTTCTTTTTTTTTTAAATATAATATTCGTTAATTAATACAAGTCTTCTTAATTAACCCATAGCTGTGGGGGGAAAAGAAGTAGATATATACAAAATCAGAATTTGTTAAAAATACAAGAAATTAGAATTTGGATATAAAATGGGGGATTAATCCTATATTAAATTAAATATACAGGTAATATGAGAACAATTGAATTTTATTCCCTGTCTCGGTAACATTTAATTTAATAAAGGAATCAATACACAGCAGAGTTAAATATAATTTATTTTAGATTATTAAAACAAAAATGTTAAAATCCGGCCGATAAATAGCCGATCATCACTCGTGGAAACATAATTGTAATTATGTAGCGATTTTTAACATGTTTTTGTTTTAATATCCTAGAATTAATATTATTAAAATCGATATATAAACTTTTCGGATATAATAATAGTTTAGCGATACGGGATTTATTGATTAACCCTTAACTTGAGGGAGAAGTAGATTCATGCCTTTCCCAAGGCTATTTATGCACAAGTGAATATAACGAACCCGGCTGGAATTAGAACTCGGCCCTGCATTTTCTATTTACCAGCAATTATCTATTAAACCGGCTAAGCTTAGAGCATGTTATTCCCAAGTGGTCACCCATCCATATACTGACCATGTTCAACATTGCTTAATTTCGCTAATCGCACGGGAACCGGTGGAAAGAAAGTAGGATATCTATAAGAAATGTCTTAGTTTGGTTAAGAAATAAATATTACTAATTAACTCATAGCTGGGGGGTGAAGTAGTGGATTCATTCCTTTCCCAGGCGTATTTGAGCGTGAGAGAATGAAACGAATAGACATGGAATTGGAACTAAGCTCTCTGATGAACAATTCCTAGCCATTATCCATCACACCATCCCTGCAAATCCAAACTTACAATGTCTGTTCTTCCCAAGTCTCAACGTTGCTTAATATCGAAGATCGTATGGGAACCGGTGTCCCAACGTGATATGGCCGTAAGTTTCTGAAAACATTTGAAAAACAACAAGAAAAAATATTCAAACCAATGTAGGATCATAGGTCAGAGTTGGGAAACTTCTCTTAGATTCGGACTGGTCAGTTACTGAAAGTTAACCGGCGGTGCAAACAGAATACAAAAAAGGCGGTAAGAAGGCCACCGAAGAGAAGGCCGTTGCCCTTGACTCTGAAACAAAGCAAACTAGAGGAAATTGATCTAGGGATATTAGTCAAACACAAGCCCCCCATAACAAAGAGACGGCCACGTTCAGTTGAAAATAAATGGTCAATTAAGTGTGCTAATTGATATAATGGCTAATTAGTGAACTTTTGTTCTGTAGGCAGAAACCAGACCAGCAGGCGGCACACTTTTTGGAATTGGTTCAACAAACGAAAGAAAGAAAGAAAAAAAAAAAAGAAGTGAAGAACGAAAGAAAGAAAAAAGATGTGAAAAAAGAAAGAAAGAAAGAATAAATGAAAGAAAGAAAGAATGAAAGAAAGAAGAAGTGAAGAAAGAAAGAAAGAAAGCATGATAGAAAGAAAGAATGAAAGAAAGAAAGAAAAAGAAGTTAAAAAAGAAAGAAAGAATGAAACAAAGAAATAAAAAGAAGTGAAAAAAGAAAGAAAGAATGAAAGAAAGAAAGAAAGAAAGAAAAAAGTGGAGAAAGAAAGAAAGGAAAAGAAGGGAAGAAAGAAAGAAAGAATGGAAGAAAGAAAGAAAGAAAGAAAAAAGAAGGAAAGAATGAATGAAAAAATAAAGAAAGAAAGAAAAAAGAAGTGCAGAAAGAAAGAAAAAGAAGTGAAGAAAGAAAAAAGAAAGAATCAAAGAAAGAAAGAAAGAAAGAAAAACGAAGGGAAAAAGAAAGAAAGAATGAATGAATGAAAGAAAGAATGAAAGAAAGAAAAAAGAAGTGAAGAGAGAAAGAAAGAATGAAAGAAAGAAAGAAAAAAAGAAGTGAAGAAAGAAAGAAAGGAAGGAAGAGAGAAAGAAAGAAAAAGAAGTGAATAAAGAAAGAATGAATGAAGTAAAAAGAAAAAAGAAATGCAGAAAGAAAGAAAGAAAGAATGAAAGAAAGAAAAGAAGTGAAAAAAGAAAGAAAGAATGAAAGAAAGAAAAAGAAGTGAAGAAAGAAAGAAAGAAAGAATGACAGAAAAAAGAAAAAAGAATGAAGAAAGAAAGAAAGAAAAAGAAGTAAAGAAAAAAGAAAGAAAGAATGAAAGAAAGAAAAAAAGAAAGAAAAAGAAGTCAAGAAAGAAAGAAAGAATGAAAGAAATAAAGATAAAAGAAGTGCAGAAAGAAAGAAAGAAAAAGAACTGAAGAAAGAATGAAAGAAAGAAAGAAAGAAAAAAAGAACTGAAGAAAAAAGAAAGAATGAAAGAAAGAAAGAAAAAGAATGAAAGAAAGTAAGAAAAAGAAGTGAAGAAAGAAAGAAAAAAGCAGTGAAGAAAGAAAGAAAGAAAGAAAGAAAGAAAGAAAAAAGAATTGAAGAAAGAAAGAAAGAAAGAATGAAAGAAAAATAAAGAAAGAAAAATGAAGTGAAGAAAGAAAGAAAGAAAGAATGAAAAAGAAGTGACGAAAGAAAGAATGAAAGAAAGAATGAATGAAAGAAAAAGAAAGAAAGAAAAATGAAGTAAAGAAAGAAAGAAAGAGAAAAGAAAGAAAGAATGAAAAAAGAAGTGGCGAAAGAAAGAATGAAAGAAAGAAAGAAAGAAAGAAAGAATGAATGAAAAAAGATGTAATAGGGAGAGAAAGAAACAAGCCAAGACAATGATTTTTCCGTTAAAGAAAAAAAATACATCGAAAAAAAGAAAAAAAAGAAAGAAAGAATATTAAATATTTATCTCCCTTTGTATATTTCTTGCCTTCTTTGTCCAACGCCTTTGAAATCTTCACGTGACCTCACTTATAAACCGAAACACGCGAAATATTATTCTAATTTCCGAGGTCAAATATCAAAGTTCAGAAGAGGTGGCGAGACTTGTCATTTGCATTTTTCTTTTTTCCTTTGTTACACGCCATTAAATGACCATTCGATTAATATATATATATATATATATATATATATATATATATATATATATATATAACCCTTACCTTTCTCTGAGGGACATTTACGTCGTTCGACCTTTATCGACCCAGAACTGTTCGCGAGCCATTATAGTTGTTAATGAATCAAGCCAAACCAAGCTTAGGGGTTAAAACTTTGAAAATTACAGATGAGGTTTATTGCCTTTCATTCTTAGAAATATATTTCGTGTCATCTGGTGAAGATATTTGAGTTTGAATTTTCAAGTCTATTCAACACATCAATATCTAGTTAACTTCTTTCTTTCCGTCCAGTTTTCTTTCTTTCTTTCTTTCTTTCTTCTTTCTTCTTTCTTTCTTTCTTTCTTTTCGTTTTATTTCCTTCTTTTCCATCAAGTCTCTTTTTTTGTTTCCCTCCAGTTACTTTCTTTTTCTTTCTTTCTTTTTTTTTTTTTTTCGTCAAGTTTCTTTCTTCCTTTCAGTCCAGTTTTCTTTCTTTCTTTGTTTCTTTCTTTCTTTCCTTCTTTGTTTGTTTGTTTGTTTGTTTCTTTCTTTCTTTCTTTTCGTTTTATTTCCTTCTTTTCCATCAAGTCTCTTTTTTCGTTTCCCTCCAGTTACTTTCTTTTTTTTCTTTCTTTTTTTTTTCGTCAAGTTTCTTTCTTCCTTTCCATCCAGTTTTCTTTCTTTCTTTCTTTCTCTCTTTGTTTGTTTGTTTGTTTCTTTCTTTCTTTCTTTCTTTCTTTCTTTTCGTTTTATTTCCTTCTTTTCTATCAAGTCTCTTTTTTCGTTTCCCTCCAGTTACTTTCTTTTTTTTTCATTCTTTTTTTTTTTCGTCAAGTTTCTTTCTTCCTTTCCGTCCAGTTTTCTTTCTTTCTTTCTTTCTTTCTTTCTTTCTTTCTTTCTTTCTTTCCTTGTTTGTTTGTTTGTTTGTTTGTTTGTTTGTTTGTTTCTTTCTTTCTTTCTTTCTTTCTTTCTTTTCGTTTTATTTCCTTCTTTTCCATCAAGTCTCTTTTTTCGTTTCCCTCCAGTTACTTTCTTTTTCTTTCTTTCTTTTTTTTTTCGTCAAGTTTCTTTCATCCTTTCCGTTCAGTTTTCTTTCTTTCTTTCTTTCTTTCTTTCTTTCTTTCTTTTCATCTAATTATCTTCTTCGTTTTCGTCCAGTCTCTTTTTTCTTTCACCTTCCTTCCCACCCCCAGTTTCTTTCTTTTTCGTTCTTTCTTTTTTTTGTCGTCAAGTTTCTTTCTTCCTTTCCGTCAAGTTTTCTTTCTTTCTTTCTTTCTTTCTTTCTTTCTTTCTTTCTTTCTTTTCGTTTTATTTCCTTCTTTTCCATCAAGTCTCTTTTTTCGTTTTCCTCCAGTTACTTTCTTTTTTTTTCGTCAAGTTTCTTTCTTCCTTTCCGTTCAGTTTTCTTTCTTTCTTTCTTTCTTTTCATCTAATTATCTTCTTCGTTTTCGTCGAGTCTCTTTTTTCTTTCATCTTCCTTTCCCCACCCCCAGTTTCTTTCTTTTTCGTTCCTTCTTTTTTTCGTCAACTTTCCTTCTTCCTTTCCGTCCAGTCTAATTTTTACTTGTTTGTTTGTTTCTTTTTAAAATGTAGTCCTTTCTGTCTTTCATTCATTTTGGAATGTAAACCATTCTTTCTTTCTTTCTTTCTTTCCTTCTTTCTTTCTTTCTTTCTTTCTTGTTTTCCCTCCAATTTCTTTCTTTTTGCTTTCTTTATTTATTTCCGTCCAGTTTCCTTCCAATAATGTCGACCACTATATCTTTTTTTATATCGAAGTTAAGCAACGTCGAACCTGGTCAACACGTAGATGGGTGGTAGTTTGGTAATATCAAGTACTATAAGTTTGGGTGTGTGGTGGGTGTAATGGATAATATCTTGGAATTGGTAATTGGAGAACCTAGTTCCAATTCCAGTCTGGTTCGTTATATACACGTACGCGCAAATACCGTTGGAGAATAGCATGAATATCCCCCACCTATGGGTTAATTAGTAAGACTTGTCTTTGTAAATCATACAATCTAAAAGTATGACCTGGCTTTAAAAAATATGCAATGTGTTGATAAACCGTAAAAACTGTTCGGTCAATGCGTTCACTGGTCATCCTTCTCTCTCTGTTTCTCCCATGAATTATCCACCCTGAGCTTTGCTTTCTATGATATTATGTCTGGTCAACTCAGTATATAAGTTCAATCTATTCTAACGATTTATTTACTTTTGTACTAATTATTCACACAATATAGATCCCAAGAGCCCTCAAGGTGGAGGCTTACTGAATGAGGTTGGATCGAGAGGTTAAAGCAAGACTTGCAATTCATTAATATATATATATATATATATATATATATATATATATTGATACAAGTTTCATTAAATATTATAGACAAGTGTTGTCTATTTATTTTATATTTTATATGTTGTAATTGACATCTTTGATAATGGCTTATGTAAGCCGAAAGCTTAGATTGTATTAAAAAAAATATGGATCAATATTGTCAATTTCTTTCTTCGTTCAACGATAATGTTATTAAACTTATCAGATATTACGTAAAAGTTTGGCATAAAATAAATAGACAACACTTATCTATAATATTTAATGAAACGTGTATGAATGAAAAGATGCTGCCTAAATACACACAGTATATATATATATATATATATATATATATATATATATATATATATATATATATATATATATATATATATATATATATATCGGATATGTAACGGCTAACCCAGTATTTGGAGATTTTAAGATTGCAGTGATCTGAGAAGCACCCTCAACCAAGTATCTGTTTTCTCAAAGTATTTTTTCTTGGGAAGAAATCAACCGAATGGAATGACCTTTTTGTTTTTTTAGCATTTCACCCCAAGCTGATGGTGATTGGCTGATGGTGGCACTCTCCCCAAGGGGAGAGTGCCACCATCAGCCAAGGGGTTGCAGAGGATTGAGAGGAAGAGTAAAGAGGATTGTTTAAGGAAAAGATAAAGAGAAGAATGGGATCAAAATCAAGGCATCAGAAGATGTCGATTGACATCACATTTGAATATTTGAAAATTACAGCTATCAAGGAAACAAGTAAGAGTAAGTGAATTCCATTGTCGCGAAGTGCGAAAGAAGAAGTTGTTGGTGTAGAAATGGCGGTTACATTTAACTGTTTCCACCGTGAAAGGATGGGACCGAGATACCAGCACAGTAACACACTTAAATTCATAATGTTTGGATACCAGTGAAAGTAGTTCTTCAGAGCAGTTACCATGAAAATATTTGTAGAAAAGACAGACAGAAGGAACCCATATCACATCTGTGAGAAATTGAATGTAGTCGAGATGCCAGGTCACGTTGTATATGCGTCTTTGGATTTTATCAAGAACCTCGAGATGAACAGCGGGTGCAACAGACCATATATGCTACAGTATTCAATGCAAGGTAGCTTTTTAGATTTTATGGATGGACTCGGGCGAGAGAAAGCTTCTGGCACAAAACAGAGAACCAACTTTCCTTGAGGTAGATGTAGCTATTGATTAAATATAGTTGTTCCGCCTCAGTTCAGTGGAAAACGTGAGACCCAGTAGACGCAGAAAGACGCTCTCATGGATTTGGGAATCAGTCATGCTGATAGGATGCAGGGAGGTTTCTCTTTGGTGGGTTAATGTGAGCAATACTACTGGAATAAGAGAATGGTGCTGAGCCATCCGAGGGTTCATGGTATCATTGTAGCAGTAGCAGTAGTAAAAAGAACAGCGCATATGTATCTTGTTCTCTCCGTAAAAATCCAGAGTTGACGGTTTCAAAAGCTTCCCTTAACCGCGTGTCTCAAAGTCTTATTGTTGTATGTTTTTGTTCTACGTTTTAATCATTTCATAACAATATAAAAAAGAGGAAAGGAATCCGATATAAATTACTATACATATAACAGGAGGTAACTTACATGACCAACTCAACAACATTAACCCCTTTACAACAAAGAGAAAAAAATTAGAATTAGATAAAGAAAAATGCTGGAACACTGAAGGCACACATCATACAAGTCACACGAGGAATCAAGGGGATTTCCGAAGATATATGAAACATAATACATATTCAGGTTTTGAAAGTAGATATTTGAGAAATAAACTAATTAGTGATTATTACAAGGTCTTTCAAACACATATTAATAGAAGAGAAAGAACTGTAAAAACATTTCATTTTTAGGTTTTGAAAATACTTTTGCGAAACAAAGCAATTAATGATCATTACAAGGACCTTCAAACAAATATTAATACAAGAGTAAAAACAAGGTGAGCACGAAAATTATAAATTCCAAAACAATTTGTTTGATATCGCAAAGTGTGTGAGTTATCGCCCTTGGATAGTAACCAAAACAAACACTGATTTTTATTATATATATATATATATATATATATATATATATATATATATATATATATATATATATACTTATATATATATATATATATATATATATATATATACTTATATATATATATATATATATATATATATATATATATATATATATATATATATATATATATATATATATATATATATATTTATATATATATATAGGGTGTCCGTAAGTTCGTGTGCGCTTTAACTAATTAAATAATTTGTAAAAAAGGATTAGAAAGAAGTAAATCTATATTTTTTTTTAAGGTTTTATTGAAACTTATTGAAGTTTCCATATGTCCTCCATCATTAGCAATACAAAGGGTAATACGATTTTGCAGTTCACGGAAAACATTTGCCAACTGATTTACAGTAACGCCTGAAATCACATTAGTTATTTTAGCTATACTTAAAACTGGGTACATTAAACTTTGTGACATTTTTTTACAGATTATTTCCATCGCTAATACAAATAAAGTTATGAATTTTTGAAAGTGCACTCGAACTTTATGGACCACTTGTATATATATATATATATATATATATATATATATATATATATATATATATATATATATATATCAGTCTAGTCATATCATATCATATCTATCTATCTATCTATCTATCTATCTATCTATCTGAATGCCTATCTATCTAACTATCTATCCCAGTTTGTTCATATCTATCTATCTGAGTGCCTATCTATCTATCTATCTATCTAGCTAGCTAGCTAGCTAGCTATCTGAGTGCCTATCTATCTATCTACCTATATATCTCAGTCTTTTCATATCTATCTATCTATCTACCTCGGTATCTTCATATATATCTGAGTCTGTTCATATCTATCTATCTATCTAGCTAGCTAGCTAGCTAGCTAGCTATCTGAGTGCCTATCTATCTGTCTATCTATCTATATACCTCGGTATCTTCATATATATCTGAGTCTGTTCATATCTATCTATCTATCTATCTATCTATCTATCTATCTAGAGTCTGTTTATATCTATCTAGCTAGCTAGCTCAGTGTGTTCATTATCTATCTATCTCTCTATTTATCTATTTTTCTATCTATCTAAGTGTGCCCATATCTATCTACCTATCGTATTTCTCGTTTGGCTTGCTGCTTTTTGCAGCCATTCACAGCTGCGCGTGACATTCGCTAATCTGCCAGCAACTTTGAATAAAATACTTTAAAGAAATTAATTCTAGTAAAAACTGCTTGTTGTTCGTGACAATGTAGAAAATAAATATTAGATTTTTGGTCTTTCATCGCAAGAACAATTATTTCACAGACAGGCATTCTGTTTCTGCTTTGAAAGAAAATTTTGCGAAAACTCAACAATCCTTCACCTCACAAAAGTTTCTGTATACTATTATTTCTATTCATTAGGTACTTATTCCTTTCAGCACATGATCGATCCTGGTCCTCCACATCTCCCTATCTTTTGGAGCTTTTAAAAATTCTTTTTTTTTCTTTTTACTATGCTTCCATTACCTCTTCTGGCTTGCGTCCATATTGCACTGAAACACCGTCCCCAGTAGGATCAGCGAAGTGAAACAAAATTGAGCCTGGTTAGTATATAGTGATCACATGGATGTACGGCTGGTGTAATGCACAATGGCTCAAATTTATTAATCGGAGAGCCGTTTTCCAGTTCCGCTCAGGTACTTTATATTCGGTTAGGAAGAAATGACCTTGGGAAATGTATGAATTCCCTTATTCTCCCCTAGATATGGATTAATTAGTAGCACACGTATCACTAGATCATTATTACTTTTTTTTAAAAATGCTTACAATATAAAAATAATTCTGAATTTAAATAACCTTCAAAGGGGTGATAAGCCGAAGAAAACGAATCAATCAATCAATGAAATACTGATTAGCTACACAGGCATGTCTTTTAGATTTAATTACATTCTCTGGAATAGAAATGTATAGAATCTACCGTGGCCACAAAGTGAGGGATCATTTAAAATATTGATTGTCATATAGAATTGATCCCCCACTTCATATTCACATTATAATTTCTTAATTGTTGATAAGCCGTAGAAAACGAATCAATCAATCACGTACCTGATTAGCTACACAGCAATATAAATGTATCGAAACTGAGTGGCCACAAAGTGAGGGATCAGTCTCTGGATGTATTTTAATATATAATTGATCTCTTACTTTATGTCCGCTTCATAATTTCTGCCTTTTTTATCAAATTTTTATTAGGTTTGAATCCACATCGTTTCCCCCCCATATATGGGTTAACTATTAAGGCTTGTATCGCTAAATCATTATTATTTTAAAAAAATTCTCTGAAATGTTTGTATTAGAGTTCTTGACGCGAATGCCAAGCAGTACAGAATGCCGATTCCAAATTTCTGTCGGAATGAATTTAGTAAGGCAATATAACGAAGCAAGTGGGAAATTGAACTCGGCTCTCCGATTAACAATTCCGAACCATTATATGTAGCAACACCTGCACATCTAAGCTTGCATCATCTTGTGTTCCCAAGCGGTCACCCATCTAGGTACTGACCAGACTTAACCTCTGTGATCGGACGGTCTTTCAACATGATATTAGGTTGGTGCAAAAATAATGACGTAATAATGTCGTTTCTTAACGTTTAATATATGCGTAACCAGAGTAAGATAAATAAACTATTGTAGATAAAGGTTAGATTAGTGATACAATTTATGCTAATTAATCCACAGCTTGGGGGATACATTTGCATTCATATCTTTCCCAAGGGTTTTTGCTTTTAAGGGAATGTAACTAATTCCAATAGAATTGAAACTCGGTCCGTCGATTAGCCATTATTCACTACATTACCGCACATCTGGCCTTAAATTCTGAGAATGTACAAGAACTGGTGTTTCAATACGACATGGTCGTAATCCTTCCTTGCGAAGGGAAGAAAACTCTTCCTTTTGATAAATTCTAACAGCAAATTTATCGCAGGAAGACGTGTAACAAACTCCATAATTTTTTGGGTAAGCATAAAGCTGTTATTATATTATCGAAGGTAATTTTAGATGAAAACGAGACATTTACGGGCCCTGCATATTTTGTCAATTAAAAAAAAAAGCGATACTTTAGATAGAAGGAAGTGTAGAGAGCCACAACTGCTTATATTTTGAAGTAATACGGCATTTAAATAAATAGGTATGGCTTGGCTTTTCAATATTCTAATAATTTGCAGGATATTATTGATTTCTAATAACATATGCTAATTCACTCGCCACAGATTTCAAAGTGGTTTCATCGTCATTTATTTCAAATGAGAGCCATTAATCTTGGTTCAGTTAGAGCATAACTATTTTATGTGTATACATATGATTCATTAAGAACAACATAAAATGACTCTATTTGTTGTGGAGTCGGTTGAATAGGCTTGATCGAACGTCTCCACTTTGGGCTTTTAGAGGAAATTAACACTTATGCAAAATCAGTCATTTGTTAAGTTAATTCTTCTTTCTAGGGAATATTAACGAATCATATTACATGTAAAACTTCAGCTAAATGACATGCTTATCACGCATCCGGCTGACATGATGATTAGCGAAATTTAGACAGGGTATTATTTGAACAGAATATTTATGCCATCAGGCAGTAATATATAAAAAGAAAGACCATGTTTGACTATATATAAAATTGATATTCTGTCCGCTTATCTCTCTGTCTGATTTCAAACGCTGAATTAATAAGGTATCACTTTTTAGGCAAGACTGCAGTGGACACTAATTGGTGTCTATAAATAATTAAGAGATATAGTGTGCCTATAGAGACTTTAGATTTTACAGGAGTTTCTCAACGCCTGTCTCCTGGGTGTGACAAATCACATTCATTCACGGCTTGATACAAAAAATAATGTTTCATACATGAAATGACGCACTTTATAGGAAATGAAGAAAACACTTCTGAAATGTTAAATAACTAATTTATTTAGTTGAAATAGGCACCATGTTGATAAATGATTGTTCTCCAACCTACTTCTTGAACCCATCTATAAAAAAAAATTCTCATTCTTTGATGTGATACATGCTTCAGTTACGTCTTGCTTATTGGAGAACGTTTTATTGCGTACGAAAAGCTCATAACGCTTAAATAAGTTATAATCAGTACGAGAGCTATCAGGGGAAAATGGAGGATGAGGCAAAGTTTCAAAATTCAGGCGATACAGCTTTTGGACAGTTGACTGGATAGCGTGTGGCCGTGCGTTGTCGTTTAACAAAATTCGGCCATTTACAAGCCCAGGATGTTTCCTTTTCAATTTTTTTGTGCATACACTCAATTTAACCACAATAAGAGTTTGCTGTTGCCCTTAAAGCAATAATAAAAGTAATTCAACACTCCAAGTTTTTGTTAACCTCTGCTGTGACTAGGTATCGAACTCACAACTCTGGGTCGAAAGTGTTTGGAATTCAATATCTTGTCGAGAGTTTAGATACTGAAGGGAATTGACTGAAACTATATCATGAAAAGGCACGGCACGTGGAACAAGAACAATCTACAATATTGTTGAGATGTTGAGTGTTTCCGCGTGAGTGTATTGAAATAAGGACAAACACATACGTAGGGAAAAATATTGGTATATTCGAACAGGTATTTACAACAGAGATTAGTAGTCAAACGAACGCAGGTTAGTCAGTAACAATCAGAATGAGTATAAAGTCCAACTGTATCTTCCGGTAGAGAGACGGAAGTGTCATGGTCACCTGATCTCCCCAGAACTCTATAGAACTGTCCTATTAGTAGTGGAGAGATCAGTCCATTCTGATGAGAAGTTGGGTGCGCCCCAACAAATATTAATAGTGTAAATAGTTACAATACCTCATCTCGAAAATATAGACAAATACTGAGGAAGGTCAGATTGTACAACAGCCGAAACGTCCTACAATGAGACAATAAAGAAGAGGACAACAGTCCGAACAATGTAAATATTGTACATATTTACAATACCTCATCTCGGAAGTATAGACAACTCCTGAAGAAGGCCAGAGTGTACAACTGTCGAAACTTGAATATTATGACAAGAGGATGAGCGCAACAGTCCGAACAATTTAAATAGTGCAGTTACAATATATCATTTCGGAAATATAAAAAAAATATCGTGAAGAAGGCCTGAGCATACAACGGCCGAAAAGAAGTGAATATGGCAATAAACATAAGGAAAACAATCAGAACAATGTAAAAAATGTAATCATCATCTCGAAAATATAGACAGATCATAAAGAAGGCCTGAGTGTACAACGGCCGAAGCGTCGTGAATATGATAATAAAGATGAGGAGAGCAATCAGAACAATGTAAATAGTGTAAATAGTTAAAGCACATCATATCGGAAATATAGACAGATCATGAAGAAGGCCTGATCGTACAACGGCCGAAACCTTACGAATATGACAATAAAGATGAGGACAACATTTCGAAACAATATAGATAGTGTAAATAATTACAATACCTCATCTCAGAAATGTAGACAGATCCAGAAGAAGGTCGGAGCATACAACAGCCGACACGTCGTGATTATGTCAATGAAGATGAGGACAACAGGCCGAACAATGTAAATAGTTTAAATAGTTCCAATACATCAACTCGGAAATATAAATATTTAGCTATCGCAGAGCCTGATTCATTGACGCTAATTTTCAAATTATGCATAGTAATGTTGCGAATATGGACTGACACGTGTTGGTTTAACCCTGCTTCCAAACTTTGACCCGTTTAATTTACATATATATGATGGGTAAGAAAAATATCCTTCCGGATCGATTATTACATTGGTGGGCCAACAAAACAGTAGATAATCTAACCCTTGTAATAAACTGGAAATTAGTTTTAAATTCTATCCTTTCAAACTATTTTCTTCCACTTCGATACATTATTCCGAGACATTTGGCCAACGGACATTAAACCAAATGGACATTTAGCAGAAAATGTAGTGGCGTACTTACATCTATGACACACTCTTTATCGTAATTTGCTACATATATTTATATTTATTTACTGTATTAATTTATAATTTTTCGGGTTTTCTTACAGGCTTTTTCAAAGTTTATTTTGTATATATTATAGTTTACTTCAAATATTACTGTCAGACGATTAGCATTCTGAGCAAAAGCACATTCTACTACAGGAAAAAATATTCAACTTTTACGATATGAAAGATCTTTGGCTTTTGCTGGTCATTATCTTAAAGGAATGAACTAGATTTTATCTTACTGTTAAATGCGATTTTAAATAATTACGTGCCACTTTTTACCAAAGAACACTCAAATATTTTAAAAAATACTATTTCCAATAAATAAATATTGATATAAGAAAACTGTTATCTTTAATTTTAGATTTAGTAATTTAATCAATTAAAATTCAATGGTAATTATTAGTCCTATTCTACCTTATAATACTGCTAATTAACATACTTATCGTGCTTGTTACTATTTTTACGCGTAATTTTTCGGTGAAATGTCACTCGAATATATATACATTCGGCCAAATAACTGGTCGGCCGAATATCTGTTGGTCAAATGTCCTTCCTCCATATATCCCCCGGCCAAATATCCGTCGACGAAATGACCGTCGGCCAAATGTTTGTCGACCAAGTGTCCGTCGGCCAAATGTCCGTCGGCCAAATGTCTTTCGTCTAAATGCCCGTCGACATAATGTTCGTCGACCAAACGTCTGTCGGCCAAATATCCGTTGGCCAAATATCTCTCGTCCAAATGTCCGTCGATATAATGTTCGTCGATCAAACACCTGACGGCCAAATAACCGCTGGCCAAATGTCTCTCGTCTAAATGTACGTCGAGATAATGTTCGTCGACCAAACGTCTGTCGGCCAAATGTGTCTCATCCAAATGTCCGTCGGCCGAATGTCTCTCGTCCAAATGTCTGTCGATCTAATGTTCGTCGTACAAACTTCTGTCGGCCAAATATCCGTTGGCCAAATGTCTCTCGTCCAAATGTCCGTCGATCTAATGTTCGTCGACCAAACGTCTCTCGGGCAAATATCCGTTGGCCAAATGTCTCTCGTCTAAATGTCCGTTGACCAAACGTCTGTCGGCCAAATGTCTGTCGGCCAAATGTCTGTCTGCCGAATGTCTCGCCACGTTTTGTATATGTGATTGTATATTTTCGATATTCTTGCTGAAATCTAAAGAATACTTTGCAATGTTTTCCTTCCTGACAGTGCATTATTGTCTCTATAGATGCCAAAAAAGTCTGCGAGTCCTCCTGAGTGACAAATGATTCTCTACCCTCCAGATTCTCTCTTCCAGATGGGATCTGGCTCGCCTATATAGAAATTATTCAGACGGGCTGTATTCCTTGGTTCTAACAATTCTAACCTTCACGGCCAGGACCAACAATGCCATTCACATTACAGAAATTCCCTGCCGACGTATTCCACTGGTGAGAAGTAATTTCCACTCGAACAGCTTCTTCTTGCAAACCACTGCTCTGTGGAACCGACACCTTAGAGGATGATTCCCCGATCATATACAATCTTCATGTGATCAAGTTTAGAATTAACCGTTATCTTCCTCCTCCTATCGAAATAATATGCGTCTTACTCTCTAACTCTCTACCTCAAGTGGCTCCAGGGCCTTGTACAGGTTGAACCTCTCTGTAAAAAAAAAACAAATAAAAAAGGACTGTAATGTAACTACCTGTGCCATTTTTATAAATACTTTCAAGATAATCGCTCCGCTTTGTTACCTGGACATTACGTAATAAAAGTAAAAGAAATCCTGGCATTTTGGTTAAGATATATATTCTTAGAATATTAGCCCGGGCTCCAGGGGTCTTTCTCCCCAACAGTAGCTCTCCTTCTGGGGGAGGGGCTGGGTTTATGGTCCAGTTCCTCAGGCATACCAAAACGTGTCGGTTGGGGTTGGTTGCGGCCGATAGACCCAGTTTGAACTGTAGGTCACATCCGTTTGCGACGAATTTGTAGATACCACTAATCCTAATCTTTTGGCTAGCACTGGCGTTCATTGAATATGATATGTCCGGGAAAGGGATATATTTTATCGAAGTAGCTAAGTGGTTTACGCTACTGTATCCGAGTAGAACAATCTAGCAGGTAGCAGTAATTGAACTGGTACTCGTTGTAGTCGCAGTCAATTGGTATAGGCAATAGGCGTAGACCAATAGGATAGCCAATGGCGTAGTCCAATGGGCGTCGTCCTGTACCTCTACATCAGCCTGTATTTAAGGCTGACACCAGACAATCATATTCCTGTGTGGGGGAACACAGGTGTATGCATATTCATTACATCAGAATATTAGCCCAAGCTCCAGGGTTTTATTTCCCAAGCAGTACGTTTACTTCAGGAGGGAGATGAGTTTATTTCCCAGTGCCTGTGGCAACGCCAAAAGGTGAAGTGCCGAGGGTGCTTGGGAATTTTAGTGCGATTTGACAGATAGACCCAGTTTGTATCTCGATCTTGAGTCGCATCTGGATGCAACGTGGGTGAAATGGTAGATACCATTACTCGTGACATTAAATACTAAACTCCTAGAAAAATTGTACTGAATAATTCTAAAGAATTATATTTTACAAGAAGTGTTGGAACCAACGTTTTACAAGAACTATCATGGAATGTAGCAGATTCTTATGAAGAGGTAGTAGCAGAGGGGCTTGGTCGTTTAATTACTACTGCTGAATAATTAACAAGTGCTGACCATTCGGAAGCACAACCAACAAGTAAAATAGTAGACAGTAGATTTTTATCCTTGGTTGTGTCATCTGAAAAGGTAAATGTCAAACTATATTTACAGGCATCAAAATGGAACAGATGCAGAGCTGATCGTGTAGGAACAAATAAAAGAGTGGCGGTGTATAGTTACGAAAACGCATAACTAAGAGCGAAGTGCATTTTAGAAACTATTA
>OZ010613.1:7834034-7881534 GCA_963932145.1 Acanthosepion lycidas | reverse complement strand
TTCGACCTTGCCAACCGAACGATCCTTTGGGGCAAATCGGTTATGCACGCCCGATTAAATGGCATTTTTATGTTTAACATTCTTTTTCTTTTTTCATAAAAATGTCTTTAATAAATAAATTGTCGGACTTTGTCCATTTCTTAATGTATGATGTCTTTTTTTTACATTTGATACGCCATGAGCAGTTATGAATATTCGAGATTCATGGAAGATTGAAGTTTATAAGCAGTAAATTCGACCTTGCCTACCGAACCCTCCTTTGTGGCCGCGTCGGTTAAGGCACGTCAGCGTAAATGACGGTTCCGTATAGGATGCAGGTTCGAATCCTGTCAAAGGACGAATATTTTCTATGAAAATTTCTCGGACATTCAGGCCGGTAAATATTATTTAATACTGTTTATTATAAACATAGCATTTACTTAAATACTTGTATCTATAAAAAGAACGTTAAACATAAAAAAATGTCTTTAATAAATAAATTGTCGGGGTTTGTCCATTTCTTAATGTATATATATATATATATATTGCCCTCTGTTAAACCAACGCACACAGAAAATGGGAGGATACACGGGATTTTAATTAGAGATAGACATAAAAGCAATCAATAAACAGCGAGAGTTGCAAATAACAACGCACAAAATCTATGCAAACATGACATAGGCACATATATTTATCTTTTGAAATCAGAAGTTATTCCTATCTTTGCAAATAAGAACATATTTTTATCTTTTGAAATAAGGACACATTTCTGTCTTTGCAAATAAGAACACATTTCTATCTTTACAAATATAACGCGTTACTTGAAATAAGAACACGTTTCAAGGTCTCTGGACGGGAGGAGTCCTGGGTATGACGATAAACAACATCCGGCAGCAATGTCTCTGATCAGTAGGCATCCTGTGTATGACAATAAACCACCTCTTAATTACTGTTGTTCTCAGTGGTAGCAGCTGTTAGGGTCCCAGCTATGGGTAAATAGTTAACACCAAAACTGGGATCAAAATATTTTGAAAGTATATACATTACGTCAATAGTTTTTCATAGTACAATAATTACTCACAATAAATTTCTGTAAGAAAAAGATATTTCCAGCAATACTTCTTTTGTAAGGAAAAAATTTTACCAGGCATACATTTTTTGTCAGAGAAATTATTAATGCTCCCAACAAAATTAAATTTCGGCATTAAATGACCCATAAGATTTTGATATACCGCTAAAAAAAAGACAAACAAACTAACTGAAGAATTGTCATTATCACTATTTCTAAGAGTATACTCTTCCAGGAAACGAATATATTAGATTTGCAAGAATTTATTGTGGAATATCTGAAGACTGTGTCTGAAAAGCGTAAAGAAAATATTCTAGCGTGGAAAATTTTTCTAGGTATAAAAACCAAAAAACGTCGGCTCACATATAAGACGGACCTTGAAGGCGTGATCGACACAAAGGCAATCAATAGAGGAAAAGAAAGAACCCACAAGAAATATATTAAAAAGGGTTGCACATAAAGACATTCATATATATATATATATATATATATATATATATATATATATATATATATATATAATGGATAGAGAAATCAGATATCCAATCAAAGAGACACAAATATATATATATATATATATATATATATATATATATATATATATATATATATATATATATAATGGATAGAGAAATCAGATATTCAATCAAAGAGACACAAATACAATGAAACTAAAAAGAATATCTTGAAAATAAAGAAATCTTTCTACAGAGACACGGTGGACATTCAATCAGAGGTAGACACGAAGGTAATCAACATAAAAAAAAATGCTGCAAACCCACTGACTTAAAACGGAGAGAACCTTGACAAATGTAAAAATTTCTTCAGTTTTAAAACAATTGCCTTTATGTAATCTCTCCAAAATTCAACAATATTTTATTATGCTTACGTTAGATTTGATAGATACGTCAATAATTGTGTTACGAAATAATTCTGTCAGAATTTGGTACCAGCAACGGATAAATTCAAACACGGATCACTACAGCAGCATCAGCAATGGTTAGAGTAGAAATAATATGGAAGAGTAAATTCTGATTCAAAACAAAATTCAAGTTCTCTTGTCGTATCCGTCCTCATCAACCGGATGTAACAGCAAAATTGTCTAAATCGTGTAACAGCAAAATTGTCCAATTGTTTGATTAAGAATTCAAACGTTGTATCTTAGAAATGATTAAAGCTATCTTACTGGAATTCTCTGAAGTTTTTATAATGCAATTGAACTCTACTTTGAGCCATAAGATTGTATAATTTCTCTCTAAACTTAACAGAAAAATCGTGATAAAATCGATCATAAGCGAGAATGACATGATCATCATTAATTAATCATAGCTTATGAAGGATTGAAATTAAGTTCATATATATATATACATAAATTATTCCAGGATGGTTAAACTAGAAAGGATATGGGAGATTAACATTAGCTTCCAGACCAAATTCAACCTCTACAAATCGCTGGTCGTATCCATCCTCATCTACGAGTGTAAGACTTCGAAACTTCAACTGCATCCCTAACAGAAAGAGAAGACTCACGCAAATGGAGCCACTGTTTGTGCTGATAAAACCGATGGCTATATTTTCTTGTATCTAGTGTGATGTGAATCTATATGACCGAATCATTTTGAGTTTTGTGAAAATCAGATTAAGGTTTATATTTTTTAAATTTAGAGTAACCAGACGTTGTATTATTTTGTTTAATCTAGTGTAAATCGGACCTATGTCTAGCATTTTGACACTAGTTTCAACTGGGCCAATGTCTACGTTTTTGATTCACTCGTAAAACGTAAAAAATCTATCATGGAAGATGTTCTGGTCATAAAAAAAAACAAAAACAGTTATACAGACAGTCACGCAATACGCCATACAGCACACACCTTCTTAAATATTGGACCTTCTACAAGTCATAGACACAAAGGCAATCAATAAACAAAAGACAGGAGCGAACATAAATAGAAACAAACGTTGCACGCAAAGAGAGACGTATACAACGAATAGAGAGATAATTAATCAGGGTGAGAGAAATGAAAAAGTAAGGAAAAAGATCTAAAAAAAAATACAATACATTCAATACATACACTGTGGACATTAAAATAGAGATAGACACAAAGGCAATCAATATCTATATATAAAATTATGTGACTTTCTTTAGTGAGTCCATCTGTCAAACCCACTAAAATAACCATACACTGATCTATCGGCACCAAATTAGGATAAGTGCAAACAGCTAAGGGCCGGACATTTGGCCGAAAGACATTTAGCCGACGGACATTTGGCTGATGGACATTTGGCCGAAAGACATTTGGACGACGGACATTTGGCCGAAAGAGATTTGGCAGCGGACAAGTACAAGTAAAAATAGTCACAAGTAATAATTTAAGTATTTTAATTAACACTTTTTTATAAGGTAGAATAGGAATAATAATTACCACTGAATTTCAAATGATTCAATTACTAAACCTAAATTTAAAGTTAAAAGTGTTCCTATTTCAATATTTGCAATTTTATTGAAATTAATATTTAAAAAAATATCTGAGTATATTTACGTAAAAAAGTAGCATCTACTTATTCGGGTTTAACAGTAAGATCATCCGTTTAAGATAATGATCATTAATAGAGAAATTGAAAGATATTTCATGTCGTCAAAACTTAAGATTTGTAATGCAATAAAATGCCCTTTTTCTCAAAATACTTATCAATCTTACATTACGTTGGTGCAAAAATAATGGTTTTTGAAGTATTATTTAACGTCAAAAACTGACATTATTTTTGCACCAACCTAATATTTGAAGTAAAATATAATATATAAATAACGGATTTAAAAAAAAAAACTTTTAAAATACCCGAAAATCTTTTAATTAATTCAGTAAATAAATATAAATATATGTAATATATATAAATAAGATAGAGCGTGCCATACATGTAAGTAAACTAAATGTCCATTCAATTAAATGTTCGTCTGCCAAATGTCTGAGTTTCGTACAGTGTACAGTTGATTTTGCTAGGGTGCGTAGCTTAGTACAATAAATTTTCATTTTTTATGTGTTATTATTTAACAGACAACATACTCCCAAAATTTAAAAAAAACAATTTAATGGTAATACAAACAATTACTTATTTAATAAAAATATTATTTTTTGCTATCTTTAAAATTTATATTTCATCGATTGGTTTGTCAAACGGAGTTTGTAAATATCGACAAAAATGGCAATGATAACTTCAACGATACTAAATACTGTGAGGATTTCAACAAACGTCACAATGGTACCAAATACAAAATACTGATAAAATATAATTCGAGCCAAGCCACTGAGCTAACACATATATAATCATGTCAAATATAAAAACCTGTCTATATTTCTGAAATGAGGTATTTTAATTATTTACACTATTTGCATCATTCGAACTGTTATCCTCATCTTTGTTGACCTATTTACGACGTTTCGGACTTTGTACGTTCCGGCCTTCTTCAGGATCTGTTTATATTTCTGAGATGAGGTACTGTAGCTATTTATATTATTCGGACTGTTGTCCTCATTTTTATTGCCATATTAACATTTCGGCTGTTGTACGCTCCGGTCTTCTTCAGGATCTGTCTATATTTCTGAGATGAGATATTGTAACTATTTACATAGTTCAGAATGTTGTCCTCATTTTTATTGCCATATTCACAACGTTTTGACCGTGGTACGCTTCCAGGTTTCTTTAGGATCTTTCTATATTTCTGATATAATATATTGTAAATATTTAGATTGAAACACGAGTTCTAATCAAGCGTCAAAGTTAAGCAACCTGTCACTACTTAGATGGGTAGTCCTGGATATGGTGATAAATTACATCTTGGCTCTGATCGGGAGATTGGAGATTTTGAGGAGCATGAAGCCCCTTCTTAATTGCTGTTCAACCCTGACCCGAGGCGGTAGCATTTGTTAGGGTCCCACATATGGCCATATAGTGATCCCCAAAACAAAAACTATGAAAGTATAAAAATACATTTTTATATTAAAAGTATCAATCTTACATTTTATATAAAAAATATCAACAGCACATATTTATAGTAAAATTTCCAACAATACATTTTATCAGTCGTTGAAGGCATACAATTTGAAGCCATAAAATTGTGTTTAAAATATTTAGATTTCGGCATTAAATAACCCATAGGGGTGTTGATATGCCGCTAAACAAAATCAACCAACCAGCAATACATATTTAATGCAAAATGACCAACAATACATTTTATTTGTAGTTGAAGGCATGCAATTGCGTTCAAAATATATTTATTTGAAGCCATAAAATTGTGTTCAAAATATTTAGATTTTTGCATTAAATAACCCATAGAGGTGTTGATATGCCGCTAAAAAATCAATCAACCAACAATATATATTTAAAGTAAAAGGACCAACAACAACTTTTATCCGTATTTGAAGCCATACAATTGCGTTCAAAATACATTTCGGTGAAAGCCTTAAAATTTTCTACAAATATTTAGATTTTGGCATTAAATAACCCATGGAAGTGTTGATATGCCACTAAACAAAATCAACCAACCAACAATACGTATTTATAGCAAAATGACCAACAATACATTTTATCTGTAATGGACGGATTACAATTGAAGTCAAAACATATTTAGTTAAAACCATAAAATTATATCTGTCTACATTTCTGAGACGAGGTATTGTGCTTATTTACATTGTCCGGACTTTTGTCCTCATCTACATTGTCATATTCACGATGTTGCGGTCGTTGTAAGCTTCGGCCTTCTTCAGAATCTTGCCTATATTTATGAGACGAGGTAGCGTATTTATTTAAATAGCACGGATTGTTCTCCTCTTCAACAGTTCATAAAATAATGTTCAAAATATTTAAATTTCGCCATTAAATAACCCATAGAGGTGTTAATATACTGCCAAACAAAATCAATGAAACCAGACCTAGATGGGTGACCACTTGGGAATACCAAGCCCCTACCAATACACATAAGGGCAGCGCGGCTCCTTCCGTGCCAATGAACAGCAAAGATGGCGATATCCGGGGAAGTCGAACAGTCAACAAAGGACAATCATGGGCCAAGAAGACTTACCTATAATAAATTTATAATCTCTTAAAGCAAATCCCCGAGCTACCATTTAATATGAGATTTGTTAATATTTCCATTTTACAGCGAGGACATATCATGTTATATCTACGGAGTTGAATCATTCTCATTTCCTCGGTACTCCAGTTGTAAGGATGATTTTTTGAAACACTACAACCTTAATATCTTAAAGTCAATGATTACTTGTTGTCTATCCTCCATATCCTCATAATCTTCACTTCCTACATCACCCCGTCATCACACACCTCATTCAGTAACCCTCAACCTTGAACATCACATTAGACATGGATTGGATGAACTTTAGCAATGGGCAAAAATTCTCTCAGGGTTTGTTTATATTTCTGAGATGAGGTATTGTAATTATTTACACTATTTTATTCTTTGAAATTTCGTCCTCATCTTCATTGCCATACTCACGACGTTTCAGTCGTTGCAAGCTCCGGCTTTCTTCAGGATCTGTCTATATTTCTGAGATAAAGTATTGTAATCATTTACACTATTTATATTGTTCGGACTGTTGTTCTCATCTTTATTGCTATATTCACAACGTTTCGGCCGTTGTAAGCTCCGGGTTTCTTCAAGATCTGTCTATATTTCTGAGATGAGGTATTGCAATTATTTACATTTATATTGTTAAGACTGTTGTCCACATCTTCATTGCCACATTAGCAACATTTCGGCCGATATAAGCTCCGGCTTTCTTCCGGATTTGTCTATATTTTGAAGATGAGGTATTGTAATTATTTTCACTATTTATATTCTTTGAACTGTTGTCCTCATCTTTATTGTCATATTCACAATGTTTCAGCTGTTGTAAACTGCGAGCTTCTTCAGGATATGTCTATATTTAGGAGATGAGGTATTGTAATCATTTACACTATTTATATTGTTCGGACTGTCGTTCTCATCTTTATTGCTATATTCACGATGTTTCGGTCGTTGTAAGCTGTGGCCTTCTTCAAGATTTGTCTATATTTATGAGATGATGTATTGTAATTATTTACAATATTTATATTTTTTGCACTATTGTCCTCATTTTCATTGCTACATTCGCAACGTTTCGACCGATGTAAGCTACGGCTTTCTTCCGGATTTGTCTATATTTCGGAGATGAGGTATTGTAATTATTTACACTATTTATATTCTTTGAACTGTTGTCCTCATCTTTATTGTCATATTCACGATGTTCCGGCTGTTGTAAGCTGCGACCTTCTTAAGGATCTGTCTATATTTTGGAGATGAGGTAGTGTAATTATTTACATTGTTAAGACTGTTGTCATCTTCTGTGTCATATTCCCGACATTTCGGACATTGTAAACTGCGACCTTCATCAGGATTTTTTTATATTTCGGAAATGAGGTATTCTAATCATTTACATTGTTCAGACTTTTGTTTTCATCTTTATTGTCATATTCACGAAGTTTCGGCCGTTGTACGCTCCGACCATCTTCAGGTGATTGGAATTTTGAACTGAATCAAAGTCTTATCAGAATATTCTCGAGTTGAATGTCTTTCAGTCCTTAGCATATATATATAAATGTTTGTGTCTTCATCACCGCGGCTCAAGGTTCAGTTGGTATGACGTTTACATTGTATCGAATATCACTATATATATATATATATATATATATATATATATATATATATATATATATATATATATATATATAAGAGAGATATAGAGATAGAATCTTTGTATGTAGGTACAAAATTATTTCTTGATAATTCCATTGACTCAATCTGTGGAATTTCATCCCCTTCCACTTACCCTCAAGCTTCGAACAGTTTGATTGGGACTTATGAAACCTTTGAATTTTATTGTGTATTTTAATGTGAGGGATATCGATATTTTATTGCATGTATCTTTGCATGTATTTTTAAAGGTCATAGATTTGTGTATTTGGATTAAAGACGATATACGAAGATTGCCACCTGTAAACAAGTAAATCCCTATTTTGGTCACTTCCACATCTAAACATCAATAAGGACCCTCACATAACTACCCACACAGATCTAAAGACTAGAAGAATGTTTTAGCATAATGGATGTTTTCTTTAGCTTGTATTGAGTTGTATATTTGAATATTGGTATATTGAAATATTGGTATATTGAAATATTGGTATATTGAAATATTGGTATATTGGAATATTATAATATTGTTATATTGGAATATTGGTGTATTGCAATATTAGTATATTGGAATATTGTTATATTGGAATATTGGTATATTAGAATATTATAATATTGATATATTGGAATATTGGTATATTGGAATATTGGTATATTAGAATATTGGTACATTGGAATATTGGTGTATTAGAATATTGGTATATTGGAATATTGGTGTATTGATATATTGGTATATTAGAATATTGGTATGTTGGTATATTAGATTATTGGAATATTGGTGTATTGGAATATTAGAATATTGGTATATTGGTATATTGGATATTCGGATATTGGAATATTGGTGTATCGCAATATTGGTCTATTGGAATATTGGTATATTAGAATAATGGTATATTAGAATATTGGTATATTGGAATATTAGAATATTGGTATATTGGAATATTAGAATATTGGTATATTGATATATTGCTATATTGGATTATTAATATATTGGAATATTGGTATATTCGAATAATGGCATATTGGAATATTGGTTTATTAGAATATTGATTTATTAGAATACTGGTATATTGGATTATTGGTATATTGGAATATTGGTATACTAGAATATTGGTATATTGCAATATTCGAATATTGGTATATTGGTATATTAGAATATTGGTATATTGGAATATTGGTGTATTGGAGGATTGATATATTGGAAAATTGGAATATAAGAATATTGGTATATTGGAATATTGGTATATTAGAATATTGGTATATAGGAATATTGGTTTATTGGAATGTTGGTATATTCGAATATTACAATATTGGTATATTGGTATATTAGAATTCGAATATTGGTTTTAGGAATATTGGTGTATTAGAATATTGGTGTATTAGAATATTGGTATATTAGAATATTGGTATATTGGAATATTAGAATATTGGTATATTGGAATATTAGAATATTGGTATATTGATATATTGCTATATTGGATATTAATATATTGGAATATTGGTATATTGGAATATTAGAATATTGGTATAATGGAATATTAGAATATTGGTTTATTTGGTATATTAAAATATTGGTATATTGAAATATTGCTATATTAGAATATTGTTAAAAACGAAGAAAGTTCGACAAGAGCTGCGAACAGCCGCAGTAGAACAGTTTAGATCATTGTTCCAGTTTATCACTGTTCCCCTGAGGATTACTTTTCCTACTACTCTAAAGTGGAATAGCCCATAATAGACTCATTAGAAGGATGACGCTATAACAGGTTATGATACCGGATCTTATAATTCCGAATATCGATGTTCTGAAATTTAAAATCCCGAAATTGGAATTAGAATGTAGTAATATTCTGAAAAATAAAAATTCCGAAATTTAAAATCCTGAAAGATCAGAATCCCGAAAAATAGCCTTTGGGAGAAACTGAGAAAAAAAATTTTTTTTTTTTTTTTCTAGAAATACGTTTATTTCTAAACATTTGTTAAATAGCGTTTAAATAGTGTTTATGCATTTTAAATATACAAAATTCATTAAAAATATATAAAACCAGAACATATAATAAATAAGGGACACGTCACTTTATGAGAAAAGAAGACTTGAAAAATGTGATACTCACAAGACGGACTGAAGGCAAGATAGACAAATGGAAATGACGCAGAATATACTTAGTGTATTTGAGTATGTGGATGGTATACGAGAGATAACAAAAAGACAATATTTATCAAGAGATACAAAGGACAGGGTGCAGTGGAGAGCCATGATTGACGACGTCCTGAAGTGACGCGGTACATAGAAGACTAGTCTAGATAAATGCACCTTTCCTATTTCTCTTTGGTCCTTAATGAAGGAAAGCGAGAAGAAAGGACTAAACCTCATTTGCAAGATAATATAATGCATGGTTGTTAGCAAAACGAACGGCCCATCATGCAAATTTCTAGGGCACATAATGAGAAAAAAGGGCTTGGAGAATATAATACTCACAAGGCTGGTTTGGGTTATAATTCCAAATCTTAAATTCCTGAATGTCGAAATCCTCAAATTTCAAATCCCGAAATTTGAAATCAGGAATGTATGAAAATTCCGGAAGTTCAGAATCCTGGAAAATAGTCTTTGAAGAAATTGAAAAAAAAATTTTTTGGAAATACGTTTATTTCAAAAGGTTTACAAAATTTCGTTTAAATAGTGTTTGTGCATTTGAAAAATTCATTAAAAATATAAAACCAGAATATATATATAAATGATTTATAATGAAAGATTATAAGCAAGAGCTCTAAAATAGTCCATAACATCTGGTCGGTTTTCACGATCGTTAACTATATTTTAAAGCATTTCATCACGATAAAACATTTTTTTTTTCTTTTGGAACAAGACTCGGAGAATGTGTTCATAATCGTTTCCTCTGTGCTGCTCTTCTTTTTGAAACTCTAATAATGCGATAAACACCGACATTACCTACTAAATTTTCCTATCACTTATGCCATATACTGCGAGGAAGGTCGGGTAGCTATCAAGACGAAAATTTTACTTACGAAAAAATGTAGGCAACTAAAATCATTTCAAGACAATAATTCCTGTATAAAAATATTTGGCAACCCAAACTTTTTTCCAAAACCAGAACTGGTACAATCATCCGTAAATACACGGTCTTTTTTTTTTTTATATCACGATTCAACGGTCCGAATTCTTCTCAATAGGTCTGTAGCTATTCATTCAATCCGAATGAAAATGGCGACAAAGACAAGCGTGTTTAAATGCTTTACTCAAGCGTTTAGTTTCCTTCCTTTCTACTTCGCATTCTTCCTAAGTTTCATTCAAAATAGAACGAATCGATGCGGAAGATGACGTTTCTACTGATACCAAATTATTTTCTTTTGCCTGACATCCATCAAACATGGCACGTGGAACTAGAACAGTCTACCAGAGTGAGCGAAATAAAGGGTGCAGTTCGAAATTCCAACCACCTGAAAAAAGCCGGAGCGTACAACGGCCGAAACGTTGTGATAAATATGGCGACAAAGATGAGGACAATAGTTCGAATAATGTAAAGAGGGTACATAATACCTCATCTCAGAAATATAGATAGATACTGAAAGGCCGAAACGTTGTAATAAATATGGCGACAAAGATGAGGACAATAGTCCGAATAATGTAAATAGTGTACATAATACCTCATCTCAGAAATATAGACAGATACTGAAAGGCCGAAACGTTGTAATAAATATGCCGACAAAGATGAGGACAATAGTCCGAATCATGTAAAGAGGGTACATAATACCTCATCTCAGAAATATAGATAGATACTGAAAGGCCGAAACGTTGTAATAAATATGGCGACAAAGATGAGGACAATAGTCCGAATAATGTAAATAGTGTACATAATACCTCATCTCAGAAATATAGACAGATACTGAAAGGCCGAAACGTTGTAATAAATATGGCGACAAAGATGAGGACAATAGTCCGAATAATGTAAAGAGGGTACATAATACCTCATCTCAGAAATATAGACAGATACTGAAAGGCCGAAACGTTGTAATAAATATGCCGACAAAGATGAGGACAATAGTCCGAATCATGTAAAGAGGGTACATAATACCTCATCTCAGAAATATAGATAGATACTGAAAGGCCGAAACGTTGTAATAAATATGGCGACAAAGATGAGGACAATAGTCCGAATAATGTAAATAGTGTACATAATACCTCATCTCAGAAATATAGACAGATACTGAAAGGCCGAAACGTTGTAATAAATATGGCGACAAAGATGAGGACAATAGTCCGAATAATGTAAATAGTGTACATAATACCTCATCTCAGAAATATAGACAGATACTGAAAGGCCGAAACGTTGTAATAAATATGGCGACAAAGATGAGGACAATAGTCCGAATAATGTAAAGAGGGTACATAATACTTCATCTCAGAAATATAGACAGATACTGAAGGGCCGAAACGTGGTAATAAATATGGCGACAAAGATGAGGACAATAGTCCGAATAATGTAAAGAGGGTACATAATACCTCATCTCAGAAATATAGACAGATACTGAAAGGCCGAAACGTTGTAATAAATATGGCGACAAAGATGAGGACAGTAGTCCGAATAATGTAAAGAGGGTACATAATACCTCATCTCAGAAATATAGACAGATACTGAAGGGCCGAAACGTTGTAATAAATATGGCGACAAAGATGAGGACAATAGTCCGAATAATGTAAATAGTGTACATAATACCTAATCTCAGAAATATAGACAGTCTCTAATTGTTTATGTTTTTTTTTGTTGTTGTTTTGTTTTTTTGTGCACGAATTTCCAATTTTGGCATGTTTCCGAAAAGTGTAAAATCTTTCAAGTGACAGGAATGAAAATACTTTTAAATAGATATAATATATTGTTACAATTCCTACTTAGTAATGGCGATTCAGTTTTCTTAAACCTGTGATGGCAACTATAATGAATCCATGTTGAAAGAAAAATCAGGATGTTGGATTAGTAAATAGTAAATACTATGTCGGTCAATGGATAAGTTATTAGTATGTCAAATTTGTTATAGGCGATAAGGAATTTAAAAATAATTAGCCCTCGCTAAGAGTAGTTTCAAACAATACCGCAAGTTACGACTAAACAAAAACTGTAACCTAAACATTCGAGTTATGTTCTTAAACAGCCTAGTCTGATCGAGATTTTCATATGGATGCCATGAATAGCGCCAAATTAGAAATATCTAAACTGACTGAATATAGAAGACCAGGCTTCCTCGAATGCTGTGGACTGGCGCTACAGAATCATAAACAAAGGACTGTACCGAATAACCGAAACCACACACGTGAGGACTTTCAACAAATGCAAATACTAAAATGGATAGCAATAGAAGAGAAAATAATGATATAACGAAGATGTTGACATTGCACACTACTTCAAACAAAAGGTTAGGAAGGAAACTCCCCCATCAGGATTGGAAAGAGAGATAACAGCTACTGGACTTGAAACCTCTAATTTCCTGAATTATTGTTTTAAAAGAAAGATTGATATAAATTTCGAGAAACAGTGGTTGCTCAATCAACGAATGACAAATGATTTTTCATAAGGTTACAGTTAATATTACCATTTCTCAGTATATATATATATATATATATATATATATATATATAAACTTGCTTCCTGCAATTCTTTGACTTTCTATCGTTTCCTTCTTTTGGTCTTCATGCAGAGGTCTTTTGATGGGAATCATTTGGTGCAGTCTGTCGTTTCTAGGAAACTTTTTTTTGCGTGGCATTTGCTGTTTTTAAAGAGACGAGAACTTTTATTTCAATAATGAACATAATTTCTCGGCTGCAGCTGAAGAGGACGGAAATTAAAACCGGTAAAAACATCAAAGAAGCCTATGTAAGTAATCGATCCTTTCAATAACTTTTTCTTGGGGAAATCCGAACCAACTTTCTTTTCTTTTTTTTTTTTTTCTTTTCATGTGTTCTAGAATTGATAACTATCGCAAAAAGATTCAACATTTAATGAATTTAAACATTTCTTCTGCAGCAATTCTTTTGAATTTGGACGGACAAAAAGTTTCAAGAACTTCCAGTTGTCTACGTAATTCACTTTATGAAGAAAAAAAAACAGTTAAATATCTCTTTTCCGATTCATGGTTGTTTTCTTTTAGCGTCATATTTGACTCTATTGGTTCTTTTAAAATGCCGAATTCTACCGGGTTTCCAACCTGATGTATTCCCTGAAACTTGTGAACACTAGGAGAAAGTGACCATTTCTTAAAAGCCTGGTGTAAATCTGACGTATCTCTACATTTTTACTCTACGTGTTTAAGGGTCATTTACACCAAATTCATGTTACCGAGGACCGTTAATTGAAGGATCCTATCACTTTTGGATAGCAGTGTTCAAGGAAATATTGATAGAATAATGATAGAATTGTTGATAGAATTGTTGATAGTATGTTGATGACTTTGTTTATATCCTATCGATGTTAAGAACACCCCTCTATAAATAAGGAAATGTTTCAATAAGCATAGTTTATTGAGGTAACAATTACAGTGGATACACGTGTTTGAAATAGACGCCCCATTTTATTTTAAGCATTATGTGTAACGTCTATCGGCATGCAGATTCGAGAAATTTTAATTAAGAAAATTATCTCCCGGAATAAAATCGTCCCGATGTCAATCAACCTCTAGTCTAAGGATCATTTAAACCAAGACCCTTTTTACCGATGTCCGCTAATTCAAAGATTCTATAACCGTTATTAAGAACATTCCCTCCAAAAATAAGGAACGGTTTAAATAAATATAGTGTACTGAGGTAGCTGTCCTTGGTTTAAACAAGTTTTACAAAATAGAAAAAAATAGGGGATTTTTGTTAGGACTTTTGATGCGTTTATCATGGTGTCCATGTTTGATACCAGATGGCAAATTAAATTGAATAGAATCGTTTGATGCAACATAAAAAGTTCGCCAGTCTCCCCTTGAGATCAAACAATTCCTTCATCTCAACTTTAAGACATACATGTCTGGTTTACGCTAGAGTTTTTAAAAAACGTAGACATAGATCCTATTTATTGAAGAGAAGTATACCCGTTATATTTTTTTCTTATTGTTTCTTTTTAAAATTATTTCTTCCCAAGCCCCTAATACTCAAGAGGGTTATTGACTATTAGAGAATATGAAATTAAGGAGAGAGGACAATAAAAGAACAAGAATTCAGAAGACAGAAGATAACGATTGACATTGCATTTACATTTTTTAAGATCAAAGTTGGCTGGAAAGCAAGAAGCCGGAAGAGAGCTCCGTCATCAAGCAGAACGATAGAAGAAACCCTGAATCTTGTGACCACTAGGTGTTTGTGGATATTTTTTAAATCTTGTGTCAAACCGACTTATGTGCACATTTTTAATCTACGAGATTAAGGGTCATTCATTTTACCGAGGTTAATTCAAGGATCCTGTCACCGATGTTAAGAACACCCTCTCCATAAAAAAGAAAGTTTCAAATAAGCATAGTTTATTGAGGTAACAATTACAGTCGATACACGTGTTTGAAATAGACGTCCCATTTTATTTTAAGCATTATGTGTAACGTCTATCGGCCTGCACAGTCGAGAAATTTTAATAAAGAAAATTTGCTTCAAGAATAAAATCGTCCCGATGACAATCAAAACCCTAGGGTCATTAAAACCAAATTCATTTTTACAGAGGTCCGTTAATTGAAGCATTCTCTCACGGATATTAAGAACTCTCCTTACATAAATAATTTTTTAAAAAGTTTTAAATAATGATAGTTTATTAAGGCAACAGCCTATGGTTTAAACAACTTTTCTTAAATAGAAAATGCAGTGGGTGGTTAAGCCTTTTGGTGTTGCTTAGATTGATATACAACTTACTAATTAACCCATAGCTGTGGGGAGAGGAGGGGTAATGATAACTTTCCAATTATTTTTGTGAGTAAGTGAATAAATCGAACCCAACTGGAATTAAAACCCAGTACACCAATTAACAATTTCGAGTCGTTATAAATTATAGCACCCACAAATCCAAGCATACAGCACATGTTCATTCCAAGCAGTCACCCATCTACATAAAGATCAAGCTCAACATGGCTTAACTTTGGTGATAATGCGGAAACTGATGGAAAGAGTAGGATATCTGTAAGAAATGTGTTACTTTGGTTAAGAAATAAGTATTACTAATTAACCCATAGGTGGAGGAGAAGAGCTGGATTTTTACGTTTCGCAAGGTTATTTTTGTAGAAGTGAACATAATAAATCCAACTGGGGTTAGAACTAGGCATTCCGATTAAGAATTCAGAGACATTATTGATTACATCAGCCGTAATTCCAAGCTTACAGCATCTGGTATTCCAAATCTTAACTGCTTAACTTTGTGGAACATACGGGTACCAGTGTTTCAGGGTGGAAGGCATCCTTTTCTGAGACACATTTGTCTTAATTTAGAATTTTTTTTTTTTTTAAATCTAAAAATTTCCTAGATATCCATTATTTTAATAACCCAACTGTTATACTGCTCTGGGTTGATACAGCCATGACGTTTCGGTAGTGTTAATCTCCAGCCTTCTTTTTGGTCATACTCAGTAACCTACACGAAATTTTTAAAGTACATTATTGTTCATACTCCACTTTGTGTTTGCGAGGGACAATTTTATCGTAAGGATAAAGTGACACGCATATTCCATAACCATGGAAAATTGAATACCATTTGAAGAAAACTCATACCGTCAAGGAACCAATGCATGATCCAGATACCTGTAGATGCAATGGAATAGCGAAAAATAATTTCCAATGGATTTCCTGTCCGTTAATTAATAAAGTTATTATGAAACAAGAAAACTTCCTTACAAGCAAAGAAAAAAAAACAGATGAAGAAGAGACTTGAAACAAGAGAAAAAAAGTATTAAAATGTTACGTAATATCAGTCCTCCTATATGGAAGTGAATGATGGACAATCTCCTCACAGATGAAGAAGAGACTTGAAGCAAGACAAACAAAGAAAAGATTACTGAACTGTTACGTAATATCAGTCCTCCCATATGGCAGTGAATGCTGGACTATCTTCTTACAGATGAAGAAGAGACATGAAGCAAGAGAAACAAAGCAAAGAGTACTGAACTCTTATGTAATATCAATCCTCCTATATGGCAGTGAATACTGGATGATCTCCTAAGAGACCTGAAACAATAAAAACAAAGAAAAGTGTACTGAATCTTAAGTAATATCTGTCCTCCTATATGGCAGTGAATGCTGGACAATCTCCTCATGATGAAGAGACTTGAAGCAACAGAAACAAACAAAAGAGTACTGAACTGTTATGTAATATCAGTCCTCCTATATGGCAGTGAATGCTGGACAATCTCCTCACAGATGAAGAAGAGACTTGAAGTAAGAGAAACAAAGAATAGTGTACTGAACTGTTATGTAATATCAGTCCTCCTATATGGCAGTGAATGCTAGACAATCTCTTCACAGATGAAGAAGAGACTTGAAGCAAGCGAGACAAAGAAAAGAGAACTGAACTGCTATGTAATATCAGTCTTCCTATATGGCAGTGAATGCTGGACAATGTCCTCATAGATAAAGAAGTGACTTGAAGCAATAGAAACAAAGGTGTGTACTGGACTGTTACGTAATATCCTTTCAGCTATATAGCAATGAATGCTGAACAAGAGTAAAGAGTGTACTTATCTCCAATATGAGTCTTCCTATATCAGACTTAATTAAGCCTTAAGGTACTATCTTAAAGAAAAGATTTTAAATTTTAAATTTTTAATTTAATTTTAAATTAATTAAGCAATCTTTCCGAAAAAAAAAATATTACATTTCCACATTTCTAAATATGCAAAATTTATTCCAATCTCAGTGGACTTTCCTCTTTGAAGTCACGCGGTGGATTAATGGAGTTGCTCGGATTGAGAAACCGGACAGCCAAGTTCGAATTCCAATCGTGCTTAATACATTCAGTTGTGTAGAAATGTATAAATACATATCTCCCCATCTCCCCGCTATGAGTAAATAGCAGCACAGACTAGGTTTTATAGCCTTGCTTGGCACCCTGTCTAGAAGAAGAAAAACTCCAACGATATCTAAATAGTAAGGTAGTCGGAGTTCTCTGGCCATGGTTATTAACAAATCTAGGAGAATAATGTCTCAGAATTCAAAAATGTATGTAATCCTGGGGCGGCACATAGGGTGAGGATAAGAAAAAGATCGTTCATATTGAATCGGTGACCCCCCTATATCTCGGTCGACCTCAGGGCTACAGGCTAGTGAATACTGAACAATCTCGTTACAAATGAAGAGATTATTTCAGGTAACAAAATTGTGGTTATACAGAAGGATGCTAGGAATAACACAGACGGTACATGTGTGCAATGAGGAAGTTTTTGAGAAAATGGAAAAGAAGGAATCTTATATTTAGAATTCGAAAGAGACAGATGAAATTTCTTGGGCACATACTCTGGGAAGAGGGCTTAAAAATTAAGCAAATGTTTTACTTACATATTTATATTATTCGTACTGTTATCCTCATCTTCATTGCCATATTGACAACGTTTCGGCCGTTGTACCTTCTTCAGTTGATTGGAATTTCGAATCGAACACTTTATTTTGTCCATCGGGTACATTGTTCTAGTTCCAAGTGCCATGCCTCTTCCAGATGTCTCTGTTATTTCCCTTTAACTCAACTCTTCAAGATTTGGTTCACCACTGCTATGGTTTGGTATTGAACTCACAACTCTTTGGGGTTAGTCACTGGATCTAACCAACGTTTGTGTCCACTGGGCCACTTGATGAACACGTGGAACTAGGACAATCAACCTCGGTGGACGAAATAAAGGCTTCGTTTCGAAATTCTAATCACCTGAAGAAAGCCAGAACGTACAACGGCTGAAAAGAGGAATGAAGATGGTCATAACAGTCCGAATAATTTAAGTAATCAGAGTACCTCATCGCAGAGATATATGCAAACATTTTACCGAAATGTTACAGAAGCTTTATTGCCATTCTGAACTTAAGAAAAAATGACGCAGGTTGAACTTGAAAAATATTAACGGATGTTTTTTTAAATTTAAATATAAATATTGCTTGAAAGTAATATAATATTTTAATATAATTTTAATTCATTATTTATTTTATTTTATTTATTATATACTAGTTTAAAACCGCACTCCATGGAGACTTTTATGCTATCTCCCGCTGAGGGCTAATTGGGTTTTTGCGCCAAAACTAAAGAAAACAGCTTAGAAAACACCAATGATAATTTTGAAGAAACTACTTTGAATTCCTTAATTCACGGCATTCAAGTTTAAACCTCATTTTTACTCTGATTCGAACTAAAAGTTCAATTCCGACGAAAAAACGATTTAGGCCGAAAGTTTGATTTGAACCGAAACTCCAGTTTTGGTCGAAATTCCAATTCAAGTCGTAATGTGATTTCTTCAAATCACAAACTCAGTGGGTCTCAAGTGAATTAAGTTCCTCAAATAACAACCTCTGCGAAACTTCAAAATTTCAAGTTACGAAACGTCTCACTTGACTTCTGATTCCTTGGCATTTTGAAGAAATATAAGGGATTTCCTTAATTCACAAATTTTGGGAGATATTTTAAACTGAATTTAAAACAAAAAAATAAAATAAAAGTTCTTGTGTTAAGCTCAATATAAATTAAAAACTTTTAAAATAACAATTTTTTTCAGTTATTTTAAAATTTGAACTTTTAACTGTTCCCTCGTCATCTGAACACAAATCAAAACGCTAGAAGTCCAAGCAATAGATGAAGGACTGATGTACAATCCCGGGATCATCTTGATTACAAAAAGCTTTAAGTCTATTAAAAGCATGTGTGGCCCGAGTTATTCAGGTTTCAAACACGCGCACCGTCAGAGTGAATTTTCTCGTTTATTTATTTAGATGTGCTTTATACAGGGTGACGCCCCAAAACGGGAATTTTTGAAGTGCGTATTGCCAGACATGAGCAAGTGGCAACACCGAGAGACAGTGACCTTGAGCAAGTAAACATTTCACCATTTAGAATTCAAGATGAAATTCACAGTATCCTAGCAGGGATGTTGCAGCAGATTTCAAGAATGTATTCGTACAGGAGAACGTCATCTACAGGACGTAATTAAAAAAAAAAATGAAAATTCCATCATTGTTTCTTAAATGGCATGTTTTAAGGTTTCAATTACTATGAATAAAATATTTTTCTTCCATCACTCTTGGTTTTATTGGATTGTTAAACAGTTCCCGTTTTTTGGGGGTCACCCTATATATGTGGCATCCATCAGCCTCGAGAGACCATGGATCCCACAAACTTATGACTCAGCTGCTGATAACCGCGTAGCATCTGTTATGGCGGTACAGGCACACACCGATTGCGTCGAATAGGTGACTGTGGTACAAGCTCCCACTGTATAAAATTCTTGCGTGGCATGCGTCTTAAAGAGCTTCTGACAAATAAGTCCAGCTCCAAGCCGGAGAATGGGCGAAGGCGGAAATCTGGCGCCTCATAACCAGCTGCTTCGAGTAGATGGAGCACGACAGCCCAGTGTTGTGGTCATATCAAAACACGGAAAATCTATGGAAGTAAATCCAGACAGAAAACCCGGAGTGGAGACCATTTGACAGTAGTCTGTAAACAGTGACAACTTTCCGACAATTCCTGCAGACAAGCTGTTCCCAAATATAATACCTTATATTCCTTTGGATTTTGTAATTACGAGAGGCGTGGGGCATGTCGTCTGGGTTGGGTACGCCCTCCATATATTATCGCCTAGGTCAATATTGGTAAAAAAATAATGACTAAATTTTTACTACACAGGACGCTAACTTTAAATCAACCCATATGATTATGCTTAATAAATCTGATTATAGGTTTTATTAAAATCGTAAAAATAATATAGCAAACTATTTTTCAATTAAAAACTTTCTCTTCTTCTCTTGCTTTTTGTCCTTGCTTTCTTTAGATCTTTATACGGAGGACTATTGATGGGAATCGTTTGGTGCAATCTGTCGTTTCTAGGAAACTTTTATGTGCATGTGTTGGAAGGCATTTACCTTTTCGTTTTTTTTAAAGAGACGAGCACTTTTATTTCAATAACGAAAATAATTTGCCGGCTCCAGCTGAAGAGGACGGAATAGAAAAGTGGTAGAACATCAAAGAAGCCTGTATAAGTAATCGATCCACGTCAATAAAACCAGATATTTCCTGTCATGTGTTCGAGAATTGATAACTATCGCAAAAAAACATCCTAACTTGAGTGGCTTGTTTAATAAGTTTAAACATTTCTTCTGTACCAAATATTTTTGATTGGAACGAAAAAAATGACTCTGAAGCACAAGTTATCTCGGCCACAGTCTTAAAAAAGCGGATGACATAGTGTTGATACCAGTGGTGACAGCATTAGTTATAACATTGTTGGTGGCATTTTTGCTAAAAGTATTGATGGGAGTGTTGATGCTATTGTTGGGTAGCAGTGTTGATGCTATTTTTGGGTAGCAGTGTTGATAGCAGTGTTGATGCTATTTTTGGGTAGCAGTGTTGATAGCATTGTTTATCCTATTGCTGGGTAGCATTGTTGATAGCAGTGTCGATGCTATTTTTGGGTAGCAGTTTTAATAGCAATGTTGATGCTATTGTTGTGTAGCAGTGTTGATAGCAGTGTCAATGCTATTTTGGGATAGAAGTGTTGATAGTAGTGTTGATGCTATTCTTAGGTAGCGGTGTTGATAGCAGTTTTGATGCTATTGTTGGGTAACACTGTTGATAGCAGTGTTGATGTTATTTTTTGGGTAGGAGTGTTGATAGCAGTGTTGATGCTATTGTTGGTTAGCAGTGTTGATAGCAGTGTTGATAGTAGTGCCGATGCTAATTTGGGTAGCAGTGTTGTTAGCATTGTTGATGCTATTGTTGGGTAGCAGTGTTAATAGGAGTGTTGATGCTATTGTTGGGTAGCAGTGTTGATAGCAGTGTTGATGCTATTGTTGGTTAGCAGTGTTGATAACAGTGTTGATAGCAGTGCCGATACTATTTTAGGTAGCAGTGTTGTTAGCATTGTTGATGCTATTGTTGGGTAGCAGTGTTAATAGGAGTGTTGATGCTATTGTTGGGTAGCAGTGTTGATAGCAGTGTTGATGCTATTTTTGGCTAGCAGTGTTGATAGCAGTGCCGATGCTATTTTGGGTAGCAGTGTTGTTAGCATTGTTGATGCTATTGTTGGGTAGCAGTGTTAATAGCAGTGTTGATGCTATTATTGGGTAGCAGTGTTGATAGCAGTGGTGATGCTATTTTGGGTAGCAGTGTTGATAGCATTGTTGATGCTATTGTTGGGTAGCAGTGTTAATAGCAGTATTGATGCTATTGTTGGGCAGCAGTGTTGATAGCAGTGTTGATGCTATTGTTGGTTAGCAGTGTTGATAGCAGTGTTGATAGCAGTGCCGATGCTAGTTTGGGTAGCAGTGTTGATAGCAGTGTTGATGCTATTGTTGGGTAGCCGTAATTGATAACATTTTTGATGTCACTTTGACAGTACTGTTGATAACGGTGATGATAACATTGTCGATAGATTTGTTGATAGTTTAGTTCGGCAATATTGTTGAGGGAAGTTTTGATACCATTTTCATAGCATTGTTGCATAGCAATCTTGTAGGGATTGTTGATAACATTGTTCATAGCATTTTGATAGCAGTGTTGATTGGATTTTCTATGGCCGTGTTGTTAACATTTTGTTGACTGTTGACATCATTGTTGATAGCAATGTTGATGAGAGTTTTGAATGCATCCTTTATAGCATTGCTGGATAGCAGTGGTGAAGGCAGTGTTGATATCATTGGTGACACATATTGATAGAATTGTTGATAGTATGCTGATAACTTTGTTTATAATATGTTGATGACATTGTTGATGGCAGCGGTGATAGCATTGTTGATATCATTTATTGGTCATGCTGATAGCACTGTTAATAGCAGTGTTGATAACATATATTGACAGCATTCTTGATGGCTGTGTAATTTGTAAATATTCCTGTATGTCTAATCTGCTATCGGATGGTAATTTGTATTTCAAAGCTTAATAATATTATTACCAGCGATAAACACACGCCTAAGATATTACATTTCATCACCGTTCTATCTGGAATTCATTCTTAAAGAATCTAACCTATATCTAATACAAAGACTACGTTAATAAAAAAAAACAGTCCCAGATTAAAGTGGAGTGCCACCCCATTGCACAGAGATAAAGACATTAGAAATCGTTCAACTAGACAGACACAGATACAAAATTAATAATACACGTTACCATCTGATGCCCGCTTAGACATACAAGCTTGTATGTCTAAGCGGGCAGCAGATGGTAACGTGTATTATTAATTTTGTATCTGTGTCTGTCTAGTTGAACGATTATATTTATATATATATATATATATATATATATATATATATATATATATATATATATATATAATATATGGATTTAATGAACATGACTGACCAATGAGAATCGACCCAATCAATATTGCAATTACCAAAGTTCTGTCCATTTGACTGTTATTTTTTCTATCTCGAAAGAAGCTTTGATATAAATAATGCAAAGTAGAAAAAGTTACTGAATGTGGATTAACCAAAACCAATGTTGGAAATGAAATGATAATCTTTATAACATCAACAAAACACGCCAGCGACGTGAAGTATGTAAACGTCTGCTAGTGGTGGACTACTTAGACTGCATATTACTTACAATAGCGTCCAACGTATTTATGAAGATTGGGACATAACCATTGGTGTTCATAGGTACGGCATAAAACATATCGATCACGTTTTTGTTCACATCTATCTATCTATCTATCTATCTATCTATCTATTGTAACCGAGAAAAGGTTACTGAATGAGGAATAACCAAAATCGGAGGTTGCAAATGAATATATATATATATATATATATATATATATATATATATATATATATATAAACAAAAGATCCGAAATCATCTCAAAATGCAGACATGAAAATAAATTTTTACTACGTAACATAAAAAATTAAAAACGGAAAAAATAAAATAAAAACAAATAAATATACTAATAAGCAAAAATAACAAAATAACAAAAAAAAAAAAAATAGAAATAAAACATAAAAAAATACTATGTTACTTAAAAATCGAAAACCGAAAAGAGAAAATATACAAGTAAAATAAATTGACCTAAATTCATCCAAGTAAATAAATAAACAAACCAATCCCAAATTTAATTGATTATCTTAATCAATTAAAAACTGTTCCCGCCAAAATAATACTTAGAATGAACTACAACAATCAACCCCAAAACTGAACAAACAGCTTTAATTAAATTCCCAAACCAAAACAAAACTGTTAAATAAGTGATATAGACAAATTTTTACTACGTTAATAAATAAATAAATAAATAAATAAAATAAGAAACAAAAATAAAAACAAGCAATATAATTTGACCTAAATAGATAAACAAACGACTTCCGGTGAAATAACCGCCATAACAGAATACCCACAATGCACCACTAACCCGTATATATATAAATAGCCGAGAAAAATAACAGCACACGTGGCCTGACGATTGCATATATCATGAAACAGACTGTCGCCTCTAAGTGTTGACTTCTATGTTCACTTTTATATTTACACACGCTCTATCTCTGATATTGAGCACTTTATTCCATAAATATAGCACACCTTAAGACTATATTTCTTTATATATATATATATATATATATATATATATATATATATATATATATATTTTAAATCAGTTAATTTATAATATTTATGCTCTGTAAATTTACGTTGAGCACTGTTTTGTAAAAATACAAATTAAAAAACAAACATTAAGAAAACCGGATTATATATCTTACTGTTCTTTATTTATATATATATATTGTTTTAACCTAGTAAGGGTTACTGAATGAAGAATAACCAAAACGGAGGTTGGAAATGAAATGGTAAACTTTATAACATCTACAACATGCAATACTCGTCAGCGGCGTGAAATAGGTAAACCACTTCTAGTGTTGGATTACTTAAACAGCATATTACCCCTTCCCACATACACACGCTTACAATAGTGTCCAACGTATTTATTAGGATTGAGACATACCCATTAATTTTCATGTGTACGGTATAAAACAATTATATTTGTGCAAATCTATGGATGCCATTATTCGACAAGACGACTTGATGTTGGTTGTATTGTTTAGTGGCATATCAACCTCTATGAGTTCTTTAATGCCGAAATTTAAATATTTTGTACTTCATTTTATTTTTGAGGAGATAATAATGGTTTTAGTAACATAGGTTTTATTAATTAACCCATATATATGTTGTTTCCTCTTGTCTTTTTATTTATATATGAAGTTTTAAACTAGATAACGTTACTGAACGAGAAATAATTAAAACGAAAGATGGAAATGAAATGGTAAACTTTATAACATCAACAAAATACAATACACGCCAGCGACGTGATGTAGGTAAACCACTGCTAGTGGTGACCTACTTAGACAGCTTATTACGATATTTGCCTGCCTTCCCACGAGGGAGGATGGGGGACAAGGCCACATTTAATGCGGGGAAATTATATAACAATAAGTGAAACTTGTTATATTGTTATACGTTTCCAATTAGTTATTTAAAGTATCATATTTAAATACATATTTACTTATATATTTACGTATGTATTTACATATAGATTTAAGTTTATATATACATATATATTTAAGTATATATTTGCATATGTATTTACATACAAATTTCAGTATATATTTACATATATATTTCAGTATATATTTACATATATATTTAAGTATATATTTAAGTATATATTTACATATATATTTAAGTATATATTTACATATATACTTAAGTATACATATGCGTATGTATTTACATATATATTTAAGTATATATTTACACATATAAGAATATATTTACATACATATTTAAGTATATATTTCCATATACATTTGCGTATATATTTACGTATACATTTACATATATATTTACATATATATTTAGGTATATATTTACATATATATTTACGTATATATTTGCATATATATTTACCTATGTATTTTCGTATGTATTTACGTATATATGGTTAAAAACAAGTCAGGTGATCAAAACCTCAACGGCCTTAGACCACATGGAGATCGATTTCTCGTTTCAAAGGAAGAAAGAGCGAAGATGAATTATCATGTACAAGGAAGAAAAAGTTTAGTATAATACTTTATTTACGCACAATATAAAGATGGCCATAGACGCGAAAATTGACAACTTATGTTTATCTAATGCATTTAGGCGAATGTAAAATAATAAGTCATTTATCGCGTGACAGTATCGATTAGAAACGGAAATAAACGGTGAAAGTATCAATCACCTTTGGACGAAAAGAAATTAAATGATTTATAAAAATAGATGTTTTTTTAAATACTCAATTTTGAAAGATAAAAGAAAAAAGTATTTAAAAAAAAATAATAAAATGAACATTCGATTTATAAAATATTGTTTTTGTTAAAAGTGCATAAAAGTAAAATTCCTTTTTCAAGTGCCTTGACATACCTTCAAAACGAAACTTTTGCATCTCCCTTGGTTCAAATGCAGGTTTAAGTAATAATATGCATATATATATATATATATATATATATATATATATATATATATATATATATATATATATATATATATATATATATATATTATGAAATGGAAAAAGTCCGACAATTATTTTAAGATATTTTTATGTTTATACATTATTTTTATAGATACAGATATTTAACTAAATGCTCTGTTTATAATAAACAACATTTACCGCCCTAACGTCTGAGAAATTTTCATAGAAAAGGAATCGAACCTGTATACTATACAGAACCATCATTTAGCCCGACGTGCCTTTAACCGATTGGGCCACAGAGATGCTTTCGGTGAGCAAGGTCGATTTTACTGTCTTTAAACTACAATCTTCCACGATTCTCTCACGTACTGCAATCTACAATCTTCCATGATTCTGCTCATGGCGTATCCAAATGTAAACCAATTACGTCACACTTTATGAAAGTGACAAAATACGACAATTATTTATAACATTTTTATAAAAAGAATGTATAAACATAATTTTTATTTTAATTTTTATTTTTATTTTAATTTATTATATTTATTTTATTTTTAATCTTTGATTTTCTATTCTTAGTTTATATTTTTTTTAAGTTTTAATTTTTATTGTTAATTTTATTTAATTTTTTAATTTTCATATTTAATGCTAATTAACGTCTATTTTTAACATAGTACTACGAAATATATATATATAAATATAAATATATATTCATGTTTTAATAAGAAGTAATCTACTTTTCATTATAAATCTAAAACAATTAAAATATTAATGTTCCCCATGCATTTTTGACATACATATATAAATCCCGCTTATTTTATAACATAATAAAATTTTCAAATTATATAATTATCCCAGCATCATATATAACTACGCCTACTTTTCATAACCAGATAGATTATAATACAATATTGCTTAACGGTCAATTCATATTCAGCACTCGAAGACTGCGTAGTGCATAAAACTTTCCGTCGTGCTAACGGTGAGGGATAATATGTATATTTATTAATATATATTCTTAATAGCTCTATTATATTACATCGAGCACTCTTTTATTAACACCAGTACTATATGCGCGATATATTATATATATATATATATATATATATATATATATATATATATATATATATGTGTGTGTGTGTGTGTGTATGTGTGTGTTAAGAACTTGTGAGTGGCAGGGATAATTGCAAGGAAGATATTAATCCAGAGAGAGCTCAATGTAAACTACAGAGCATTATAATAATAATAATAAATCAGGAAGAAAATATTAAACATCCATCTACACAAAAAATAAATATCAATTAAAAAAAAATTTTACAAAATAAATTTATATATATATATATATATATATATATATATATATATATATATATATATATATATATATATATAATGTAATCTCCAGTCGGTGACATCTTAATTGATTCAGTCTTAAGGGGCACTTAAGACCCGCTAGTAAATTTACCAAGGAGGCTGCATATGGAGCAAGAGTAAGAATTGTGAGATGAGATCACTGTTAGATTGGCTGACCTTTTAGATCTTGCTCTTGCTTCTTGAAGACGATTCAGACAAGCTGAATGAAAACTGCCGAGTCCACTAAAACACGTTGATCTCCATTCTACCCGCTCCATGGCTAAGCACTCGAGGGTGTTATGAGGTATATTGACAGCTGACTAGTTGCTCTCTTTCTTTCTCTCTCTCTCTGCATATATATATATATATATATATATATATCTATATATATATATAATTTATTTTTACATGAATTAAAAAATATCAATAAAATATGAATCAATTGATGAAAGCGTTGGTATAATTCAGTGAATTTAGCTAAAGAATTTTGAGCTTAACCCCTGGCTACTGCATTGGCAAACAAAAACTTCGAGATTTGAGTTAAAGGAAGATAACTGAGACATCAGGAAGAGGCATGTCCCGTGGAACTAAAACAATCTACCTCAGCGGACGAAATAAAGTGTTCAGTTCGAAGTTCCAATCACCTGAAGAAGGCCGGAACATACAACGGCCGAAACGTCGTGAGTATGACAGTATAGATGAGAAGAAAAGTCTGAACAATGTAAATAGTGTAAATAGTTACAATACCTCATCTCAGAAATATAGATAGATCCTGACGAAGGCCGAGGCGTACAACGGCTGAAACGTTGTGAATGTGACAGTAAAGATGGGGAGAACAGTCAGAACAATGTAAATAGTGTAAATAGTTACAATACAATCTAAGAAATATAGACAGATGCTGAAGAAGGCTGGAGTGTACAATGACTGAGACGTCGGGAATGTGTCAGTAAAGATGAGGACAACAGTAAATGATTACAACAATACCTCATCTAAAAATATAAACAAACAGAATTTTTTTTTTTAGAAATGAATATTTTAGTTTTGAATTTTAAAATTTATTTTCTTCTTTCAATTGCCAAGCATAATTTTAAAATTAAAAACCACAATCCCAGCATCATATATAACTACGTCAACTTTGTCATAACCAAATAGATTAATTCAAATTTAATAACACCTGAAGATTGCGTAGTGCATAAAACTCTGAGTCGTGCTAACGTGGAGGGATATATATATATATATATATATATATATATATATATAATTATTTATTTAAAAAAAATTATAACATAAATATGTTATAAAATCACTACAAAAATAGCCATTTTGTTTCAACACCTCCGGTGTCTTATGAAGTGATGATGTTGAATATTTAATAAATGGTTTTAAAAGTTTCAAATTAACGATCCTACGCAAGGGGAAAACGTTATTACAAAAGATATAATGACCAATCAAAATAGAAGTATTGGAAAATTCAAAAAGCTTGATACCGAAGTCATGTTATAATATCTATTCAGATCTTTAAAATGGCGGTAATATGAAAAAAGAATTTATTCTAACCAATAATTATTAAATTATATGATAAAATTTGATATTAAAATTAAAAGTAAAAATTACCTATTTTAAAATCCAAATTTAATCACAATTTATTCTGTATACACCAATTATATACTTGGGTATATATATATATATGTATGTGTGTGTGTGTGTGTGTGTGTGTGTGTGTGTGTGTGTGTGTGTGTGTGTGTGTGTGTGTGTGTGTGTGTTTGTGTGTGTTTGAATAAAAACAGATCACTTTAAGGTTCCATGTAATAAGTTATTTCACCACAACCCTTTTAAAGGGCTCTGGATCATCAGACTTTACTTCCAAAATTCATTTTTTATTTTTCATTTCAACTTTTGGAAGTAAAGTCTGATGATCCAGAGCCCTTTAAAAGGGTTGTGGTGAAATAACTTATTACATGGAAGCTTAAACTGATCTGTTTTTATTCAAACATATTTGCTCTGAATTTACATTAAGCTCTCTTGATATCATCCTCCATGGGTCTACCAATACGGATTACCTAGTTTTGCATAAACTATATATATATATATATATATATATATATATATATATATATATATACGTTTACATATATATATGTATATATAAAATTGTCAAAATAAAAAAATAGCATAATAAAGTATGTTCAGGAGATGTTCTTATTTCAAATTTACTCCAACACCTATTTTGAATTCAGACTTGTTTACATCTGTGCTCTGCCGTTGATGTTCTTTCATTTACATTTCAATGGCTTCGAAGTAATGCCCCAGTGCGAGTGCTAGTGCTAAGCCTAAGTCTATATCTCTCGAAGAAAAGGTGGAAAATAATAATTTTATTCAGAATACTGGATGTATATATCATAAGTACTGCAATAGGCAACGTAGAGGTGGTTATTCGCAGTTTATAGTGAAGTTATAGTTATTTCGACTTAAGTCTTAGGAAAAGACGTATGGTAAGGTATATATATATATATATATATATATATATATATATATATATATATATATATATATATATATATATATATATATATGTGTGTGTGTGTGTGTGTGTGTGTGTGTGTGTGTATATTATTTTTTTAATACATCCGACATTACGTTGCTTCCGTTAACTTCAAGCAACAATCTAAAATAACTATATATATATATATATATATATATATATATATATATATATATATATAATATATACAAGAATATATATAAGAACTATATATATATATATATATATATATATATATATATATATTTCTTAAACAGGGATCATATCTTAAGCTTTTCTATATTAGCCAAGTGCGTGAATGTTTGAATTTTCTTTCGAAAAAAAATAAGCCATATTTCTCGTAATATCCGTTTAATTTTTTTTCTGCTTCGTATTCTCTTACCAATGCCAAATCTCCGACAGCCACAAACCTGGTAAATGTCAAAAGATGTATTTTATTACAGTCTAAGAAAATAGATTTTGAGACCAGTGCCTCTTTTTCTGTTTGAAGAACTGCAGGTGCGTGGGGAGGAAGCTTATTTCGTCGGTTTCTTTTTGTCGAACAAGAATTTTTTTCGAAATCATATTAACAACATCCTTACTACTCTACCCGTCAATCAGACAGAACATGTATTTACTGAAAAAATAAATAAGGCGCCACCGGAATCGTATGAGTGGAATCGACTCTTTGACGGTCTGAGATTAATTCGTTAAAGGCCAAAATACCTATTGAAAGTTGATATATCTTTTAAAAAACGGACAGAAAGAACAAGACGTGCTAGATTCTTTATTCGTTTTTGTACAACCATCTTGAAATATCCCAAATTAATTTGTATTTCTCCTTCTTAAAGAATTATTTAATTTTTACTGAAGAGTTTAAATATACCGCTCAGTGTATATGTTGAACATGAATAAGCGTTTATTAAACTAACTCTCTATATTAGCGCCCTCAACAAAAAATGCGATTTTTTTTTCTTTTTATGTTCCGTGGCCTTTCAGGATGTAAACGATCATGGCTCTCCACTTCCTCCTATACCTTGTAGCTCTCAACAAGGTTCATCCCCCTGCCATCTCTCCCAGATCACGTTTTGTCATCCCCTTTCCCAACAGATATGTCATGTGTTGCTTTTCCTTGTCTCTCTTTTCCCCTATTCGACCTATGTGCATCCGATTCTCCAAGCCCTCTTTTCTCATGACGTGTCCTAGAAATTTTAGATGCCTCTTCTGGATGTTAAGTATAAGCCTCCATGTTTGCATCCTCTCTAAGACCTAATCGTTGCTCACGCACTCGGTCCATGATATCCTCAGCATCTTTCTGTAGCACCATACCTCCGTTGCCTCGAGTCTCTCCTTCATCTTTGAGGAGATTCGCCATCGTAAAGCAGATCAGATGTCACATAACAAAGAAATACTCTGCCCAGCTTTTGGAATGCGTTTTTGGCCATCCCAATACGTCTTCGGATCTCAGTGCCACATTTACCGTCCTCTGTCAGAACACTTCCCAGATATTTAAGTTTCCGCACCTGCTTGATTTTAGTGTCCCCGACCTGTAAATCGCATTTCGGGCTCGTCCTTTTACTGATAGCCATGCATTCTGTCTTCTTGTAGTTTATGGATAGTCCCTTCTTCTCGCTCTCCGTCACCAGATTCTGTAGGAGATTTTGTAATTTCTTTCTGTGTCTGCTATCAATACTGTGTCATCTGCGTACCTAAGCTTTAAAATGATTTTTTAAATGAAAAATCTTTGTTGAAACATTTTAGTTTTAATTTCAAGCTAATAGATTAAATTTAATATTTCCAATCATCAAAATACTTATTTCACTATGGATATACAATGTGATAGGTCCTGGTCTAGCCTCTCGTCTACAGTCACTCGCTCACAGACGTGCTGTGGCTTTCCCAAGTCTTCTCTACAAATAATTTCATTCAACTCCTCTGACGAGGTACTTTCACTGGTACCCCATCTGCATGAATTAAATCGTGATACTAGGTGGCCAAAACGGTACCACCCTTTCACTGTCTATGGAGCTAAATGTAACCGCCTCTTCTACTCCAACAGCTTCTTCTCTCACACTTCCCGACAGTTGAACATCCTTCCTCTTACTTGTTTCCCTGATAGTTATAATCTTCAAATATTCAAATGTAATGTCAATCGACATATTCTTATGACTTGATCTCGATGCCCGTATTTTCCCATATCCTTTCCTTAAACACTTTTACTCTTGCTCTCATTCTCTGTAACACCTTGCGTGCTAGTGACACTCCCGCTTTGCTTGGGGTGAAATGCTTTAAAAAAAAACTCTGCAGGTTTTATGGTTCAGCAATGCTATAGTTTGGTATTGAACTCACAACTCTTTGGGATTAACCAACGTCTTTATCCACTGGGATAAATAACAGAGACATCCGGAAGAGGCATGGCACGTAGAACTAGCACGGTGGACGAAATAAAGGATTCTGTTTGAAATTCCTATCACCTGAGGAAGGCCGGAAGAGGACTCTCCAATATCTGCTGCTAGAAAATTCCTTACAAACGAAAAGTGATTTTTTTTTTTCTGTAGAGGCAAAAGGCAGCATATAAGTACGTATCCGAACTTAGGGAATGAGTTTCTACAATTGCAAGAAGGAACGTCATTTCGCTAAAATCTGTTGCTTGAAAAGTAATGTTTTCTGCTGCATTATCCGTCATAGCCATGATAACTAAAAGCCTCCTGAAAAAAAAAATACTTACCATACTAGTAGACTCATGCAGAAGTCATAGAGTTATCGAAACGAAGATAGTTGCGTCCTGGGTAAGACGATAAACTACATCCGACAGCAAGGCTTCTGATCAGGAGGTTTTGAGGAGCGTGGAACAACCTCTTAATTGCTAGTGTTCCCAGGTCCACCCTAACCCGGAGTGGTAGCGCCTGTTAGGGTCCCAGCTATGGGCTAATATTTAACCCCCAAACTGGAGTCAAAACACTATAAACGTGTAAAAATCGGTTTTAATACCAGCAAAATATTTTTGAACAAAAAAGTTATTACCAGCAATAAATTATTATCATTATTATTATTATTTGATAGAAAAAAGTACTAAGCAGTGGAAACAATATATTTGTGGATCTTTCCCTTTTTTAAGTATCTTTAACATGTATATTTTTGTGTCAGTATGGTACTATTTTACAATACACAAATAGAAACATTCGTATTCTCCCTTTATTTTCTTGTTTCTCTTTGCTAGTAAATATTAAAAGGAACTTAACTGCTGAAAATATATGTATTTACATCAATTTATCGCGAGGGCGATATTACCGACAGCAGGGCCGGCGTATACTGCCTCCGAACCGGCCGAAACATACTATTAAAGGATTGACTTTTAAAGGATTTGAACCCAGATATGAACATATAAATGCTCAGTGGAGAATCTTTGGAATGTTCGCTGACTACAGTCGTTGGATCCTAAACTATTCGCTAAAAATTCACGCGTTGAATAGCAACATTATTTTCCCAATACCTGCTAAAATAAAAGATTGCTTTGAATATTTGAAAAGGGAATTAGAATGGCCGTAGTACCCACTTTAGACAAGGAAAAAATACCCCTTGAAATTGATGCTGACTAGCTATTTACTGTCTCCCAACTAAGACGATTTGTGACAGAAGGTCATTTTTTAAGATGGGGACTCCAGCCGGTACACCGGTTTAAGGAACAAAAATTGCTCGCAGCCCACGCAACCGTCGGGTGCGTTGGCCTCGGTGCTAGCATCAATCCCTCTCTCTGGTGCAATACGAGGACATGACATCGAGCAGCCGTTCCACAGGGCTCTCAGTATACTTTTCCTCAGTTGCGACTCTGTCCTTAGAAAAGCCGCCACTAATTGCACACTTCCCAAAGACAGAAACGCAACTGGGAGAAGATAAATAAACGTGTTACAAACCACTCGAGGGAGGGGTTTACATACATATTCATGCTAACTACATGAGCTTACCTGAGACGTTTAATCAAAGAATCAGGCCTGTTACATTCTGCTCCAGAATTCTATACAGGTCTGAATGAAAAATATCTTCAGTATAGAAAGAAACGATCATCGAAGCAATCAAGAAATGGTGTCGTTACCAGAAAGGTAAATATTTTATTCTTGCCACGGATCAGGAAGACCTATCCTACATTTTCGATAAGTTTAAAGCTTCGAAGACTAAAAACGATAAAATTAATCGCTGGCGAATTGAACTTTCTACTTATAAATATGGTATCAGATATCGACCGGGCATCAAAAACGCACACCCAGATACGTTAACGGGAGTATATTGCGCTTCTGTCGTAAATATCGACCTTAAAGAATTACATAATAATCTATGTCATCCTGGAGTATCAAGAATAATGCACTTTATCAGGTTGATGAAATAATTGAAAAATGTAATATGTGTACCATAGATAGATAGAAAGATATGACCCGACTGATATATATATATATATATATATATATATATATATATATATATATATATATGTATATATATATTATATATATATATATATAGATAGATAGATAGATCGATAGATAGATAGATAGATAGATAGATAGATAGATAGAAAGATCTGAGATATGAACAGACTGAAATAGATTATTATGAACCGTCTAAGATAGAGAGAGAGATATATATAGATAGATAGATAGATAGATAGATAGATAGACATGACCCGACTGATATATATATATATATATATATATATATATATATATATATATATATATGTATAGATAGATAGATAGATAGATAGATAGATAGATATTAATATCTGAGATATGAACAGATTGAAATAGATAATTATGAACCGTCTGACATAGATAGATAAGTATATAGATAGATAGATAGATAGATAGATAGATAGATAGATAGATAGATAGATATGAATAGACTGAAATAGATATGAATATACTGAGATAGATATATATGAACAGTCTGAGATAAATAGATATGAACAGACTGAGATAGATAGATAGATAGATAGATAGATAGATAGATAGATAGATAGATAGATAGATAGATAGATATTAATATCTGAGATATGAACAGATTGAAATAGATAATTATGAACCGTCTGACATAGATAGATAGATAGATAGATAGATAGATAGATAGATATGAATAGACTGAAATAGATATGAATATACTGAGATAGATATATATGAACAGTCTGAGATAAATAGATATGAACAGACTGAGATAGATAGATAGATAGATAGATAGATAGATAGATAGATAGATAGATAGATAGATAGATAGATAGATATGGGGAAAAAGTGATAGATAGATAGATAGATAGATAGATAGATAGATAGATAGATAGATAGACAAATAGATAGATAGATAGATAGATAGATAGATAGATATGAATAGACTGAAATAGATATGAGTATACTGAGATAGATATATATGAATATACTGAGATAGATATATATGAACAGTCTGAGATAAATAGATATGAACAGACTGAGATAGATAGATAGATAGATAGATAGATAGATAGATAGATAGATATTAATATCTGAGATATGAACAGATTGAAATAGATAATTATGAACCGTCTGACATAGATAGATAGATAGATAGATAGATAGATAGATAGATAGATAGATAGATAGATATGAATAGACTGAAATAGATATGAATATGCTGAGATAGATATATATGAACAGTCTGAGATAAAAAGATATGAACAGACTGAGATAGATAGATAGATAGATAGATAGATAGATAGATAGATAGATAGATAGATAGATAGATATGAATAGACTGAAATAGATATGAGTATACTGAGATAGATATATATGAATATACTGAGATAGATATATATGAACAGTCTGAGATAAATAGATATGAACAGACTGAGATAGATAGATAGATAGATAGATAGATAGATAGATAGATAGATAGATAGATAGATAGATAGATAGATATTAATATCTGAGATATGAACAGATTGAAATAGATAATTATGAACCGTCTGACATAGATAGATAGATAGATAGATAGATAGATAGATAGATATGAATAGACTGAAATAGATATGAATATGCTGAGATAGATATATATGAACAGTCTGAGATAAAAAGATATGAACAGACTGAGATAGATAGATAGATAGATAGATAGATAGGTAGATAGATATGAATAGACTGACATAGATATGAATATATTGAGATAGATATATATGAACAGTCTGAGATAAATAGATATGAACAGACTGAGATAGATAGATAGATAGATAGATAGATAGATAGATAGATAGATAGATAGATAGATAGATAGAAAAATCTGAGATATGAACAGACTGAAATAGATAATTATGAACCGTCTGAGATATATATATATATATATATATATATATATATATAGATAGATAGATAGATAGATAGATAGATAGATAGATAGATAGATAGATAGATATGAATAGACTGAAATAGATATGAATATACTGAGATAGATATATATGAACAGTCTGAGATAAATAGATATGAACAGACTGAGAAACTTAGATAGATAGATAGATAGATAGATAGATATGGAGAAAAAGTGATAGATAGATAGATAGATAGATAGATAGATAGATAGATAGATAGATAGACAATGAAACTATATACGCATCACCGCTTCTTGATAATAAAATGTCTTGCATTCCGGAAGATGAATGACTTTATTGCTTGTATCAACGCGACCATTTGTTCTCTCGTAGTTGATCGGCGTCCCTCGTAAGTATTCGTGAAAATGTCAAAATATCCAGCTATAAATATTTATAAACCTGGCTGGGGAATGACGATAGATCCGGACAGACTCCAATTTCTCTACCGCGTCGCAAACACTGGTTGTACAATTTGCAAAGAAAACTTTATAATCCCACCAGGCCTCAGTTCTGTAAAAGAAAATAATGAATTACTGGATGATTATTCACAATCTGTACCCCGAGGAGAAAAGAGACACTTAACTGCTGAAAATATATGTATTTACATCAATTTATCGCGAAGGCGATATTACCAACAGCAAGGCCGGCGCATACTGCCTCCGAACCAAGCCCCTAACCGGCCGAAGCATACTATTAAAGGATTGACTTTTAAAGGATTTGAACCAAGAATGACATTGAAATCGGCGAAAGTATGATTCTTTCTTTATTAACTTTTCTTTTTGGTTTATGTAATATGTTTTCGCTTTCCTTACTTTAATATGTAATATGTTTCATTTTGCTTAGTTTAATCTCTATGTCTCCAGCGGCCAGAGTTGTCAGTAAACCAACTGTAAGGTCTCCTGAAATCATACCAGCTGTGCGAGATTCTGTAAGCATGAATGCGAAGAAATTCGTGGAATGTAACAGGACCTTGTCCTCACCAAATCCTACCGTGAGCCGTGGCAGATGTACAACCAGGGTTCAGATGGGGTACCAATGGTACTATGGAGCCCCTCCTCCCCCCGAAACAGCAAATATCTCTCCGAAGTTGCTGAACGAGAAGTTTCTCAACGGACTCATCATCCGTAAAAGCAAACCTGAGTTGTGTCCGTATTAATTCTTTATTTACGCTATCTTGTACTACATTCCGTATCTTCCTTGTTGTTTCTGCTATCACCAAAGCGTCACCGGCATATCTTACCCTTTTAAAAATATAGTCGTCATAAAAGAATCCTCGTATCTCTATCTATAAAAAGCAGGTTGTGTGTGTGTGTGTGTGTGTGTGTGTAACGAATGCACGGCCGCAATTTTCGACGGATTTGCACCAAAATTTACATGCACATGGTCCAAGTTAGCAGGAAGGCTAACACAGAGTTTGCATTTCCCCAACTGCCATCGATTGTGAAAATAATCGATTTTTCATGCTTCTACGACAGTTTTCATGTAGTTTGTGACCATTTTGTACTGGCCAGAATGAGAGCCTAGAGCTGGCTGCCACGAATAGGTAGGAAGATTCTATTGGCCAACGTGAGTGCGAACAGCTGACTGACACGAATATTAACTAGCATGCCAGCATACAAAAATAATCGATAGCTGCATTCGTCACAAGTGGAAAAAATTTAAATCTGCATGGCACTTTACTACAATAGGCTCATTCACTTGCTTAAACTCAACGTTGATTCGGATTCCGCAGAACTGGGTTAGGTGTGAAAAAGTAGTTGTTGTTAACATTCTTTTTTCATTCAATTTTTTCAGTTACGAGTCCTTTTTTAAAGCTGATCGTTTTGTGTTCATTTTGTTTAGTTCTTTTTTCGTAACAGATTTAATGTTTAGTATAGAGCTTAGAAAAAAATCGCAGTGTGAGATAGGCAAGAAGTAAGGCATGTAGCAACATCAGCACGGCAAAGGGCACTCTTTTAAAGGCAAGGAAGAGCAAAAATATTTTAAGTCAAGTGATAGCGATTGCTGTATGAGTCGTACGATTTTTGAATCAAGCCCGGGCAACGCCAGGTCATACTGCTAGCATGTAAAATGTTTCGGCCCAATCCATGAATTTGTTTTGTTCATGCTAAATCCCCAAAATCTATATAAAATTCATTGTATTGTTTTATCTATAATGTTGAATGTGTTAAAATTATTCAACGTTTTAACAATAAAAATCTCAAATTGATGGTAAGAATTACAGCAAACATTGTTAAATTAGAAAGAAATAATCTATGATAACAGGTCTCTAATTTGTATTTAGATGCATTGTACGTATTTTCAATTTTTTTTTCTATATTGCATACGATCAATTATTGTTCATAATTAATTTACAATAAAATTCATATTTTATATGAATACTGCCTTATGAAAATTGGCATATATTAAAGTAGGAAGTCCTATATCATAGATATGCTGGGGGCCTACAAGACCCTTTTTTCTTTTCTTTTTTTCACCCCTCGCTAGGCGGGAAGCCACTAGGACGCAAGGGGTTACAGAAAATTTGGAGCAAGATCAGATAGGATTGATAGAAGAAAGGATGAGGAGAAGGGTAGTGGATAGATCAAGGCAATTGGAGATGTCGATTGACATTACATTTGAATAGCTGGAGTTTATAGCTCTCAGGGAAAATAGAATAGGAAAGGGAGTTCCACAGGCGAGAGCTGCGAGACATGAAGCTATTGGAGTAGAAGAGACAGCTACATTTAGGACTTTCGACAGTGAAGGGGTGAGAGCGGGATGCCAACCTCGTAGGGCGCTTGAACTCATGAAGTCTGGGAACCAGCTAAATGCAGCTCCTCGGAGCAATTACCATGAAAGTATTTGTAAAACAGACAGAGAGAGGCGACGGCGCGTCTGTCAGAAAGTGACTGTAGACGAGAGGCCAGAGCAGGGCCAATTATATTGCACCAGCTTTGAAAGCGGTTACCTAATAAATAGATTTTTAAAAGCCAGGTGGTGTCAGTGACACACCCTGTATAAAATACTTCAATGTCCTTCTGCTTGATGTCAAAAAATTTTTACGACAAAATCTATTGAAAGAAAACTTGGCTGGTTGGTAAGTGGTTTTCGTCCCGCCTCAGAAAACTGAGTCAGATTTTTCGAACCAAAGTTAGAAACACTGTAATGGCGAATCCTTCCTTTTGCAACCTGTCGTTTCATTTCTTCAACTGTCACCGCGTATTCACTTACCATGGTTGGCCAGTGAATCCGAAAGAATGAAAATTAAAGAAAACTTTTTTTTGGAAAAGCAAATATAAATCTTGTGCCTCCAGCTTGTTAACGTTTTGTTTAAGATGAAATAAATTATTATGACAAGTCTCTAATTTGTATTTAGATACATTGTATCTATTTTCAATTTTTCTAGTTGAATTGTTCATCTATATTGCATATGCATGCAATGAAGTTCGAGTTGTAGTGATACTAGCAAATTAGTATGCATAATTTGCATAAGCAGAACTGAACATTCAATATAAGTGGTCTCTGAGACTAACCAAGTAGAAGTACGACTTAGTAGCTGATTAGTGTTAATATCAACTTCACAACACCATTATTAGTATTTTCATTTTTGGTTGATAATTCAGAGTGTAGAAATATGTAATTACTTTCCAAATGGTGTAATAAAAAAAGAAAACTAATTTGGCAATAAAGGAATGAACAATATCAAACATTAAAAGAAATACATCCAGCTTCTTTGCCGAGAAAAAAGTTTTCCAAAATTTGAATTTATCTCCCTGCTTCGCTGATCAAACTTCGTTTCTTTGTCGTTTTTTCATTAATATGCTAAATCTTGGGGGAAAAAAAAACACTATTTAAAATTCACTATGCTTTATCCATAATGTTGAAAGTGTAAAAATTCTTCAACTTTTTAACAAAAAAATGTCAATTTGATGTTAAAAATTGCTGCAAAACATTGTTATTTAATCACTTTATTTAAAATGGAATCATCTATTGTGACAGGTCTCAATTTGTATCTAGATATACTTTATTTATTTACAATTTTTCTGATTGAATTGCATATGATCCATTATCGTACATAAGTAATTATAATAAAATTTGTATTTTATATGAATATTACCTTATGAAAATTTACATATGGCAGGGTGTATATGTCTGGAACAGGATTTAAATTTTTTTCAGATTATTATAAACCTTTCGATTAAGACTAGAAGAATTAACGTCGTTGTTGTACTCACACATTTTTGGCAGTTTCAACCTTCGGCCTTCTACTAGGAATTTATCCGAACACTTTATTTAATAAACATGTGTAGATTGTTCTCATTCTTATTTCACTGTTTTGGGGAGATAATTCGTATCAGTTAAATCTCTGTAGTGTGATTATCGTAAGTTGTTAAGCCACTCCGAGTAGAATATTTTCCCCTCTGTTATAAGAATGTCAAAGTAACAAGTCTTATGATAGCTATTTTCATCATGCAAAGGTATATCATACAGCCTTTATTCGGACCAATTAAGACCCAGAAATGAAGAGGAAGACCTTGACAGAGAAGAAAGGATGAGTTCTTCAGATCAGGTTTATGCAATAGAAGACGGGCCTATGGATGAAAGCGGGAGTGACTCAGACATGAAGTAGATAAAACGAGACAACCATCCTCATTAAACAGAATAGGACATAAACCTGAAAGGGGAGAGGAGTAAAGAGGTTCTAGAAACAAGTTCGAGAACAAAGTCACTGAACTTATTCGGTTCAGGGAGGTGTAGTAGATTGTACCTATTTGCATATGTTAGTTCGTAGATCACATTGTGCTACAAATTTCTTTGCCTTGATGAATGATATTGTATAAAATGTGCGCCATCTGAAATATCACAATTCTCTCCGGTTAACTTGTATTTATCTTACTCTGGAGTTTTCTCCAAATTTTGAACAGAAACACTTTATTCGATAATTCCACTAGGACGCGTAGGGTGGAGGTTACTGAACGTGAAAGAGAAAAAGAGGACTTTGGGAGGGGTAAAAGGACAATAAAGAACAGATTTCAGGAAGACAGAAAATGGCGCTTGTCTTATGCATTTAAATTTTAAGAGATTTTAGGTAGCAGGAAAAAAGAAATCGGGAGTTTTATAGGCGAGAAGTTCGAAAACATTAACTATTAAAATAGAACTGGCGGTTGCATTTAAGATAGTTCGACAACGGGACCTAACTGCCAATCTAATAGCACGTTTAAAGTCATGTTGATGTGTCAGTAATGAGAATAATTATCAGAAAATTATTTTTAGAAAAGACAGAGGGAAGCCAGGTCCCGACGGTGAGAATGTGACTGAATACGAGATGCAAACCAAGGACGATTACATTTTAGCACCATTTTATTCTATGTTCGTTTTCCCTGTTGAGCGAATATTTTTGACAGTTAATATTCACTTGTCTTATTTAACTTTTGTTGTTTTTTTAATCGAATTCAAACCTAGCAAGGAGATAAAGCCACTCTGACACAATTGGGTGTGGAAGAATTAGAAAACAGAAACATTACAAAATATCTAGTAAAATAGAAGAGTAGACAGTAAATAACGATTGATATTGCATTTAAATTTTCGATGATCAAAGTTCGCTGGAAAGCTTGGATCCGGAAGAGAGTTCCGCAAGTGATAACTGTGAGAAAAGAAACTCCTAGCATAGATCTTACAGTTACATCTAGCTCATTAAACAGTAAATTTATAAAGTCGAGGTAACATAGCGATTTATTTATTCTATTTAAAACAGAGAAATATGGCATGAGGGCAAAAAGAGGAATGAGGAAAAAGACGGTCTTCTTCGGTCTTAAATTTAAACTTAGCTAGTCACAGTCACTGACACAAATATACCAGAATATTCATAACATCAAAACAACGCATTCTTACTTACCTTTCTTACTTCATCCACCATAAGACCTCAGAATCAGTATTTTATTTAAGGGACATATTCTCTTACATCTGTTGCGGTTTCCAGGGAAATAGGAAGAACAAAATTTGAAGTGTCACTTTGAAGTGAACAGAGATATCTAGATACACAAATGTAAACAAACTACAATATATACAAAATGACTGCGTGACAGCGCAAGCAACTATTAGTTGTGGCCGGCTACTATCCCCTAAAATTTTAATGAAAATATATTAAGTCTCTGCCAGCTAATATTACATTGAACACTGTGTCTCCAGCGTGACTCTAAAGCAAGGGGTTACTGGGTGTGGAATAATTAGAAAACAGAAACTTTACTAACGAGCGAGAACAGAAGAAGAGAAATCAAGAGGACAGTCGATTGCAATTGACATTGCTTTTAATTCTTTAAAGATTAAAGTTGGCTGGAAAGCATCGAGCCGGAAGGGAGTTCCACAAGCTAGAATTGCGAGAAAAGAAACTGTTAGCATAATACTTACGGCTACATCTAGCCAACTTAAAAAAAACAATGATGAGATCTCGACGCCAGTTTAGTAATGCGCTTAAATTTTTAAAAATCAAGGCATCATAGTGAAGTGCAATATTTATTTGCATGTGTATATACATAATGTGGCACAAGGCCAAAAGAGAAATGGAGGTAAAGAACTAGCTAGTCACAGTCACTGACACAAATATACCAGAATATTCCTAACATCAAAACAACGCATTCTTACTTACCTTTCTTACTTCATCCCGGACTTCGTGAGTTCCAGCGCCCTACGAGGCTGGCATTCGCTCTCACCCTTTCACTGTCGAAACTCCTAAATGTAACCGTCTCTTCTACTCCAAAAGCTTCATAACTCGCACCTCTCGCCTGTGGAACTCCCTTCCTTATTCCAGTTTCCCTGAGAGATATAATCTCCAGCTATTCAAATGTAATGTCAATCGGCATCTCCAGTTGCCTTGATCTATCCACTACCCTTCTCCTCATCGTTTCCTCTATCACTCCTATCTCATTTTGCCCCAAATCTTCTGTAACCCCTTGCGTCCTAGTGGCTTCTTGGGGTGAAACGCTTAAAAAAAAATAATATACATACGCATAAAAAAAAACTCTGAATCTTCATAAAATCCTAAATACTCTCCATATGTAAAACACTTGTCTTACAACAACAATTTAAAATCTAAACCCCAAAGCTCATCCGAATATTAGTCACGAAAGTATTTATAGAAAAGATACGGCAGTGGAAAAGTCACTGAAGCCGAGCAGCCAGATCAGGACCCATAATATTGATGATCTTTCTTTGAATTTTATGAAGAAGCGCATGGTAAATAGCAGGTGAACTGGACCATATGTGACAGCAGTATTCTAAGAATGGAAGAATGGTAGACTTATAGAGATATAAGATAGGTTCTGGAGAGTATAAAAAAAATGTTTCAACCGGCAAAGTGAACCAAATTTCTTAGCAGCTGACCTTAACTAGCTACAAACACTAACGCAAATATACCAGAATATTCCTGACATCAAAACATTGCATTCGTACTTTTTTACTACATCCACCATAATAGATTAGCATCTCCATGGAGTCTTAACTAGTCCCCAAGTGATTAAATCACTAAATCATCCATAATTTTTGTATTATCCTCTCAAATTACACCAAAATCTCAGACAATAACAATTAACATCGTATATATTGTCTGTGAAAAATATAGAATAAAGACACCTTTTATAAAAACTTATACATACTTTTCTGACGAAAACAATGCTGTTCTGGACATTTTGGCTGCAACTGTACACAGAGAGGGTTGGATTATTGGGATTAGTGGCAAATCAACCTTTTTATTGTGTTTATTTATTTACTTTTTTCTTTATTGGTAGGATATGAGAGAATACTCCAGGCAATGCCAGGCGAAACTGCACACCCGGAGCCCATCAAAGACGCCAGACCATACCGACGGCTACAACTTTTGCAGTTATATCCGCCTAAGCAATCCGACATCCCTGACGAACCGCAATACTCCGTCCAGCCCAGCGCTATCAAAAAGGTCCTTAAATATTATTTGCTTGGTAATGTTTCACCCGGAAATGGTGAAATATAGAGTAGTCTATTAGTATATGTTTAATTGTGTATGGCTCCTGACATGCAGTATATATTGGTGGTTCATTTTTGAGCAGGTTTTGATGTGTGGGATGTGTGTCTTATACAGAGACGGGTCAGGACCAACTCTTCTTGTTTTTCTGTAACCTAGGAGCCATTGTTCGGTTTGATGTTAAATCGTTTGTTGTTTAAATAGTTTTATTTTTTTGTTCCATAATCGTTGCCAATTCTTGCAGTTGTTTGTGTATATATACTGTAACTAGTGAGTTAGTTCAAATGCCTTGACTCACTTTATAGTCTACCAATAGAAGGTTAACCAATCAGAAGACGTAGAACATTCAATCCGTCGTGTATAAAGGCGGCCATTTTTGTTTACCCTACCCGAATGACCAGTGCCAACTTGTCAGGCGAAGATGAACAGAAGGAAGTACTACGCTCTGCTACTTTGCTGCGATATCCACTGCTAACCTGAACTACGCTTTCCTACTGTCTCCGAAATATTCACTGCTAACCTCTGGATTCTATACTCGAAGACGACCGTCAAAATGTCTAACACCAATTACTCATAATGAACGTTTTAATACGTGGTCCTGGGACTGTGTATGGGATTTTAGCATTAGAGAGGGGCAGATCTAGTGAATTTTTAGCAGCATTTTCAGAGCTTACCCGAACAATTACCATGAAATTATTTATAAAAAAGGCAGAGACAGGTAACTTTACAGCGGTGGAAAAGTGACTGAAGCCGAGCCGCCAGATCAGGACTAATAATATTGCTGATTCCTATTTAGATCTTATCAAGGATCTCACGGGGTATAAGAGGGCAGCAATATTATATGTATTGGCGAATTGTAGACTTATAGATGTGTAAGTTTCTGGAGAGAAAATTGTCTAGAACGACCAGCGAACCAATTTTCTTATCAGCTGATCTAGCAATGGATTCAATATAGTCTTTTTACTTCAGCTCAGTCAAGAATGTTAGCCTGAGAAAGTAGAACGAGTCATTCTCCTGGAGGTTAGCATCTGACATGCTTATGGAAGGCAAGAAGGTGTCTCTCAGATGATTCTTAGAGTGGTTTAGGTTTGGGGACGTTAAAATTAAGACGCCACTGTTCGCCACTGTTAACAACAGACTGAAGTTCGTTTTTGACATCGGTTACCATTTTGACCCGATCGGACAGATCAGACTTACCATCGAGAGATAAGTTATTGGTTGTGTCATCAGCATTGATACCAAGTTGAGAGCTGATACTATCGGAAATGGTGTTAATGAAAGTTAAAAAGAAAGTAGGACCTAGGAGAACACCCGAATAAGTGCAAAAAGATCAAGACGAGTGGCCGTTAAGGTTGATATTGATTTCATGATTTGATGAAAATGACATGATCAGGTCAAACATTTGCTCAGGGACACCGTAACGTTCCAACTTGTGAAGAAGTCATGTTTGCCAAACCCTGCAGAAAGTTTTCGGGTTTCTCCTTCAGCAGTGCATGTAAAAATTCAACAACATCAGACCCAGGGATTGAAATCCCAACTGCCAAGGCATCATATTTTGCTTCAGCCTAGATTTCATGTGTTTCTTGGCAGAAGAAGAATACAAATCAAGACACACAATGCATGAGTCGATTATCGTAATAGGTCTGGTCATAATTTCGATTTAAAAGGATGTGCTACTGAAATAGAAATTCATTAAGCCATTAATGCATTCAATTTAATTTCGAGATGCACTACGTTAAAAATACGTCGTGGATAATTAAGCCGTCTCAATTTCTTACAATGTTATGACAAATACATTGAGAGATAATAAAAACAAATGACGATTTAAAAAAAAAAGCTTTAAAAAACTGAAGGATTTAGACTTAGAAATGGTTCAATAAAAAAACTTACTATTTAACCCAAAGCTGGGGAGAAGAAATGTATCCATACCTAATCAGAAGTTAATAATCACGAAAGAAATTATAATGTGGATATAAAGTGGGGTATCAATTCATTATTAAAATCTTGTATAAACTGATCCCTCACTTTGTGAATACGGTAGTTTCTATCCATTTCTATACCAGATAATGTAAATGCCTGTGTGGCTAATCAGTATTTTCTGTGGCTTATCAACAAACAAGAAATTATAATGTGAATATAAAGTCGGGGATCAATTCCATATTACAATCAATATATAAATTGATCCGTAACTTTGTAACCACGGTAGTTTCTACACATTTCTATTCGAGAGAATGTAAATAAATCTAAGACATGCCTGTGTAGCTAATCAGTATTTCATTGATTAATTGATTCGTTTTCTATGGCTTATCAAGGAACAGGAAATTATAATGTGAATATAAAGTGGGGGATCAATTCCACATTACAATTAATATATAAACTGATCCCTCACTTTATAACCTACGGTAGTTTCTATACATTACTATTCTAGAGAATGTAATTAAATCTGAAAGACATGCCTGTGTAGCTAAACACTATTTCATTGATTGATATAGTTGTCTCTATATTTGATCACAGCAGTCGAACCATCAAAGGACTCAACTTTAGCCGCACAGGCCGCTACCTTTATCTCCCGTAATAAATGGGTGATATGCATATATATATATATATATATATATACACACACACACACATATATATATGTGCATTTGTGTGTGTGTATGTGTGTGTACTTTAACGATCAGCAGGCCAGTTGAATCCACTACCTTGGTTTCAACGTTACGGTATCCTCAAAAGAAGAAAAAGAGCATGAAGGAGAAGGAACAGCTTAATAAAATAATTTCTGAATTTTAGACAATATTTGTCTGTATTTTCACCCGAAACTAAAGCAAATATACAGTGTTTAGAACGGC
>OZ010613.1:7811534-7831534 GCA_963932145.1 Acanthosepion lycidas | reverse complement strand
ATCTTTGTGTAGATGTCCATATAACCACTCTTCTTTCTTCTTTTTCTTCTTCTTTCTTCTTCTTCTTCTTCTTCTTCTTCTTCTTCTTCTTCTCCTCCTCCTCCTTTCTCATATGTTCTCGTATGTTTCGGGTGAAAATAAAGGCAAAAATTTTCCAACATTTGGATATTTTCCTTTAAGCTGTTCCTTGATCTAATCTTTCGGCTTACATGAGTCATCTTCAGAGTGCTTATACGGACATGTAAAAAAATCTATTTACCATCAAGGATGACATTCAGTTATGTTGACATAGAAAATTTGCTATGCGACGATAACGGTCGCAGAATAGCAGAATAATTTTGACAGTTTTTGTGGGCAGGCTCCTCACATTAAAACAAGAACAAAAATCTATATAAACATATCTCTGTAAATGCTTCGTTTTTGAGTTATTAAGTTTAAAGGAATCTTCGCGCCCATTACCACTCGTAGCCGTATGTAAAATTTATATCTGCTATATTTCATATAAACATAAATTCGTAAATCCTTCGTTTTTGAGTTAAGTTTAAAGGAACCCTCGCGCCCATTACCATTCGCGACCGTATGTCAGATTTATATCTGCCTGTTCACGATATGAATACCCTGCCATTGTTAAACTGAACACTCCTGAGTTAATTCACTATTAGACAATAGCCACAAATGTACACGAATGACAAATGTAACGTAGTCTACATGACAAAACAGAGCCATCTGCCGCTAACTTTCTTTAAACTTAATAATTCAAAACCGAAGAACTTTTCAGGTATATATTTTATCTATTTTTGTCTTTGTTTTAGTGTGAGGAACCCGTTTCACAAAGTTTGTAAACGTATTTTGATATATATATATATATATATAATTATATATATATATATATATATATATATATATATATATATATATATATATATGTATGTGTGTGTGTGTGTGTCTGTAATTGCGTATTTAGGCAACAATCCTTCGTTTATACACGTTTCATTAAAGACGAGAGACAAGGTACTAAGATTAAGCTTTTTATTGAATTTTTCTTATGTTCGAACAAGAGTTTTCTTTCTTGGACACAGCATATGTATAAACTGTTTAAATGTTCTACATTTCCGAGCGCTTTTCTCTACACTTTTAGCCATTATCAAGGATTATTCTATTTTTACTTTTTAACTGGGTTTATTGACTGTTTGTACGTTTCTAGAGTTATAGGGATATTTTATTTTCCGAACACAACACATTGTGGCCGTCTTCGTAGTGTCTTTTTTTTTATTAAGTCTTCCATTAATTTTAATCTATTTTTATAGGTGGATGAGGTTATTATGTTTGTATTTTCTACTAGTATGTTTCAGGTGGAGACTGGTATATTTGTGTGCGTGTTTAAATGGGTTCTAAGGGAGCTGTTGTTAGGTAGATGTAACGTAAGGCGTCTGGATAGGAATGCAGTCGTATGACCGACGTAATAATATATGAATTCAGTTTAATCAGGAACATAGTTCCCTAAGAGGCATTTGAACTCATAAATAATCTTCGTTCGTTGAAATTTTGATGGTTGTTTTGTTATTTTTGAGGATAAGGTTACCTGTTTTAAATTTTTTATAGTAGATAGGGTCAGTTGGAGTTGTGTATTTCTTAAAGATATTTCTAATTGAAGATTCATCCTGTTTGGAGTTGATGTGGAGAAGGCTTTTCTAGAATATATTTATGTTATTTTTGACTGCGTGTTCACAATCATTATTATTTACTTTGGGAAGAAATAGTCTAATTTAGTGGTCTATAAGTTGGTTAGGGAAGCCATTGTTAAATAATGTGTTTTGCATCATTATATATATATATATATATGAACATTGAAGTCAATACTTGCTGCTTCTTTTCCCCGTAATCGTATATTGATAATTTGGAAACAACTATCGTTCTGTTTCAAAACCGAGAACAGGGAGTTTGAAACAGACAGTCAGGCGTCGTTCTGGGTAGAGATAAAATAAAAATCTAGATCTGAAGCAAATAACTTTGGATAATATGTACAGCCGATACGGAAAGTTTAAGTAACGCACACAGAATATATATATATATATATATATATATATATATATATATATATATGAAAATATGACTCCTGTTTGAAGTTGCGTTGAAATTGAACTTCCTTATGAACCATCTTGAAAGACTTATCTTCGTAATATGTCTTCGCACAAAAGATTTGCTCCATCGTTTAAGGCTTGATTTCGCTATATTCAGTTGAATATATCAAAATTACACGCACACACTCATATATATATATATATATATATATATATATATATATATATATATATATATATATATATATATATATATATATGTGTGTGTGTGTGTTTTATTTTTACTTCTCTGGCATTCTATCTCGGGCGGTCTTAATCATATGTTCTTTTAATTAATTCGCATTCATATTTAGCGCAGTTAATATAAATTGCAATATTTTTCGTCAACTTCACTATTTAATTGTAATTTTAATTAGCTCTTTCTTTATTTACTCCCTCGTGGTTAGCAATTAATCTGACAATCACAGCGAATCGCAGGGAATATATGAAAAGCAATATCTCTTTTTTCATGTCATCAAATTCCGATAATTTTATTAAAAGGAAAGAACGATTTTTTTCTCCCTATCTAGCTGGAAAAATCCCTCACAAATATTCAACTATTACTGTTTTTATAATAAACTTCATTCAAAATAATGATCAAGAGGCCTTCAAGAGTTACTGTTAAAATTGTTTTGCCATTATAGGTTATGTGAAGACCGAACATATTTTTATTTAAGTTGTAAGAGTATTTTTCGATAATACTAGGTTAGATTGACAATTTTGAATAATTAATCCATAGCTGGGTCGAAAAGAGGTGGATATATACCTACCTATAATTTGATAAACAAACAAGATATTATGATATGAATATAAAGTTAGGGATCAAATCTATCTTACAAGCAATATATAAATGATCCCCCACCAGGAGTTTCTATACATTTCTATTCCAGAGAATGTAAATAAATCTAAAAGACATGCTAATGTGTAGCTAATCAGTATTTCATTGATTGATTAATTCGTTTTCTACGGCATATCAACAAATAAGAAATTATGATGTGGATATAAAGTCGGGGATCAATTCAAAATTACAATCAATATATAAACTGATCCATCACTTTGTGACCACGGTAGGTTCTATCCATTTCTATTCCAGAGAATGTAAATAAATCTAAAAGACATGCCTGTGTAGCTAATCAGTATTTCATTGTTTGATTGATTCGTTTTCTATGGCTTATCAACAAACAAGAAATTATAATGTGGATATAAAGTGTGGGATCAATTCTATATTACAATCAATATATAAACTGATCCTTCATTTTTTGACCACGGTAGTTTCTATACATTTCTATTCCAGAGAATGTAAAGAAATCTAAAAGATATGTCTTTGTAGCTAATCAGTATTTCATTGATTGATTCATTTTCTGCGGTTTATCAACTCTTTGGAGGTTATTTAAAGCCAGAAAAATATTTTTAGATTGTAAGAATTTTTTTGGAGATAATAATGATTTAATGTTACAGAACTAACTAATCAACCCATAGCAGGAGAATAAGAGGTGGATTCACTCCTAATCAGTATTTCATGAAAGAAAGCATCAAATTAAAATGCGGATATAAAACAGGGTTCAATTATAAATTGCATTCAATATATGAAGTAATCCCCCAATTTGTGGTCACGGTACATTCTATACATTTATATTCCAGATAATGTAAATAAATCTCAAATATTTACATTGATTGACTGATTCGTATTCTACGGCTTATCACCCTTTGCGGGTTATTTAAAGCCAGAAAACATTTTTTAGATTGTAAGAATTATAATGATTTAGTGATAGAATCCTTACTAATTAACCCTTGACTGGGGGGCAAAGGGCAGTTTCATAGGCTTCCCAAATATATTTACGCGTTATCTATTATACCACCTGATGAGACTGATTAAACAAACTGATGAATATTTATGAGCGTCTCTTTATTTAAACAAAATAAACTGAACAGCTTTCATTTTTATTTTTGTTTATAAATACTTGTTGCAAATAAAATCCTTACATTTACCTAAATAAAGTCTATCAGAGGACTAAACACGTCAACTAAGATATCTTTGGGTTTTTTTTTAATTCATATTGTCCTATTGCAGACATATTTTTGTTACATCTGTAATTTTTACGCACACACACACACACACACACATATATATATATATATATATATATATATTAGGTTGGTGCAAAAATAATGACGTAATAATGTCGTCTTTTGACGTTAGAAAATACGTAAAAAAAACGACATTATTACATCATTATTTTGCACCAACCTAATATATATATTTACCCATAGCTACACGGAAATGAGGATTCAGACCTTTCCCCAGGGGTATTAACACATAAGTGAATGTAATGGATTCGACTGGAATTCGACCTCGGCTCTCCTATTCCTCAATCCAAGCCGCTATCCATTACTCCGCCGTGGCTCCGTAAATAGAAGCTCTGGGTTATATAGCCTTGGATGGCAACTGATCTAGAAGAAGGACAACTCTGAATTCAAAACCTGCGGAGGGTCGTTTGGAGACCCTGTGGCACGTACTGCACCAGGTCTCTGTTTTCGGCCCTTCAAAAATTGTGGATGGTCCTCCACGAAACCTTCACCACTATAAAAAATCTCATGTGCTTTTGTCGGGGTGTCGGTTTCTTAGAAACTGATCTGCTTGACCCTCATACTTCGATTTCTACGGGAGGGTTGACTATATATATTTAATATATATAGAATTGATCCTCCAGAGGAGCGTTCGGTGAGCCATGTCGAATTTACTGCATTTTACTGTGGCCAAATCGGGACAGTCACGTCAAGCTAAATGACGATAGGATATAGGTTCGAAGTCTGTCGGAGGACGAATAATTTCGGTGAACATTTCTCGGACATTCAGGGCGGTAAATGTTGTTTAATACTGTTTATTATAAAACAGAGCATTTACTTAAATATTTGTATCTATAAAAAGAATGTATAAACATAAAAATGTCTTAAAATTATTGACGGACTTTGTCCATTTCATATTTCATAATGCGTGACGTCATATATATATATATATATATTCATATATATATATATATATATATATATATATATATATATATATATATATATATATATATATATATATATATATATATATATATATATATATTACAGCAATAAACAAAAATGAACATATTTCAAGCTGTTCTCTACACGGCTATCATATATATATATATATATATATATATATATATGTGTGTGTGTTTGTGTGCGTGTGTATATATATATATATATATATAAAAGCCTGTTTCGCTTTATCAGACCTCATCAGTTTGTTTTGACAGCCGACTGCTTCAAGCTGGGATCAAAACTTGTCCGATTTGACATTAATCAGAACTCTACTCCTAAGCTTTCGGCGAAGGACAGAGAAAGGGAATCTTTTAAAGTATTATATACTTTATATATATATATATATATATATATATATATATATATATATATATATATATATATGTGTGTGTGTGTGTGTGTGTGTGTGTGTGTGTATAAGTCAGCAGCCACTGTGCTCAATTCATAACAGAGGTGCGAAGTGATGCGTCATAAGCAGGAATGCTGGGCAGTCCCGTCGTATTCGACGTATGAGAGTCAGGTAGCTCAGTTCCTAGGAACCGATAGCCCATACACCAGTACAAATGATTTGATTATAGTGGTGAATGCTTTCTGCAGAACCAACCACACTTTTTGAAGGGCCGTATACTGAGACTTGGTCCACTTCGTGCCACAAGGTCCCAAAACAATCCTCAGCAGTTTTCGAATTCTGAGTTGTCCTTCCTCATCCAAGGCTATAGAACCCATTCTGTCCTGCTATTTACCCATAGCCTGCGGGGTGGGGGGGGGAGAAGAGGATTCATACATTTCCCAAGGATATTAGCACGTAAGTGAATGTAATGGATTCGACTGGAATTCGAATTCTGTTTATCAACAGTAATTCGGACTTCGCAAACCAGACGCTTCTCTGTGACCGAATGGTTAACAGCACGTCAGATCAAATGATGGTTCCCCATAAGAGCTACAGTTTCGATTCCTGCTGGAGAAACGAATATATTCTACAAGATTCCTCAAACATTCAGGCCGAATTTGAGGATTTACGTAAATAAATTGTATCCATAAAAATAAGGTATAAACAAGTAATATACAGATACTTACACACGATATATATAGATATATATATATATATATATATATATATATATATATATATATATATATATATTTACCTGCGTGTGTGCCTTTGTGTATAACAGGCCGATGAAAGAAATATGGGAGATAAAAACAATAATAATAATATCGATAATAATGTTAATAATATTTATTGTATATTAGTAGACACAGTAAATGCAAGCATGATGAAGAAGATGAGAAATATCTGATTGGTTTGGATGCTTTCTATTATGGCATATCAATACCTCAATGGGTTATTTAATGCCAGCAAGATTTGTATTGCTTGCAATATTTTTTTCCCAAAATGTATTGCTGGTACTATTTTTTTTCCAAAAATATTTTACTGGTATTAAAATACATTTTTATACTTTCATAGTGTTTTGACCAGTTTCATGTCTTAACTATTTGCCCATATCTGGGACCCTAACAGGTGCTACCACCCGGGGTCACGGTGGACATCAGCAATTAAGAGGTGGTTCCACGCTCCTCAAAAAGTCCTGGTCAAAAGCATGCTGTTGGGTGTAGTTTGTCGTCTTACATTGGACGCGGATGAAGTTTATCGTCATACCCCTGACGAATAAATATCTGATCTGGTGGAACTAGAGAATGGGGCGTTCAATTGAACATTGGCTATGGACATGGCGACGCTGTTTCCGTGAGAAGGAGGCTGTCAATTGGAAGTCTACCCAAAAAGTTTTGAATCTCCTCATTCCTGGAGAGTAAGGATTTGAACAGATCCAAGCCCAAATATGATAACCATATTCCACTTTTGCTCTAATTTGACTCTTAAAGCATGACAGAATGTGTCAGAGACTTCCAGGAACCATAGAATCTACCGAAATATTTTGCAACATCTTTAGCAGTGGATTGTATATAAGAGTTTGACCTGAGGTGAAGAGTCAACTTGAAGGTCAATAGACATTCAAGCTGTGGAGCCTCATCGAGAATGCAGTTGTTCATCTCTACTGGTGAAAACACTATGTCTGAAAGTAAAGAATGGAGCGCTCAAGTGAACATATTCTGTGGAAATAACGGCAGCGTAGTGATAGTCTTGCGAGTTTGTTTTTTTTTTCTTTAGGAAAGAGATCTGAAAAATAAGTCTTCCCCAACATGACCCCGCAAAGCCTTTAAAACTTTACAAAGGTTGGAAAGTGAAGTCTCTGTACCTCCAGTCCAGATATAGCAGTGAGGTTTCTTTTTTAGACTAAGCTGACTCTTGTAAAGATAAATTATGACCGAAGGATTCAGCCGTTTCCATGAGCAATAGAATGAAGAATTCTCTGCATAAATTCCAGAAAGCTGTCCTGAATGACGTAAATGGCAGATAACCAGACAGATATCGCGATTTTCTGCTGGTGCAATTTCGGATTTTAAACGTGTTTGTGCTGCGTCATAATATAGACAGTGGGGCGAACGTTTACGATTGTCGTAAAGGATCTATTTCTCAAGAGAAATCAATATTCGATCAGGAAAGTGATCTTTCAAATTTAGCAGATGCATCATCGAATAAATTTCAGTACAGCGAAATCTTTAACGTTCACTAAGTTCCCTTGCATTATTTACATTATTCGGATTGTTATTCTCATCTTTATTGCCATATACACAACGTTTCGGCCTCTATATCCCTGAGATGAGGTATTATGTTTACGTACATTATTTACATTATTCAGATTGTTTTCCTCATCTTTATTGCCATATACACAACGTTTCGGCCTCTATATCCCTGAGATGAGGTATTATGTTTACGTACATTATTTACATTATTCGGATTGTAATCCTCATCTTTATTGCCATATACACAACGTTTCGGCCTCGATATCCCTGAGATGAGGTATTATGATTACTTAGATTATTTACATTATTCGGATTGTTATCCTCATCTTTATTGCCCTATACACAACGTTTCGGCCTCTATATCCCTGAGATAAGGTATTATGATTACTTACATTATTTACATTATTCGGATTGTTATCCTCATTTTTATTGCCATATACACAACGTGTCGGTCCCTATATCCCTGAGATGAGGTATTATTATTACTTACATTATTTACATTATTCGGACAGTTATCCTCATCTTTATTGCCATATACACAACGTTTCGGCCTCTCTATCTGAGATGAGGAATTATAATTACTTACGTTATTTACATTATTCGGACTGTTATCCTCATCTTCATTGCCATATACACAACGTTTCGGCCTCTATATCTCTGAAATGAGGTATTAGGGTTACTTGCATTATTTACATTATTCGGGCTGTTGTCCTCATCTTCATTGTCATATTCACAACGTTTCAGTGTCTATACCTCTGAAATAAGGTATTATGATTACTTGTATTATTTACATTATTCGGATTGTTATCCTCATTTTTATTGCCATATTCACAACGTTTCGGCCCCTATATCCCTGAGATGAGGTATTATTATTACTTACATTACTTACATTATTCGGACAGTTATCCTCATTTTTATTGCCATATACACAACGTTTCGGCCTCTATATCTCTGAGATGAGGTATTATGATTACTTATATTACTTACATTATTCTAACTGTAATCCTCATCTTTGCCATATTCACAAGGTTTCAGCCGTTGTAGGCTCCGGCTTTCTCAGGGGATTCGAATTTCTAACCGAACCCTTTATTTCATCCACTGCAGTTGATTGTTCTAGTTCCACGTGCCATGTCTCTTCCGGTTGTCTTAGTTATTTTCCCTTTTAGTCAGTAGATCTAACCAGCTCTGGTTAAAAAAAATGCATTAATGGTAACAGTGACAATTGCAATATGAACATTGGTAAAAATGGCTGCTGGGACATCAGATTTATAAGTTCCTAAAATCTTTACACATATGTCATTAAGTACACCTGGTCCAGCAGATTATAGGTTATTTAATCTAAATTTTTTTTTTTTTTTGGGGGGGGGTAAACATATATTTTGAACGTTCAGGTAAACAACTTTTGAAGATAATTTTGTCGTTCAACTGAACTAATTTTAAACGTAATTTTGTGGTTCATCCACATTTTAACGCAGTTGCATTCCTTCAACTACTGATTAAATATAGTGTTGGCAATTTTACTATAAAAGTTATTTTTATATTTTCATAGTGTTTTGTTTTTGTTTTAGGTGTTTACTATTTGCCGATACTCGCTATATGAGGTGGTAACATTCGTGTGTGTGTGTGTGTGTGTGTGTGTGTGTGTGTATAAACACCAAGTCAGCAGCCACTGTGCTCAATTCATAACTGAGGTGCGAAGTGATGCGTCATAAGCAGGAGCTGCCATTGTTTAAAAAATTCTTTTTCCCATATATATATATATATATATATGGTGGACAGCCACGTCGTATTCGACGTATGAGAGTCAGGTAGCTCAGTTCCTAGGAACCGATAGCCCATACACCCGTACAAATGATTTGATTATAGTGGTGAATGCTTTCTGCAGAACCAACCACACTTTTTGAAGGGCCGTATACTGAGACTTGGTCCACTTCGTGCAACAAGGTCCCAAAACAATCCTCAGCAGTTTTCGAATTCTGAGTTGTCCTTCCTCATCCAAGGCTATAGAACCCAGTCTGTCGTGCTATTTACCCATAGCCTCAGTTTAGGGCGGACCTGAGAACAACAAAAATTAAATGGTGGTTCCACATTCCTCAAAACTCTCAATCTCCAGATGAGAGGAAAGGGTAATATATGTTTGTGAATCTATTATAGTATATATATATATATATATATATATATATATATATATATATATATATATATAGGAATTCATCTCCGTCCACAGCACAAATGTCTCGAGCTGCTTTGACAACTTTGTGACTTTCCTTAAAAGCAAAGAGTCGAAGATATCGAATGCATTCATTCTTGTCTCCCTGGTATTCTAATAATATTGTTAAGAAAATTAATGAAGAAGGTCATTGTCTTATGAGACAACGCTCCGGAAGACCAGGCATCGTGTCTGAGCGAAAGAAAAGGGCGCTGAAGTCATCAGAAACCGTCACCAACAACATCGAAATGTCACCATATACGGTGAGAAAGACTCTGAAAGAGCTCGGCTATCAAAGAAGAATTGTAAAAAAGAAACCCTTTTCAGAGGTTAACAGGAACCTTCGAATGGACTGAGAAAGAGAATTCGAGAGCAAACATTATGAAATTTGGCAGTCTGTTATTTGGCCAGATGAAAATAAATTCTGCGAATATTCTAATTTAAGATTTATATTTGGAGAAGTCAGAATGACGGTTGGAAAACTGAATGTCTGCAGACGATTGTGAAACATCGAGGGATTGGTGTAATGGTGTGGGGCGCTGTTTGGTTTGGAGGGAAAATTTAGGAGATTATTGCTAACGATCAGTTGAATGTTCCAAAATATTTTCAAATATTAGAGAAAGGACTATTTCTACTATTAGAAATCAAACAGTTTTGACAAGAATGTTTACGATTTTCAAGACAATTGAGAGTGATTCCATACGAGCAAAGTAGCATAGTCCTGGAAGGAATCGCATGGAATTAAATCACTGCCATGGGTAGCCCAAAATCCTGACACGAATCTAGTAGAGTACGTTTGAGAGCACCTTCACAGAAAACTTTGAGAGCGGGCAACAAAATCACGTCAGTGGCAATCCTTAAAAAAAAAACTTTGCTGGAGGAGTGGCAAAATATGGCTCGATTGTTGATAATTTGATCAAATCTATGAAAAATCGAATACAAACACTGAAACCAGCAAATACTACTTCCAAATACTGTTTATGTTGAATAGGGATTGCGTAATTAAATTTTGAAATTTGATGTAGTTTATTTCTCCTGGCTAAAAACTTTTCTTAGGCCACTGTATATTAGATCGTTTTTTTTTACTGATCGTTCTGCCAAATTATACAGGAAAAAAAATATTCCGTAACTTTTTTGCCAACTTTTGTAATCTGAGTGAATATGACGTATGACAGTAACATGTGTTCTTCACATCTTCTGAGACAATTCCTTGTTTGTCTGACACGATTCTTTAAACAGAGCGTGCAATTATTTCTCTTCTAGCTGAATAGATCGGCCAGAAGGCGGAGGATCTTTGAATTCGAAATTCCCCTCCTTGAAACAGGAAAAGCATTTATGCACCGTTCTGTCTGTAATGAAGTCATCTTCGTACACAACACAAATGTTTCGAGTACCTTTCTGAAGCGTTAGTACCTTGATTAAAAACGAAGGGTAAAAGATGTCGAAGATGCTCTTTCTTGTCTACTTTGCATTCAATCTCAAAGGGTGGGGGTTCTAGTCTGAAATAAAATTTCAACTGCGTTAGACAACAGTTTCAACTGGTTGACCAGAGTTACTTAGAGGCACAAAAATGCTATGAAAGATTATTCTTCGAGAACATTCGTAGAACATCAGAAAAAACAGGAACTAATAAATGTAACGACCTGATAATCTAATATAAGACGAAAAGGATAAAGTACTGAGTTACGTTTGATGTTTATTGGATGTGCAGCGATGCAATGGATAGTGGCGAGGTTTGAGAAATTGGAGAGCGGAGTTCGAATTCAAGTCGACTTCATTACATTCACTTATGCTCAAATACCCTTGAGAAAGGTATGGATCCAGCTTTTCTACATCCAGCGTTGGGTAAGTAGCAAAAAGAAATAGCCTTGGTTGGTAACCAATTTAGGAGAAAGAAAATGTAACAGTTTAATTATTTAATATTCGAAGAAAGGGCTAAAGTATTGGGTTAATTCTTCTAATAGAAGAGATCTCCGGCATATTTGGCAGTTTTGAGACGATGAGTAAAAGTTTCCATTTGCACGGGTAGCTAATCTGAAATAAAAATCCAATAACGTTAAACAATAGCTTCACGGGAAGACCACAGTTACAAAGAAGTAAAAAAAGCTATGAAAGATTATTCTTCGAGATCATTCATAGAATAACAGAAGAAAAGCGAACAAATATATGGAGAAAACAAATAAAATTACTACTGTATCTGAGCTGAACTGTACAGTCTTTCCTTTCCTCCATTGTGGATTATGAATTATTTTAGCCCAACAAATGCAATCTTCCAATCATATGTTAACTATCGCTAGTTAAGTGGCAAAAGTAAGAATAAGCTACACGCCTTTGGATATGAATGAACTTGAAGAAAAAAAAAACATCCTCTACGAAGTATCTCAAGAAATATACCTCGAGATAAGGAATTGGAATAAAAGCAGTGATAGGACATGGCCTTAATCCATCATAATCAAATATGGATGTGGATTTAATAAATACTAAATCCTCGGAATCAGGTATATCAAATTTAATATCAGAGATAAGGAAACTGAACATAGAATCGGCTGCGCTAGAGGTAGTTTCAGCCAACTTCCGCACATTGCTACAAAAGAAGAACAATAACCTGAAAATGAAGCCATTCTCTTAAATAAGTGGTTCGGTTATAATCCTGATTCTTAAAATACCGAATGTCAAAATCCTGAAATTTAAAATCCCGAAATTTGAAATCCCAAATGTTTAAAATCCGGAAAGATTAGAATCAAAAATTGGAAATACGTTTAATTTCAAATATTAAGAAAATAGCGTTTAAATAGTTTTTATACATAAGAAACAATCAGCATTCATTAAAACTATGAAACCAGAATATATTATTAGTTTTATGAAAGCTTATGAGCAAAGCTCAAAGACATTCTATAAGACCTGGTCGGTTTTCACGATCGTTAACTATATTTTTAAACCTTTCATCACGATAAAACCCAGATTTTTTTTTCTTTTTGGACAAAACTCTCCTCGAAGTATAGGTTCACCTTCGTTTTCTACATGCTGCTGCTGTGTTTGGAACTCTCCAATGATGCGATAAAAACGACATGATCATTGCCTAATGAGACATACAAAAGTACAGGATACAGTGGAGAGCTATAATCGCCGACGTCTTGAAGAGGGACGTCAGTTAAAAGAATAGTCTAGATAAATGCATTTTCTATTTCTGTTGGGTCCTTAGGTAGTGAAGGAAAGAGAGAAGAAAGGACTAAACCTCATTTGCAAGATGACATAATGCATGGTTCTTAGCAAAATAAATTGACCAACATGCAAATTTCTAGGGCACATAATGAGGGAAAAGAGCTTGGAGAATATGATACTCACAGGGCAGGTTTGGGTTTTAATTCCGAATCTTATATTCCTGAATTTTGAAATCCTGAAATTTCAAATCCCGATTTTGAAATCTCAAATGTATCAAAATCCCAAAAGATCTAAATCCTGAAAAATAATCTTTGGGAGACACTGAAAAAAAAGTTTTGGGAATACTTTTAATGCGTTTAAATAGTGTTTATACATTTGAAAAAATTAACAAAAATATAAAACCATAAAGTATGAATAATTTATAATGAAAGATTAAAAGCAAGAGTTCTAAGATAGTCCATAAAATCTGTTCGGCTTTCAGATGGTTTTACTAGGGTGTATAGCTGAGTACAATAAATTGTCATCCATTTTTTTTTTTTTTTTTTTGAAAAATGAAAAGTTTTATTTTTTAACAAACATAATACTGCCACAATTTTAAAAACAATTTAATGATTAAAATAATAAATACTTATTTAATAAATAGACAATATTGTTTGTTTGTTTTTTTTTTTTTTTTTTTTGCATATCTATTGTTTAAGTGTTTATATATACAGCAGCGGCCATAATATAAGGAACGGAAACAACAAAGACATAAAAATGTGTAGTACTTACACCCTAATCTTTATTTGGTAAAAATCGCATTGCTAATCATGCATTACTTTTTAAGTACTACACATATTTATGTCTTTGTTGGTTTCTGTTCTGTGTATTATGGCCGCTACTGTATTTATTTCTGATAAATTATAAGGCAAAGTAGTAGCACTTTAAATCTAAACCGAGTAGGGAGAGTTTCAAATGGGCAGAGGATTTTAAGAGTGGTTGTGATATAAACGAGACAATGCATGATTGGCTAGAAAGATATTCAATCAAGTTAAGGAAAGCCTCGCTAATGCAAATGATATCCTACGTTTCAATGTTGATTATTTGAATACATTAGTGCCAAACGGATTTGCAAGACACAACCTATTGTTGAAAGAAGCAATGTCATTAATGCCATTGTTCAATATAAATTCTCGAGAAGGTCTATGTAATGGAACAACTCTTATATTCGACAAACTTATCGGCAACAGACTGCTATAATGCACCTTGTTTGAATGAGTACATGTGGTATTATTTACAAGAATAAAGTTTATTCCTAAACCGTCTGAATATCCTTTCGAATGGACAAGAGTCCGATTTCTATTTCACGCTGCGTTTGCGAGAACTATAAACAAACCACAAGGTCAAAATTTTCAAAAAGTTGGAATCTGACTCCAGAAACGCATATTTACGCATGGCCCGTTCTACACCCTTGTGCGAAGTAATTATTAGGTTGGTGCAAAAATAATGACGTAATAATGTCGTTTTTTGACATTAAAAAATATGTCAAAAAACGACATTATTACGTCATTATTTTTTCACCAACCTAATAAAACAAAACAAATAATTCTGTTATTACTCACTTTTTTTTCCGTATTTTTCCAATGAAACATGACCCATGGAACATGTTACTATTTATTATGTCCATTCCACGAAGTCGTTCCTTACAGATTGACCACAGATTCTCGATTAGATTTTAATCAGGAGAGTTTCGGGGCCAGTGTAGTACTTTGATTTGCTCACGGGTAAGACTTGCCAGTGTGTTTGTGTAGTGTTACTATTTTCGTACGCTTCCTTGGAGTGACGTCCCTAGCAGTCAATGGACGTAGGACAACTAATCGACAGTCGAGACAGAAGTGACTGAGTGTGATAACCATCTGATGCAATCACTCATGGCGTAATATTTTTCAAGCCCAAATAAATTTCATCACGCAACACAAAAATAGATTCATATTACTGTACACCACTGCAAATGACCTAACCCGAGGGAAAGATAGAAACGATCACACCCTGTCACTCCAGTGGGTTTAAAACTGGCCGTATGGTGAAAGCGGTTGTTTCAATTAATCTGCACGAGGATTTATAATGAATGCTCAAGAGTAAGAAATTTTAAGAATTTATTCTTCGTGTTAAAAGAGAAAGAAGAAATTTTCTTAAAATACGAAGTAAGTTTTTTTTTTTGTCAAAGTATTTATCCAAACAAAATTGCTTATTGAAATTTCATCGATTGGTATGCGAAATTGAACGAAACGTAGAGTTTGTAAATCTTGACATAAATGTTAGCGATAACTTCAACAATAGTAAATATTGTGTGGATTTTCAAAACGCGTCAGTGTGTTGGGGAAAAAATTATAGTATTTTGAAACTTTTGTGTTTATAGTCAAGAGTTATTTCATTATTCATTTGTAGATAGCTTAATAAAAAAGGAAAGAGACCGCTGGAAAAAACGACAATGTTTCGTTATTTGAATCCCCGCTCTATTTAGGAACAAAAGTTCTTTATATTAAGTTGGATAGACACAACAAGGGGCAAGGCTTTTATTTATTTCAAATCACATTGGTCAAACAAAGGAAACAGTTTTCTTACTTGATTTGGTATGGCGTAAAGCCAAGTGCTGGGTGCAAGTTTGTAATAAAAAGCGAAAGTCACTTTATTGCTGTCTGGAAAAAAGAAACGTTATAGCCCAGTGAAAAAAAAGAAAAAGATAATAAACTAATGTTAAAAATATATATCAGTGAATATTATCTAACTCTGCACTTTGCATTAACTCACAAGTGACAGCAATAATAATTTGTTATTGCGTGAAATATCACTTCCCGACTGCGTATATAGGCTGATAATACAATATGTTTTAAAAGTCTGTCACATTACGACACTGTATATATATATAAAAAAAAAAAACTATTGACGATATCAAAGAATAAATTATATTTCCAAATATTTTGCTGGTGCAAAAATAATGTCGTTTTCTCATATATGTTAAGATGTAAGAAAAGGACATTATTTTTTGCGCCAACTTAATATTTCCCGGTTTCTATACAAGGTTCTTACGGGTGTTGAATATGAGCAACGCGGATTACGCGACACATATCCAAACGATAATCTAATTCTTCCCCAACGCGTTGTCAATAGTTGCCAAGGCTTCAGTTCTCGTTTTCAGATCATCCACGTCTTCTGGAAGGAGAGGTACATACGCGAGGCCTGTCACATACCCCCCCTCGCCACATGAAGGACTCATATGACGTGAGGTCTGGAGACCTAAGTACCCATCGCAGGAACACGCGATCAGTCCGAGCCCAACTGTCAGGCAGATAATTCAGATAATTAAAATTAAATTACCAGAAGAAAATTTGACACTTTTACCTTTTAAATGGTACCGATTCAATCATGTTACCATTTGCAGTTAATAATACAGAGGTCTTTCAATGTGACATAGACTTTTGAAACACCTTGTACTACTTAATTGTAAGACTGATAGGTTCGATAAGGTCAAATTGATCTCAAAAACTGATCTCTGATCAGTGTTTTACTTGGGCAAGACATGGCTTGTTAATACTGATGACTCCAAAATGTGACTGTCATAAGCAAAATGGAAGTAGATAAAGGCTGGTCATCACTGATTATTCTAAACCTAGCTGATCAAATTCACAACCCAGCCATTCTTACAATTGATTCAATCACCACAAGAACCCATCACTCGCTATTCAATCCAAAATATACCACAATACTGCATATTCACAATGATACTACACAAACCCCATCATATAATATTTTGTTAATGTACAAATGTCTGTCTATATTTCTGAGATGAGGTATTATGTACATTATTTACATTATTCGGACTATTGTCCTTATATTTGTCGCCATGTTTATCACAACGTTTCGGCCGTTGTACGCTCCGGGCTTCTTCCTCAAGGATACATGGCACAGTGGATAAAGCCGTTAGTTAGATCAAGTGACAGGACCCAAAGAGTGTGAGTTCAATACCTGGTTACGGCGGTGGAGAACTTGGAGATGGGTATTAACAGGAGATAACTGACATCCATTAGACATGGCACGTGGAACTAGAACAGTCTACCCCAGTGAACAAAATAAAGGGTTCATTTTAACATTCCAACCACCTGACGAAGGCCGAAACGTACAATGGCCGAAACGTTATAATAAAATGGGACAAAGATGAGGACAATAATCTGAATAATGCAAATAGAATAGTGGGGTCAATTGTGCACCATCTGCGAGAAAAATGAGCACAATGTTTCATTCGGTCAGAAATTCGAAAACTACAGCTGTACTGCTTTATATTCGTGCCGGAATCTCCGATTCAAACATTTCAGATTGTTTTGGTGTCAATCTGAGCACAGAGCAGAGGATTTCAGAGTGTTTGGGTGTCAGATATTTCAAAAAGAGTTGGATGAGTCTAATAGTGAACACGAAGTTTTTTGGAGTCATCATTAGTGATGTCAACGTTATCCTTCCATTAACCTTCCTACAGGGCTTCCGACTCAAGGTCTATATCAAGTCCCTTGAGGAGGTAGTGCTCCTCTGGTTTGAGGGGTGGCTGCTGAAAGACCCTATGTCTGGCAACAGGACTTTGCACCATGCTACACAAGCAGACGTACCCAGTCATGACTGTCAGACAATTTCTGCGACCATATCACACCTTATATCTGGCCAAGCAACTCCCCAGACTACAACCTCCTTGATTATTATGTGTGAGGCGCATTTGAGCAAGAGACCAACAACAAAGATTAACTGAAATCAAGGATTATGGCAGCATTGACTTAAACAAGGAGAACATCTTGAAGAGTTGCAGAAGATTCCGATGTAATCTGGACGCCCCTCTCCAGGTTCTCCAGCTTAACCGTACTGAACACAAATTCTTTTGGTTCCTGTAACTTGATCTAACTAACATATTTATCCACCTTGTCATGTGACTGGGTAAGGCGATGGAGAACTTGGAGAGGTGAATTAACAGGAGATAACTGACAACTGACATCCATTAGACATGGCATGTGGAACTAGAACAGTCTACCCCAGTGAGCGAAATAAAGGGTTCAGTTCGACATTCCAACCACCTGAAGAAGGTTGGAGAGTACAACGGCTGAAACCTTGTGATAAACATGGTAATAGTGTACATAATACCTCATATAAGCAGATATATAGATAAATACTGATAAACTTGAAATCGTGGTGACAGTGTTGAATAAGTTTGCTTCAATGTACAGACCCATTTTCGCTGCCATTTCTAATAAACACTCATTTATTGTGTATTCATGTCAAATACTCAGGAAAATTTTCTCTTTTCAAACCCGACTTCATTTTGGCTTTTATTGCCTTCTTCTATTTGTCTTCTTATGAGCATGCGTTCTTCCGGGTCTGTCTGTGTGTCTTCTTATCTGTCATTTACTGGCTGACGTACGACAGTTTCCTGATAACTGAAATCGGGTCCCAATAAATCTTTCCTGATACTGGCGATTAACAAAAAAAAACATATTCCTTTTTATTTTCTGGTACAATGTATGCCCATATGTTATCATATATATATGGTTAAGTTTATATTTTTTACTGATCCTTCGTTTTTGAGTTACTAAGTTTAATGTTTATGGTATGTATAGCTTGCCACTCGTATTAAAGGATACACGTGTATTATGGTGCCTAGCAAATCCCTACTGCAGAAGCTTGCCCAGGCGCATTTTTGGCCCCCACTCGTGGTTTATACTGTAACTAAGCTGAGCACACCTTAGTTACAGTTTCTGGGAAAGAGCGTGTTATCTCGCGTGATCAACAATTTGAACAAGGCCAACAAGTTCGGCCATATTTTATCCTGAAAATAATTGACTCATTCTCTCTGTTTTACTATCTCTCTTTCTTTCTCTCTCTCTCTCATATTTTTTTTACATTTTTATCATATATATATATATATATATATATATATATATATATATATATATATATATATATATATATATTTGTGTTAGCACAGCTATTGACAGTCCCCAAGGGTTCTGTCTTCCCAATTCCACTGACAAGGCTTGGGTCAACCCGTTGTGTGCTTTTCAGGCACTTTCCAAAGGGGCCGCACGCTGGGATCGGCCCCTCCAGTCCGATGATTTCCTGACAAATTGACGATGGTGAGATTCGATCTCGGTTCTCATGGTCATAATGCGAACGTTCTAACCACTCGACCAATAAATGTTTACAGTAGACACAGTTAAATGTACAATCAGAGACACAATCCCAAAATAATTTTACGAGAGCCGAAATCATCCAAATAATTATTAAAATTAAGTTGAATTGTGGTGTTTAGTCCCGTTTCATCTTCGGCTCTCGTTTTTGAAATATGAGAACTCTTATGTAGCGAAGGAATCATATTTTTAAACAAAAAATATTATTATAATATAAGCTCTACTTCTGTATGGAGCACTGTCCTCTTAAAAATAAAAACAAAAATACTAAGGAACCCCGGATTATGCACCCAACGTGTTCATTTCTATTTTCTGCATACCTGCACAATGATATATATATATATATATATATATATATATATATATATATATATATATATATATATATATATATATTTCAATTAAAATGCTAATGCATGCTAATGACACTCCTGTCTTGCTTGGTGTGAAATGCTTTAAATAAAGATAGTTATAATCTTCAAATATTCAAATGTAATATCAATCGACATCTTCTGATGTCTTGATCTTGATCCCCGTCCTTCTCTATATCCTTTCCTCAGACATCCCTCTTTCATCTTGCCTCAC
>OZ010613.1:7789034-7806534 GCA_963932145.1 Acanthosepion lycidas | reverse complement strand
GCTACCATCGTATACTAACAGATTAAATTTGGAAATGTTTGTAGATTAGACTTGCAAACCCTCTTACATAGACGTTTCGATCTATGTATATTTGTCTAGTTAACTCTTATCTATCTATCTATCTATCTATCTATCTATCTATCTATCTCTCTCTCTCTCTCTATATATATATATATATATATATATATATATATATATATATAACGATCTCTCTAAGTTAAGACAGTGATAATCGAAACAACTATCTATCTAATATTTTTTTGTTTCTATTATCACTGTCTTACTGTAATTATCGGTTTATCAATCTATCTATTGCTTTTAACGTTTCTATCTATCTATCTATCTATCTATATATCTATCTATCTGTCTGTCTCATTCTATGCATATCCATTCCATTCTCTTCGTTATCTATCTATATATCGGTAAATGTAATTAATTTTTATCTTAAAACTAGAGTATTTACTTAAATAAATTATATATATATATATATATATATATATATATATATATATATATATATAGGGTGTTTCAAAAAGAATATGCCAAAATCATCACGTGATGTGTCAAAAACGAAAAAAATTACAAACCTCTAGCATGAACACACGTGTTGTATATACATTCAAGTTTCATTTCATGTTTTATAAGTGCTCAATGTGGCCATCACCGGCAGCGCGGACAGCATCACGCCGATATGAGAATTACCCCCAAACGCGCCTCAGCATGTCACGGTCCACCGTGTTGTTTGCAGCTGTTATTCGATCTTTCAGTCATCAATACTTGCTGAAAGTGCTGGAACATAAACTTGGTCTTTAACATACCCCCACAAGAAAAAGTCACACACAGTGAGGTCCGAGGATCTGGCAGGCCAAGCACAGAGAGCAAGGTCATTAGCACCTCTCCTCCCAATCCATCGCTGAGGGACGTTTTTATTCAGATAAGCTCTAACCCCGAGTTTCCAATGGGGTGGTGCTCCATCTTGCTAAAAAATGAAGTCAATCGAATCTGCTTGCAGTAAAGTGAATAGCCAGTTTTGGAGCATTTCGACATAGGTTTGTCCTGTAACCGTGTTTCCTTCAAAGAAAAAGGGACCATAGACCTTGTCTTGAGACACAGCACAGAAGACATTCACTTTAGGGGAATCTCTTTCATGCTCAACAGTTTCATGTGGGTGCTCTGTTCCCCAAATGCGCACATTGTGACGATTGACTGTGCCACTCAAATGGAAATTCGCTTCGTCACTAAAAACTAAACGTGAAACGGGAGAGTTTCATCACCTTCCTCCATCTCCAGCATTGACTCACAGAATGTCCCCCGCATCACCTTGTCCTCATTAGTAAGTGCTTGGACAAGGGTTAGTATGTATGGTTTCATGTGTAATCGTCTCTTTAACACACGCCAGACAGTAGTATGAGGGATGGCAAGCTGAAGACTTGCTCGACGTACGGACTTACGTGGGCTGCTCTCAAATGCATCATGAATCCTCTCCACTTGCTCTTCTGTAACACGTGGTCTTCCAGGACTCTTTCCTTTGCACAGGCACCCACTCTCTTCAAACTGTCTAACCTACCATCGAATGCTCTCACGATGGGGCGGATCAATGGCGAACTTCTCGTATCAGTCAGCTGTTGGCTCTCACGCTGGCCAATAGAATCTTCCTGCCTATTCGTGGCAGCCAGCTATAGGCTCTCACTCTGGCCAGTAAAAAATGGCCGCAAACTACATGAAAAGCACTGTAGAAGCATGAAAAAATGATTATTTCAACTATCGATGGGAGTTGGGGAAATGCAAAGTCGGTCTTGGCCTTCCCGCTAACTTGGACCATGTGCATGTAAATTTTGATGCAAATCTGTCGAAAATTGCGGCCATGCATTCGTTACACACGCACACACACACACACACACATCCTAGTACAGTAATTAATTTAAGAAAAGTGTAGACCCTAAAGCGAAATGTTCATCCAAAGAATAAGCATAAAAGTATCTATAGAAACGACAAAGAGAGGCAACCTTACTGAAGCCGTTCCACCAGATCAGGACCAATAATATTGCAGATTCTTCTTTAGATCCACCAATGACCTCAAGGACAGCAATATTCTAAACATGGACGGATATACAAGTACAGATGTTAAGAGATGGGCACTTATCATTTAATCATTCTATACAACATCTCAATGAATCTCTAATAGAAAATAGTATTTTTGCTTTCTCTCCCGAGGTCAATGAAAGGGGTTGAATCGGTGCTTTGGAGTTCTTTGCCGATGATATAATTATCCATATATTAGATAAGAATGATCTTGAATCTATCTTCTCCTATTGTAGGAAGAAAAAAAATAAATAAATACTTAATAAACGGTAGACGGTAGAAGTATAGAGTTGGAATCAACTTTAGAAAGAACTGAAAATCCAATCCTAACTAGGAAAAGTTATAAATTTCGATCCCTTTTCATGAGAGCGGAAGGACTGTGAAACTGACAATACACAAACCTACACCCTTGTGCAAAATAATTGAAACAAAAAGAATAATTCCAATATTATTTACTTTTTTCGTATTCTTCCAATGAAAAATGAGCCAGTACACATCTTATACTTCGTATGTCCATCCCCCGAAGTCGTTCCTTGCAGATTGACCACAGATTCTCGATTGGATTTAAATCAGTACAGTTTCCGTGCCAGTCTATAGTACTTTGATTTGCTCACTGGTAAGGCTTGCCAGTATGTTCCTGCAGGGTTACAATTTTCATACGCTTCCTTGGAGTAACGTCCATCGCAGACAATGGCCGTAGGACAACTAATTGACAGTCGAGACAATAGCGTTTGGTCGTGATGTAAATCTGATGAAAATAGCTTCATATTACTGCGCGCCACTGCAAATGACCTAATCCGAGGAAAAAATAGAAATCGATTACACCCTGTCACTTCAGTGGGTCTAAAACTAGCCGTCTGTCGAAAGAAAGGAAACTAAACCGGTTGTTTCAATTAATGTACACAAGGGTGGATGTCGACCAAACAGGAGATAATATGAACATTTCTAAAGCAGAATCAGATTATTAGATATTTAGAGTATAATTTCCGATAGTTTTTGATCAGGCCTTGTAGTCTAACAGAATAGAAAAAATCTTGAAGCTCACCATTAAATTTAAAAACGGAAGGGTTAATGTTATCAAATCTGCAGAGAGAATTTTATGAGTAAACGAGGATCATTACACAAACAGGGATGCTTTGAACAATATAAAATATAACACAAACACCTACTTTAAAATATAGATCTATGCCTAAGGCATTAACGGATAAAATGTTGGAGCTTTAGACTGTGAAGTGCAGCAAACACTAAGTGAACATGGCATAGTAACCTTTTGAAAGACGTGGGAGAAGAATTTCTAAAAAAAACAAAATATTAGTATATTCTGGAAAAAAAAATTATCGAAAAATTTATATTAAAATCAAACAGATATGTATATCAAACCGAGACAGTGTTACTAAATTTTTCACCTTTTTAAGTCTCCGTGTATATTTCTGAGATGCTGTATTGAAACTGTTTACCTTATTACATCGCTCGAGCTGTTGCCCTCATCATTATTGCTATATTCACGACGTTTCGGTCGTTGTACAAGCCGTTTTCTTCAGGATCTATCTCTATTTTTGAGATGCTGTATTGAAACTATTTACATTATTACATCGCTCGAGCTGTTGCCCTCATCATTATTGCTATATTCACGACGTTTCGGTCGTTGTACAAGCTGTTTTCTTCAGGATCTGTCTCTATTTCTGAGATGCTGTATTGAAACTGTTTACATTATTACATCGCTCGAGCTGTTGCCCTCATCATTATTGCTATATTCACGACGTTTCGGTCGCTGTACAAGCCGTTTTCTTCAGGATCTGTCACTATTTTTGAGATGCTGTATCGAAACTGTTTACATTATTACATTCACTTACGTGCTAATACCCTTACATTTATAATACCCTTGCTTTCCTTTTCTTCCCCGTCCTCCTTCTTCTCCTTCTCCTTCTCCTTCTCCTCCTCCCCTTCTTCTTCTCCTCCTCCTCTTCCTTCTTCTTCTTCTTCTTCTTCTTCTTCTTCTTCTTCTTCTTCTTCTTCTTCTTCACCCTCCAGCTATGGGTAAATAGCAGGACAGACTGGGTTCTATACCCTTAGATGGCAACTGGTCTAGGAGAAGGACAACTTTGAATTCAAAACCTGCGAAGCGTCGTTTGGGGACCTTGTGGCACTTACTGACCAGGTCTCTGTATTCGATCCTTCAAAAAGTGTAGCTGGCCCGGCACGAAACCTTCACCACTATAATCAAATCTCATGTGCTTTTGTCGGGCTGTCGGTTTCCTGGGAGCTGATCTGCTTGACCCTCATACGTCGAATTCGACGGGGAGAGTCGACATTATTACATCCATCGAGCTTTTGTTCTCATTTTCATCACTATATTCGCGATGTTTCGGCCGTTATACCAACATCTTTCTTCAGGACATGTCTATATACTGAGATGTGTTATTGTAACAATATAAATTATTTACATCATTTGGATTGGTGTCTTCATCTGTGTTGCTATTTTCACGACGTTTCGGTCGTTGTACAAACCGCTTTCTTCAGAATATGTCTATATTTCTGTAACGCGGTATTGTAACTGTTTAAACTATTACATCGCTCGAGCTGTTGTCCTCATCTTTATTGATGCATTCACAATGTTTAGGCCATTGTACAAACCGCTTTCGTCAGGTTCTGTCTATATTTCTGAGATGAGGTATTGCTACTATTTACACTATTTTCATCGTTCGGGCTGTTGTTACGACGTTTGGGCATTTGTACGTTCGGCCTACGTCAGGAGATCTCTATATTGCTGAGATGAGGTATTGTAAGTATTTACAATACTTACATCGTTCGGGCTGTTGTCGACATTTTTATTGTCATATTGACGACGTTTCCACCACAGTATATTCCGGCCTTCTTCAGGATCTGTCTATGTTTCGGATTTAAGCTACTCGAACTAATTATATTGTTCGGACTTTTGTCCTCATCTTTCTTGTTAAATTCACGGTCTTTCGGTCGTTGTAGACAATATTTTTTTCTTAGAAAAACACCCTGATGATGACATTATGTTTATAACGAAAGTACTCAGAATAAATGAATTTTTATCAACATGGTAATTTTATCTTTTCTTTAATAAGGTTAGTAAGAAAATATTTAGATGAAACTTGTCCAAATTATTCAACGAGACATGTCTTAGTGAAACACGCTGCCAAAGTATACACACACACACACATATATATATATATATATTTACATATATATATATGTGTGTGTGAAAAGTGTGTGTATATAAATATAAATATATATATATATATATATATATATATAATTATTTATATATTACATGCGCGGTACTTATTAGAAAGCACTCAATATCAGAGATATAGCTAACATATTTTGTTGGATTGATATGATTGGATTGGTATATATATATATATATATATATATATATATATATATATATATATATATATATATATATATATATAAAGAAATATAGTCTTAAGGTGTGCTATATTTATGGAATAAAGTGCTCAATATATAATATACATTTATTTATAAACATATTTATAATATATATTTATTTATATATATATATATATATATATATATATATATATATATTAAGCGTTTCGCCCCAAGCAAGGCGGGAAGCCACTAGGACGCAAGGGGTCACAGAAAATTCGGAGCAAGGTCAGATAGGAGTGATAGAGGAAAGGATAAGGAGAAGGGTAGTGGATAGATCAAGGCAACTGGAGATTTCGATTGACATTACATTTGAATAGCTGGAGATTATAGCTCTCAGGGAAGGGAGTTCCACAGGCGAGAGGTGCGAGACATGAAGCTATTGGAGTAGAAGAGACGGCTACATTTGGGAGTTTCGATAGTTAAAGGGTGAGAGCGAGATGCCAGCCTCGTAGGGCGCTTGAACTCATGAAGTCTGGGAACCAGCGAATGCAGCTCCTTGGAGCAATTGCCATAAAAATATTTGTAAAACAGACAGAAGTGACGGCACGTCTGTGAGAAAGTGACTGTAGACGAGAGGCCAGAGCAGGGCCACTTATATTGGATATCTGCCTCTGGAGCCTATCAAGAACCCCGAGGCAAATAGAAGGGGTTCCAGACCATATATGGGGCAGCAATACTCCATGCAAGTGCGAATTGTTGATTTGTAGATCTGGAGGATCGATTCCGGGGAGGAAAATTTCCTGGCGCGTCAAAGGGAGCGAACTTTCCTTGCGGTGGACGAAGCAATTGACTCAATGTATTTGTTCCATCTGAGGCCAGCAATCAACGTAAGACCGAGCAGCCGCAGAGAGGTGCTCTCGAGAAATTGAGCGTCAGACATTGTAATGGAAGGCAGGGAAGGATTAATAGAGAGCAGTTTTGTGTGTGTGTGTATATATATATATATATATATATATATATATATATATATATATATATATAAAATACACAAAAGTTTAAATGGGCCGAGCCAGGAAAATGATGTCATGATTCTTTGCTTACATATTAAGAAATTGTTTTCAAGCATATATGAGTGTGGTTAAAAAACGTTCATTTCAATTACCCCACTACCTTTGCATTTATAATACCCTTGCTTTCCTTTTCTTCCCCGTCCTCCTCCTTCTCCTCCTCCTTCTCCTCCTCCTCTTCTTCTTCTCCTCCTCCTCTTCCTTCTTCTTCTTCTTCTTCTCCTCCCGTTCTTCTTCTTCTTCTTCTTCTTCTTCTTCTCCTCCTCCAGTTCTTCTTCTTCTTCTTCTTCTTCTTCTTCTTCTTCTTCTTCTTCTTCTTCTTCTGCTTCTGCTTCTCCTCCTCCTCTTCCTTCTTCTTCTTCTTCTTCTTCTTCTACTACTCCCCTTGTTCTTCTTCTTCTTCTTCTTCCTTTTTCTTCTCCTCCCCTTCTTCTTCTTCTCCTCCTTCTTCTTCTTCTCCTCCCCTTCTTCTTCTTCTTCTTCTTCTTCTTCTCCTCCTTCTCTTCCTTCTTCTTCTTATTCTTCTTCTCCTACTCCTCCTCTTTCTTTTCTTCTCCTCCTACTCCTCTTTCTTCTTCTTCTTCTTCTTCTTCTTCTTCTCCTCCTCCTCCCCTTCTTCTTCTTCTCCTCCCCTTCTTCTTCTTCTTCTCCTCCTCTTCCTTCTTCTTCTTCTCCTCCTCCTCCCCTTCTTCTTCTTCTTCTTCACATTGATCTCCTCCCTTTCTATTATACCCAATGTTTTGCGTTTCTTTATTTTTCTAAAAAAAATAATACAGCGTTCATTAATTTTATTTTTAAATTTACATTTACATTTTTTTAAGTTTACATTTTGTTTGAGTTTCTTCTTGAAGTGTAACCAAGGAGAAAAATTTGGGTATACATTAGAATTTCAGGCATCCGATTATCACTCATTATATATATATATATATATATATATATATATATATATATATATATATATACATACTAGACTCTCCTGTCGATTTCTACGTATGAGGGTCAAGCAGATCAGTTCCCAGGAAACCGACAGCTTGAAAACAGCATACAGTGGCGGGAAATAAATATTCGTACACATGAAAAATTGTATTTTTATAAATGTAAAAGCCTTAACTAAAACAAATGTAGATACATTTTATGTGTAAAGATACATTTTATTAAAAAATAGTAATAAACTTAATTAATTTTTGTTCTGACAGAAATTAATGCACTTTTTTTCTTTTTAACTGATGAAAGGAGTATTCGTACAAAAAAAAAGCATATTAACTTAATTTAATACTTTGTGGAATATCCTTTATTGAGTTCAATTCCTGTACGTCTCAACTAATGATTTGCACACATTGAGTGGTATTTTGTCCCATTCTTCTTGGCATATTGTCTTCAAACTCTTGATATTTGTTGGTGCACTTTTCCCAATTTGAATTTTCAAATATCACCATAAATTCTCGATTGGGTTCAAGTCTGGGGACTGACTTGGCCATTGCAAGACATCAACGTTACTTTCAGCTAAGCATTTCCTTGTAGATGTATGCTTAGGATCATTATCCAATTGGAAAACCCAATCAGAAGGTAGCCGAAGTCTCTCAACAGAATGCATTAAATTGTCTTGCACGATTTTCTGGTATCTTTCCGTATTCATCTTGCCATCTCTTATGGATATTCTGCCAAAACCTTTTGCAGAAAAACAGCCTCAGATCATGATACTGCCACCACCAAACTTTACAGTTGGCAACGTGTTCTTTGGTAAGTAGGCTTCACCATCCTTCCTCCACACATGATATCGATAATTATGACTAAACAACTCTATTTTAGTTTCATTTGTCCATAGTACTTTTTCCCAAAACGAATATTATTTATCCTTATGCTCTCTCACGAATTTTAGCCTAGCATATCTGTGTCGTTTGAAGAGGAGTGGAGTCTTCCTTGGGATGCGTGATTTCAGACTGTTTTTGTGTAGTTCATTATTTAATGTACGCTTGGTTACTTAATTCCTAGTGCACGCAGATGGTCCTGCAGCTCTTCTCAGGTAACCTGTGGATTTTGTTGGATCTGGCGTCCTAAAATCCTTGCTGATCTTAGACAAATCTTCCTCGGAGCACCTGTTCGTCTTTGGTTTTCGACGCTGTTACGAGTTTTAAACCTTGCAATGAACGAAGCAATTGTAGTAAAAGGAATATTCAGATTGTTAGAAATCGGTCTGTAACTGTTCCCATCTTTCCAAAGAGACAAAATGTGTTGTTTTTGTGAAATAGTCAATACTTTACCTTTAGGCATTATTAGAACCTTCTCGTAAGACTAGAAATTGCAGAATGCTCTGATAATGGCTAAAAGCGTTAACTATAATTACTGATAACATTACTGGAACATTCTAGAATATACTTTTTTTCATATTTAATTGATTATTTTATTCTAATAATTGATTTGTACGAATACTTTTTTCAGCAGTTAGAATTTAAAAAGTGCATTAATTTCTGTTCGAATAAGAATTAATTAAGTTTATTATTATTTTTTAATAGTATGTGTCTTTATACATAAAATGTGCCGAGATTTGCTTTTACATTTATAAAAATATTTTTTTCAAGTTTACGAATATTTATTCCCTTCCCCCCCCACTGTAGTCGAAAATATATAAGTGGTCCAACAAGATATTAATAAGCAGAAACTTAAAATCCTAGATGGCCTTTATATAAGAGACGAGCAGTATGGCCCGGAGTTGCCCCGTGCTTGATTCAAAAATCGTACAACTCATACAGCAATCGCAATCACTTGACTTAAAATATTTTTGCCCTTCCTTGCCTTTAAAAAAGTGCACCCTCTCGTGCTGATGTTGCTACATGCCTTACTTCTTGCCTATCTCACACTCCGAATTTTTTCTAAGCTCTATACTAAACATTAAATCTGTTACGAAAAAAAAAAAAAAAAAAACTAAACAAAATGAACACAAAACGGTCAGCTTTAAAAAAAGACTCGTAACTGGAAAAACCGAATGAAAAAAGAATGTTAACAATACTTTTTCACACCCAACCCAGTTCTACGGAATCAGAATCGACGTTGAGTTTAAGCAAGAGAATGAGCCAATTGGAGTAAAGTCCCATGCAGATTTAAATTTTTCCCACTTGTGACGAATGCAGCTATCGATTTTTTTGGTATGCTAGCATGCTAGTTAACATTCGTGTCAGTCAGCTGTTGGCTCTCACGCTGGCCAATAGAATCTTCCTGCCTATTCGTGGCAGCCAGCTATAGACTCTCTCTTTCTGACCAGTAGAAAATAACCGCAAACTACATGAAACGTGCAGTAGAAGCATGAAAAAATCGATTATTTCCACTATCGATGGGAATTGGGAAATGCAATGTCGGTCTTGGCCTTCCCGTTAACTTGGAGCATGTGCATGTAAATTTTGGTGCAAATCCGTCGAAAATTACGGCCGTGCATTCGTTACACACACGCACACATCCTGCCTTTTATAGATATATATATATATACCAACTGTTTCAAGGATTTTGACTAATGATTGTTTTAACTATGTTCAGCGTATTTAATATGGTAAAGAAATAGAGGAAAATCTATGAATAATGTGCAAATTTGCGTTTCAGTAACATAAAATCTGACTGTTAAAAATAACAATAAAAAAGCAAAAAGATTTAATAGTATATTTGTGTTAGTAAATATTTGATCAAAATATGAAAAAGAAAGACAAACTATTAAACAAAAAGTGAATATAACTTAATTAAATAAAGAAGCCTTCAAAGTTAAAATCCATCCCCATGATAGTATGAACACAAAACGATCAGCTTTAAAAAAGAACTAGTAACTTAAAAAACCGAATGAATAAAGAATGTTAACAACAAATAATTTTTCATACCGAACCCAGTTCTGCGGAATAAGAATCAACGTTGAGTTTAAGCAAGCGAATGAGCCAATTGGAGTAAAGTGCCAGTGCAGATTAAAATTTTTCCCACTTGTGACGAATCCAGCTATCGATTATTTTTGAATGCTAGTTAACATTCGTGTCAGTCAGCTGTTGGCTCTCACGCTGTCTAATAGAATCTTCCTGCCTATTCGTGGCAGCCAGCTATAGGCTCTCACTCTGGCTAGTAGAAAATGGCCGTAAACAACATGAAAACTGCCGTAGAAGCATGAAAAATGATTATTTCCACTATCGATGGGAGTTGGGGAAATGCAAAGTCGGTCTTGGTCTTCCCGCTAACTTGGACCATGTGCAAGTAAATTTTGGTGCAAATCCGTCGAAAATTACGGCCGTGCATTCGTTCACACACACACACACACACACATTCTGCCTTTTATACATAGAGATTTGCGACACAAATATAAATAAATTGACTACGACTATAGCAACAAAAACCTTAGATGTTTGTAGCATCAAATTTTTATATAAAAATGCTACATTAAAATACTACGATTATAAAATATTTGAAAATAACATGCTTTCGTGCAGAATGTTAAGGAACAGATTTTTTATTTATTATTAGGTTGTCCCAAAAGTTCATAAACACTTGCAAAAAATTGAAATTTTACTCGCCAAGTAATAACAAAAACAACAAAAATTATTCCTCAAAATAAAGACCTTCATTTTCCAAGACATTCTGCCATCTATCTGCAAGCTTTCGGATCTGGTGAAAGTACCATTCAGCTGGCTTCGAATCAAAGAATTCTTGACACGCTTCCTCGACTTCATCAAACGAGTCAAATCGGCGGCCCTTCAGAAAGTGTTTCATTGAGCGGAAATGGCCGTAATCTGATGGAGCACAGTCAGGACTGTAGGCTGGATGTGGCAGAACCTCAACGCCGTCCAGCTCTTCAAACTTTTCTTTGGTATTCCTGGCGGTGTGTGGCTTGGCATTGTCCTGCTGCATCAAAGCGCCATCTCGGTTGATCAGAGCCGGGTACTTTTGCTTCAACTTTTCGTAGACCCACTCCAGTTGCTGACAGTAAAGTTTGGCACTGATAGCACGACCATTCGGAACCAACTCAAAATGTACGATTCCTTCAAAGTTCCACCATACGCACAGCATGACTTTCTTGCCGAATCGATCTTGTTTTGGAACCTACGGTGTCACTTGCCCTTTCTGAACCCATCACTTGTCTCGATTGTGCTGGATTGTGTTGCATAAAAATTCAGTTTTTCGCAAGTGTTTACGAACTTTTGGGACAATCTAATATTACTTAAAATTTTAGGCTTTTTTTTTTATATCCATCAGATTTTTATTACCATGCGTGTGTGTTTTATAAATATATTTCCAGTTATATCTTAAATATTAAGCACAGATAAATACACACATTTATGCGTGTGTGTTTGTTTTTTTGTTTTCCTTTGTGAGTGTGTATAATTTCAGATATGATAATAACATATTTTTGTAAAAGGACAATATAATTAAAGACAAAAGCCAAAATCTTAAGGATGTGATCAGACCTCAAATTACCCATAACAATAACAATTACGAAGCAGGTATATGAAATAAATTGTCACAATTGCTCCTCACATTACATTGGGGAAACATGTAGAATTTTTTTTTAAATTATCTCTGAACACAAAAGGGATATTATACACAAGAATTTATCAAATGCATTAGTTATATATAGAAATAAGTTCAACCACAACTCTGATTTAATGAATGCCGCACTTATTCAAATAGAAAGTAACTCACTAAGATGGAAAATTCTTGAGAGTTTCTATGTTGAAACTTATCAAAATATAAAACTGTTTCCTTTCCCAAGTCTGCAGACATGACGATAAAAATGTTTAAAGATTAAAGAAAAACATTTAAATTCATAACGTCTTGTTATTTAAAACATATAATAGATAAATTAAACCCAAACTAAAATCATATAAATATTAATTACATTATAAAAATATCAACATAATTTTTTTTATTAAATTATATCACTTAGCATCATCCATAATTTACCTCGACGTTTTAGTTTATCTGACGAATATTTATGAGCGTCTCTTAAATTGAAAAATTTTGTAAAACTACCGCTATTTTTATTTGTGTTTATAAATACTTGTTACAACATAAAATCCTTACATTAGCCCAAGTTTTATATATCTTTTGTAACCTAGGGAATGTTACTACATAGAATAACTAAACGAAGGTTGGTAGTGAATGATAATATTTAGGACAAGAACAATACCTATAAGATTCGCCAACGGCACGTAGAAATAGTCAATTGAATTCCAATGAATCTTCAACTGCAGGATATCTACCAACCGCCCACGAAAAAAAAAAAAAATCAACAATACATTTTTTTTATAAAAAAATATTACCAGCAGTACAAAATATTTAGATTTTGGCATTGAATAACCAACCAACATATACATATTCACCTCAGCTCTCCGTCCAAATGTTCATTTTAATTAGATTGAAAGTCCTCCAGATTTATTTATTCACTTTTCGCTTACTGTATAACATGAACACGGGCAACTTCCTCTACTGCTCGTCATAGTCTGATTTATCTGGACTTTGACTGAAGTAGGAGGCAGTCAAAACATGTCCGAATGTGTTCAGGTAAAAATGTTTTCCTGGTTTACTACGTAAGCGACAAGTTGCTGTCAAACCGGAAATTAAATTTTTAGACTTCCGGATAATTTTCTCATGATGCGTCTTCCTGCTCTGTCTGTTTTCTGTCTTTATTTTTTTTTTTTTTCGATCAGCGAAAAATTGTTATTGTTTTCTTGCTATTATATTTGACGTTTCTTTTTATAATTTCAGTTCTTGGAGCATTCCACATATTTTTTCTCTTTTTTTTATTTTTTTTATTTGGTCTTTGTATTAATTCTCTCTGAAATGACGTGTTTTGGTTGTCTTCCAATGTTTCATATTAGAACAAGATCATGCTCAATATAGAACAGGGCTCATTATAATTTTGATCTATAAACATGTTTTATCTCAAAGGAAGTAAAAGGAAAATTTTATAAATTTAACACGTTTCGCTTTTATCAGAGATTGAAATATAGAAAACAGAGATTGAAATATAGAAAACGGAGATTGAAATATAGAAAACAAAAAACAGAAAGAGAAAAATTCTGGTATCTGTAATTTTTTTTTTTTTTTTGCTTGGTTAAGCAGGCTTCCCTTGCAATTGTCTTGTCAAGCAGAGTCCTTGTGTATAATGCATATGTGTATGTTTATCCCAATTCTAGGTTGTTTATGAGGGGTTTTTTTCTGTTTAGCGGCATATCCTTACGGCTCATGGTTTTTTGCTTTTTTGTTTTTTTTTTGTTTTTTTTTTTGTTTAGCGGCATATCCTTATGGCTCATTTAATACCAAAATTTAAATTTCCTGGGAGGATTAGTAATTTCATTTACAAAAATATATTGCTGGTATTTTTACTAAGAAAATATACTTTTTTATAATTTCATAGTGTTTTGACACCAGTTTGTGGATTTAAGATTTGCCCATAGCTAGGACCCGTAACAGGTGCTACCACCCGGGTCTCGGGGGACCTGGAAACAACAGTAATTAAAAAGTGGTATAACGCTCCGTAAAACCTCCTGATCAGAGCTCTTGCTACTGTATGTAGTTTATCGCCATATCCATACCGGGATTAAGTTGATAATATTTCTTTCTTTTTTTTTTTCTTGTGGAGGGTGCGTCTAGTAAGGAGTTTACTTATGTTTGGTGGTTTGGATCTGGTTTGTTTTTTTCTAACAGCATTTTAACTCTTTATAGGTCATTTAATGCCGAAATTGTATTTTCTTGTGTGCTTTGGTATTTTTCCCAGGGTTCTTGATAGGCTCCAGAGGCGGATATGCAATATAATTGGCCCTACTCTGGCATCTCGTCTACAGTCATTTTCTCACAGACGCGCCTTCGCCTGTCTCTGTCTGTTCTACAAATACTTTCATGGCAATTGCTCCGAGGAGTTGCATTCGCTGGTTCCCAGACTTCATGAGTTCAAGCGGCCTACGCTCTCACCCCTTCACTGTCGAAACTCCTAAATGTAGCCGTCTCTTCTACTCTAATAGCTTCATGCCTCGCACATCTCGCCTGTGGAACTCCCTTCCCTATTCCAGTTTTCCTGAGAGCTATAATCTCTAGCTATTCAAGTGTAATGTCAATCGACATCTCCAGTTGCCTTGATCTATCCACTACCCTTATCCTCATACTCTCTTCTATCACTCCTATCTGATCTCGCTCTATATTTTCTGTAACCCCTTGCGTCCTAGTGGCTTCCCGCCTTGCTTGGGGTGAAATGCTTAAAAAAAAATCTACTGCTGGTAATTTTTCTAATATATTTTTATTTTTTCTCCTTTTGAATCCATTTTGGGTGATCATATTTGCCCATATCTGGGACCCTAACAGGTGCTACCACCCTACGTCAAGTTGGACTTTAATAGGTGGTTCCATGCTCCTTAAAATCTCCCGATCAGATGCCTTGCTACCGGGTGTAGTATATCGTTATACCCAGGACAAATAATTTAGTGGTTCTCCGCATGTTAATTTGGGTACGTTTTGTGTGAGGTTAAAAAAAAGAAGAAATAACACCGGTTACAGTGGTAGGTAGACTCTTTAAGCAAGAATTTGATAAAAGTTGATATAATAAATGTGTGTTTATGGAAGGTAGAATATTTAACAGAGCACGCTCACAATAAATCCTGCGTAAAAGAATTATCTTCTTTTTTTAATTTGGATGACATATATCTATATATATTCTGTTAATTCCATTTCCTTCAAGATGCATGCAATCATTAATCTCCACAGATAACTTAGAACAGGGTTCTTCATAATTTTAATCCAGAATTAATCCAGAAGAAAAATAATATTTTAAAAAACTCTCGTGAATCTAATATATTATGTTGGTGCAAAAATAATGACGTAATAATGTCGTTTTTTGACGTTAAAAAATACTTCAAAAAACGACATTATTACGTCTTATACCTAATAATAAAACATGTTGGGGCACCTTGACTTAGTGTAATGGTTAGCAAGCTTGTCTTGCTAGAACCTGCTTACAGCAACGACCAAAACAACACCCTATATACCTACGTCAGTTAAAATTGTGCCAAAGATGAAGCATTGACATCTATTTCAATTGCGACAATTTTCAATTTTCATAAAAGAAATGGAATTGAGAATTATTGTTAACTGGAAGGATTTAGCAAGAAATGGTTTCTTAATTCTAACGTCTCCAATACGAAACTTCATTTTTTCAGCAGAGGACTTCAGGCTCTATTTAACACTGACTTGGTTAAGGATTTCACATCACAGAGTCTTCTTTCAGACAACAGGCTTTCGCTTCTCTATGCCAACTGCTGATGTTTTCACGGTTACTGTCTATCAAGCTTTAGCAGAGAAAGAGGAAGTACCGACTGTAGCTTTAATTATCTTGAAGGCCTTTAACAGTGTTTGGCATGATTGTTCTCTTCACTAGTTCAAAGGTTATGGCATTTCTGGATTGAAAGTATTTATAGAAAAGAGATATTTAGGCAACCTTGTACTGGTGGGAAAGTGAATGGTGCTGAGCCGCCAGATCAGGACCAATAATATTGCAGATTCTTCTTTGGATCTTATCAATATGATAAATGGCAGGGGACTATTCTTTTCGTTGTGTTCCATGAAATTCATTTTGAGGAGCTGGAGAAGAGACCACCGTAATTACCATGTCGTCATAAAAATCTGCCAGAGAATGGCTAAGAACATAGCATGTGGTGACCTTAGGGATAAAGAAGAGATATTAAAGTGAAGAAGAAGAAGAAGAAGAAGAAGAAGAAGAAGAAGAAGAAGAAGAAGAAGAAGGTGGAAAAGGAGGAGGGAAGAAGAAGAAGAAGAAGAAGGTGCAGGGGAAGGGAAAAAGAAGAAGAAGGAAAAGGATGAGGTGAGGGGGAGAAGAAGAAGAAGAATGAAAAGGAGGAGGGGGGAAAGAAGAAGAAGAGGAAAAGGGGGAGGGGAGTGGGAGAAGAAGAAGGAAAAGGAGGAGGGGAGGGGGAGAAGAGGGGAGGGGGAGAAGAAGAAGAAGAAGAAGAAGAAGAAGAAGAAGAAGAAGAAGAAGAAATAATTGCTTTCCTGTTTCTTGGAAATTTTCTTCTGCAGTTCCAGTCTTCAAGAACTCATACGAACTGTCTGATCCTTGTCGCTATCGGCCTATTAGCCTTCGACCTAATTTTGGTAAATTACTAGAACCTCTAATTAACTCTGAATTGATTAAGCATCTCACTCCACAGGGTCTACTTTCAGATAATCAGACTTACGCTTCACTGAGTCAACTGCGGATGGGTTAACGGCCTTTGTTGTAAAAGTCTGCTAATATGGTGACGCTCATGCTGCTTTTTTCTTCTTTTGTTTTATTTAAATATTTGGGACCGAGCGTGCGAGCAACGATGAGGTCTTAGAGAGATTGCAAACAAGGAGAAAGCTTTTATTTAATATCAGGAACAGGCAGCTGAAGTTTCTTGGACGCGTAACGAGTAAGGATGGTCTGGAGAATCTGATCTTCATGGGTCGAATAGAGCGAAAGAATGACAACCGAAAACGACTCATGTCACACCTGATGAACTTAAGCAAGTGGATGACAGAACGTGTTCTGTGGGAGGAAGCAGAAGGTAGAAACATCTTGAAAGCTGCAAGGGATAGAGGGAGGTGGAGAGTCATGATCGCTTACGTCCTGAAAGGATATGGCGCATAAAAAGAAAGAAAGACTAGAGGTTCTAATTAACTCTGAAATGGTTAAGCATTTCAAATCACAAGGTCTTCTTTCAATGAAGCAGTATAACTTTAGCTCCTCTAAGTCAACTGCTGATGCGTTGACAGATATTGCCTACAATCTGTTGTTAACTGTGACAGGAAAGGGCTTGTTAATTCTAACGTCTTCAAAACGAAACTGCTCTCTTTTCATCGAATCCTTCTAACTACCAGTCTATTAGCTTTTTACCTTTTTTCAGAAATATCTAGAAGCCCTTATTAACACTGAATTTGTTAAGCATCTAACCTCACAGGATCTTCCTTCAGATAAGCAGTATGTCTTTCGT
>OZ010613.1:7759034-7784034 GCA_963932145.1 Acanthosepion lycidas | reverse complement strand
AAAAAAGATAACCCTTTATGAAGTCGTCAAGAAACAAATGTTACGTCAGTTTGTTTTTTCATATACACAAAACAATTTCAGTAAAAAAAATAAGAAAAAATAAAAAAACAAATAAATAAATCTCCCTAGACACGTAAACCAGAGTAGGCTAAATCATCTTCCGTTTTAAATTTAGACACCCCAACCTTACTCTGACTTGACACCTATGAATGTAACTCTATACTGATACAAATTATTAACACCATGCGCCCCTTTCTATGTGAAAAATCGCGCTGGCCGTCACCATGGAAATTTTGATTTCAATAATGAATCTGCTATTAAAACACGTAAATTTCAGAAATAAGTTATTCCAAAAAAAATTTCGCAGATGGAACAGAGCTTACATTAATTCAATTTAATTCAAATAATCATATTGAAGTTTTCGGCTCTTGTTTTGAAACATGAGAACTCTTATGTAGCGTGTTGGAATTATATTTTTAAATAAATAATTATATTTATGCTCTACTTTTGTATCGAGCACTATTTTTTAAAAATAATAACAAAAATACTAAAGAACTTTGGATTATTTACCTAACCAGTTCTTTCCTATTTTCTATATATTTTCATATATATATATATATATATATATTAAGGATATATAATGTATTTGTTAGTTTATTTATATAGGAGAACTAGCAGCATGTCCCGGCGTTGCCCGTGCTTGATTCAAAAATCGCACGACTCATACAGCAATTGGTATCACTTGACTTAAAATATTTTCGCCCTTCCTTGCCTTTAAAGGAGTGCCCTTTGCTGTGCTGATGTTGCTACATGCCTTACTTCTTGCCTATCTCACACTGCGAATTTTTTCTAAGCTCTATACTAAACATTAAATCTGTTACGAAAAAAGAACTAAACAAAATGAACAAAAAACGATCAGCTTTAAAAAAGGAGTCGTAACTGGAAAAAACGGATGAAAAAAGAATCTTAACAACAAATACTTTTTCACTTCCAACCCAGTCCTGCGGAATCAGAATCAACGTTGAGTTTAAGCAAGCGAATTAGCCAATTGGAGTAAAGTGCCATGCAGGTTTTAATTTTTCCCACTTGTGACGAATGCAGCAATCGATTATTTTGTATGCTATCATGCTAGTTAACATTCGTGACTGTCAGCTGTTGGCTCTCACGCTGGCCAATAGAATCTTCATGCCTATTCGTGGATGCCAGTTGTAGGCTTTCACTCTGGCCAATAGAAAATGACCGCAAACTAGATGAAAACTGCCGTAGAAGCATGAAAAAAATCGACTATTTCCACTATCGGTGGGAATTGGGAAATGCAAAGTCGGTCTTGGCCTTCCCGCTAACTTGGGACATGTTCATGTAAATTTTGGCGCAAATCCGTCGAACATTGCGGCCATGCATTCGGTACACACACCACACATCCTGCCTTTTATAGATAGAGATGAATAATTCTAATCTATTTATATATAAGCTTAACATTTATTTCTCTGTTGTTTTTACAAAAGTGCTCGAATATTTGGAATTAGTGGAATGCATTTTTGTAATTTTTATTTTCTTTAACTTTGACTAGAAGTTCATTCAATATATGAATCATCTTCTTCTCCCCACATCGAAGGGAAAATAGCAAGACAGATTGGGTTCTATAGCCACCGGTCTAGGAAAAGGTAATATTGAATTCAAAACTGGCTTTGAGAGGGTTGAACTCGCTCATGCTATCATGCCCAAGAAACGCCACTTCGACTGTGGCTAGTGGTCAGGGGATAAAAACTAAAATAAAATAAAATTGAATTAAGTAAAATATTAAAAAGTTTTAGAACTATAAAGTAAATTTAGATTATTCAGAAAAAAAAACAAAAAAATGTAAAACAAAAGCAGAAACCGAGTTGACGTAATACAGGGTGTTTCAAAAAGAATACGCCAAAATCATTACGCTGTTTTTTCAGGTTTGTAGCATTGTAGTGGACTGAATCAGTGGTTATTTGATAGAGTACTTATCAAAGTTTGATTAGGTGTCAGTTTCACAGCTTCTGGTGCAGCTGAATTGTGGGAAGATCAATCAAAATGGCGACTCCTCAGCAGAAGGCATCATGCGTGCTTGAGTTCGCGAAACCAAACGCCATTGTCACCGTGCAACGTGCTTTCAGAACAGAATTCGGCATTGATCCGCCCAATCGTGAGAGCATTCGACGGTGGGTTAAACAGTTTAAAGAGAGTGGGTGCCTGTGCAAAGGAAAGAGTCCTGGAAAACCACGTGTTAAAGAGGAGCAAGTGGAGAGGATTCATGATGTATTTGAGAGCAGCCCACGTAAGTCCGTACGTCGAGCAAGTCTTCAGCTTGCCATCCCTCATACCTCTGTCTGGCATGTGTTAAAGATACGATTACACATGAAACCATACAAACTAAGCCTCGTCCAAGCACTTACTAATTATGACAAAGTGATGCGGAGGATATTCTGTGAGTCAATGCTGGAGATGGAGGAAGGTGATGAAACTCTCTTTTCACGCATGAGCCCTGGCGAGGCTATGCCGAGGGCAGAGTTTCGTCCGGGGAGCTAGACGGATACCCGATCCAGCGTATGCGGGGTCTATGGGTAAATTTTAACCAAGCCCAAGGGCTCGAATTTCCCCACATTAAATGTGGCCTTGCACCACATCCTACCCCGTGGGGAGGCAGGTAAATATCGTAATATGCTGTGTAAGTAGTTCACCACTAGCAGTGGTTTACCTACTTCACGCCGCTGGCGAGTATTGTATTTTCTTGATGTTATAAAGTTTACCATTTCATTTCCATCCTTCGTTTTGGTTATTCCTCATTCAGTAACGTTATCTAGTTTACGACAACATATATAAATAAAAAGACAAGCTGAAACAACATATATATATATATATATATATATATATATATATATATATATATGTGTGTGTGTGTGTGTGTGTGTGTGTGTATGTGTGTGTGTGTGTGTTGAGTATCATCTACCATGTACTCAATTGTGAAAGCAGAACAACGTTTCTCATTTTTATTGCTTCAAAGAAATTAAATTTCGCCATTAAATGACCCATGAGGATGTTGATATGACAAAAAAATTAATCAATGAACACATTATGTAAAATAGACAGTGAAAATAAAGTTTACAAAAGATTTTTCAAATTGTAAAATTTAGAACTCTTAATGAAAACATCTAATATGAAAGCAGTCAAAAAAAGAAGGAAAGAAGGAAGGAGAGACTGAAAAGAAAGAAAGAAAGAAAGAAAGAAAGAAATGTTATATACCGTACCTATGAACACTAACAGGTATGTCATAATCATGGTAAATACGTTGGATACAAGTGTAAGTGGCACATCACTAGCTGTGGTTTACCTACAACAAGCCGCTGGCGAGTATTGTATTTTCTTAATGTTAATTAAGATTGCCATTTCATTTTTTACCTCCGTTTTGGCTATTCCTAATTCAGTAACCTTATCTAGTTTACAACAATATATATATGAATAAAAAGACAAGTGGAAACACTATATATATATATATATATATATATATATATATATATATATATATATATATATATATATGCAAATCTATGTATTATCTATCATGTACTCAATTGTGGAAGAAGAATAACGTTTATCATTTTTATTGATTCAAAAATACAAAGGAAATTAAATTTCGGCATTAAATGACCCATAAGGATTTTGATATGTTGTAAAACAAAAAATTAATCGATCAACATCTTATGTAAAATCGAAAATGAAATTAAAGTTTACAAAAGATTTTATAAATTGTAAAATTTAGAACTCTTAATGAAAACATCTAATATGAAATCAGTCAAAAAAGTAAAAATGAGTTTTAGTTTCGAGATAGAGAGGGAGAGAAAATGATCGATGAGAAAGAAAGATAGAGATTGAAAGGAAAAGAAAGAATGAAGGAGTGACTGAAAGAAAGAAAGAAAGAAAGAAAGAAAGAAAGAAAGAAAGAAAGTGTTATATACTGTAACTATGAATACTGATAAGTATGTCCTAAGCCTCCTAAATACGTTGGATACTATTGTAATTGTGGGTAATATGCTGTTTAAGTAGTCCGCCATTAGCAGTGGTTTACCTACTTCCCGCTGCTGGCGAGTACTGATTAACGGCTTTTCTTTTTCTTGACATGCTTACAAAGATTAGTACTTCACGTCTTCCATAGAAAACATTTAACAAACGTCAGATCTTTACGTGGTCTTTGACATATCAATATTAACCACGGATATTTTGAAGGGCTACAATTAGACATAATTAAATCAGGCTTATTTTTTTAAAATTTGATTGACGCTAATAGATGGTTTGTAGGACTAAGCCATCTTGTCAATGTGCGGCCAAGACTAGGAATAAAAATCTGAGATAAACAAAAGAACAAGTCATCAAACATTGGTTGTGGGAAGAAACAAGATGTTTAAAGGACTTTCTAGTTTTTTTTTGTTTATCTGAGCAGGACAGCGATGTTAAAAATATAATTACCTAAGCGTTTAATATCTGCCCGAAGTATATACGACATCTGTCTAAAAAGCATGCAACCATTTAACATGAGAAGAAAGTGACCAACCTAGGGTAATGGCGCTTTTCTATAAATTGCAAATTTTCAAACACTTATCCCCATTTTTCATTTCAAACATTTATCCTATTTTATTCTCAACTTCCTGTATCTTTCTTTTACTCTTTGCTTTTTTCGCTTTCTTTTTTCTTTCTTTCTTTCTTTCTTTTTTTCTTTCTTTCTTTCTTTCGCTCTCATTCTTTCTTTCTTTCTTTCTTTCGCTCTCATTCTTTCTTTCTTTCCTTTTCTCTCTTTGTTTATCGCTATCTTTTTTTATTGCTTTCTTTCTTTCTTTATCTTCCTTCCTTCTTTCTTTCTTTCCTTTTTCTCTCTTTCTTTATTGCTATCTTTCTTTATTGCTTTCTTTCTTTTTTCTTTATCTTCCTTCTTTCTTTCTTTCCTTTTTCTCTCTTTCTTTATTGCTATCTTTCTTTATTGCTTTCTTTCTTTCTTTCTTTCTTTCTTTCTCTACTATTTCTTTATTTCTTCATATCCTCCTTGACGTTTTTTCCTTTTCTATATTTATCCTCTTTGTTTCTTTGTTTTCTTTCTTCTTCATTGTTTGTTTGTTCTCTCTTTCGTTTTCCTTACTTTTTTCTCTGTCTTTTTTTCTTTCTTTCTTTCTTTCTTTCTTTCTCACTTTTTTTTCTTTCTTTCTTTTTCTTTCATTCCTTCATTCTTTCTTTCTTTCTTTCTCTCATTCTCTGTCTTTCTTTCTTTGCACACGTTTCTCATTTCTATTCTTTCTCTATTTCTTCATATCCTTCTAGGTTTTATCCTCTTTTTCTCTATTCATATCTATTCTTTCTTTCTCTCTAGCTCTCTCTCTCTCCCCTCTCTCTCTCTTTCTTCATTTTCTCCTTCTTTTCATTCATTCTTTCTTGATGTTTGGATATACTCTTTCTTTCTTTTCCATGTTCATATATATTTCTTTCTTTCTTTCTGTCTTCCTTTCTTTCCTTCTTCTCCCTTTCTGTTTTTCTTTCTCTCTTTTTTTATTCGTTCTTTCACCTCTTCTCTATTTTTGTTTCTTTCTTTCTTTCTTTCTTTCTTTCTTTCTTTCTGGCCCAGGTTTCCATGACTCTCTTTCGCCATCGAACTCTATCGTTCCCCATATTAGACAGGTTAGAGGCCTTAACCTTCATGTCGTCACAAGTCTGCACGATATCACCGTTGGCTTGTCAATTCCGTCTTTAGCTCCCCGGCAATGTCCTGCAAATCTAACTCTAAGCCCTTTGGCAAATGACTGACGCCAGACGAAAGTTCCCATGAAATTATTCATTGGTAAGACGATCTCTCCATGTGATATTCAAAATCACTATTAGCCTGTGAGTGTAGCCTAAATCCAATCTTCTTTCCCGTTTTGAGCTTATGCTGAGCAGCCGTCCAATAGACATAGGTAACATTTTCTAGGAAGAGTTTCCTTTTCGTGCTGTCTGGAACTCCAGACATCCACACTAGAGATAACTTGTCGATGGTGCGTTTGCCTTTATCAATTATAATCATCATTATCATCATCAAAACTCTTTCGATTTGAGGTCATATTATCTCTTCATTGTATACTGATTCGGCAATATTTTGTCAGCCTTCTGTCCTCTGTGGATTTGTAGCAGATCTTCTTTTATTGTAAACTTCTCCAAAGGAAAAGTGGGATCTTTCTGCCTTGTTCTTTGAATGTCTCGGTTCAGCGTTGTGATTGTGGTGCTTCTTGGATGACCTCTGAACTTTTTTAAAGACGGCCTTTTCAAAGTAAAACTCCATGGTTTTGTTAGCTGGGCATTATTATGGATTCATTCGCAAAATATTTCCAAGACGTTGCCATCTTGCTTTCAAAATGAACAAAAACAAATAAGATTTTTGAAATCTGCTGTACAGGTTCTTCTTGGAGATAGGATTCTGAACATTTTCTGGATATTGTCTTTCTCAGTATGCAACGTCTTAAATAATTAGTTACTTCGTAGCAGTAACTGGAGCGGCCATTACCAACTCCGCCAACAAGGCGTCTTTTATATATCTGTCGTAGCTTGAGATTTTACTACCTAGATAAGTAAATTATTCTACAAAAAGGGTGTGTTAGATACTGTTCTAATTGTTCCATTCTTATTTAAGGTATTTTTTTTTTGTCTGAATTAACATGGAGACTGATTCCTTGGGCTGAATATTCAAAACTACGCAGAAGGATTTCTGCTTGGGTAAATGATCAGCGTAATCTGCAACTGTACTTTTTTGTGGCAGGATATCCATTACTTCGTGTATGCAGTTTGTACACATTGTCTTTAATGGTATCGACCCGGGGTTCTGAGAACGTAATCCAAGTAAATGATGACGATATGTGGCTCTAATGTGTCACCTCATAGCACTCCTGCACCAATTTCAAAGTAATTTCTATCGGCATCTGGAGATCGTATCACTGGATATGTTTTTTCAGAGTTCCATAATGGCTTTTACTTTCTTTCTTTGCTGTATTTCGACCTTCGTTTCTTATTTATTAATTTTTTCGCAGATTTAGTTCTTTGTTTCATTCTTTACTATCTTTGTTTGATTCTTTCTCGCCACTATTTCTTCCTTTCTTTCTTTCTTTCTTTCTTTCTTGTATTTCTTTCTTTCCACTATTTCTTTCTTTCCACTATTTCTTTCTTTCTTTCTTTCTTTCTTTCTTTCTTTTCAGTATTTCTTCTTTTTCTTTCTTTCTTTCTTTCTTTCTTTCTTTCCACTATTTCTTTCTTTCTTTTTTCTAGTATTTCTTTCTAGTATTTCTTTCTTTCTTTCATTCTTCCTTTCTTTCTTTCTAATATTTTTCTTTCTAGTATTTCTTTCTATATTTCTTTCCTTTTTTCTTTCTTTCTTTCTTTCTTTCTTTCCACTATTTCTTTCTTTCTTTCTTTCCACTCTTTCTTTCTTTCCACTCTTTCTTTCTTTCTTTCTTTCTTTCTTTCTTTCTTTCTAGTATTTATTTATTTATTTATTTCTAAACTTTCTTTCTTTGCTGTATTTCTTTCTTTTTTCCAGGTACTTCTTTTTTTCTTTATTTCTTTCCTTCTTTCCTACTTTCTTTCCAATATTTTTTCTTTCTTTGATGTATTCCTTTCTTCTTTATTTATATTTCGTTCTTTCTTTCCTGTATTTTACTCTTTCTTTGATGCATTTTTTTTTCTTTCCAGGTAATTCATTCTTTCATTCTTTCTTTCTTTTTTTGATGTATCCTTTTCTTCTTTATCTGGATTTCTTTCTTTCTTTCTTTCTTTTCAGTATTTCTTTTTTCTTTCTTTCTTTCTTACTTACTTTCTTTCTTTCTTTCTTTCTTTCCACTATTTCTTTCTTTCTTTCTTTCTAGTATTTCTTCCTTTCTTTATAATATTTTTTCGTTCTAGTATTTCTTTCTTTCTTTCTAATATTTCTTTCTTTATTTCTTTCTTTACTTTTTTCTTTCTTTCTTCCCACTATTTCTTTCTTTCTTTCTTTCTTTCTTTTTTCTTTCTTTCTTTCTTTCCACTATTTCTTTCTTTCTTTCTTTTTTCTTTCTTTCTTTCTTTCTTTCTTTCCACTATTTCTTTCTTTCTTCTTTCTTTCTTTTTTCTTTCTTTCTTTCTACTCTTTCTTTCTTTCTTTCTTTCTTTTCAGTATTTATTTTTTTTCTAAACTTTCTTTCTTTGCTGTATTTCTTTCTTTTTTCCGGGTAATTCATTCTTTCATTCTTTCTTTCTTTCTTTCTTTCTTTCTTTCTTTCTTTTTTTGATGTATCCCTTTCTTTTTTATCTGTATTTCTTTCTTTCTTACTTTCTTACTAGTATTTCTTTCTTTCTAGTATTTCTTTCTTTCTTTCTTTCTTTCTTTCTAGTATTTCTTTCTTTTTTCTTACTTTCTTTCTAGTATTTCACGCTTTCTTTGATGTATTTTTCTTCCTTTCCTCTATTTCTTTCTTTCTTTCTTTCTACTATTTCTTTTTTTGTTTTCTGTATTTCTTTCTTTCTTTCTAGTATTTCACTTTTTCTTTGAAGTATTTCTTTTTTCTTTTCCTCTATTTCTTTCTTTCTTTGTACTATTTCTTTTTTTTTTCTTTCCTTTATTTTTTTTCTTTCTTTGAAGTAGTCCCACTTACTTTCCCGTAATTCATGCTTTCTATTAGGTTGGTGCAAAAATAATGTCGTTTTCTCACATATGTTACAATGTGAGAAAACGACATTATTTTTGCACCAACCTAATATTATATTTTTTCTTTCTTTGATATAAACTTTCTTCCTTTCCTCTATTATTTTCTTTCATTCTAGTATTTCTTTCTTTCTTTAATGCTTTTCTTTCCTCTATTTCTTTCTTTCTATCCTGTTGCATTTTTTTTTCTTCGCTGTATTTCTATAATTTACTCCTTCTTTATTTTCTCTATATAATCTTTTCTTCCTGTTTTTCATTCGTAGATTTTTTTTCTTTTCCTTGCAAGTTTCTTTCGTTCTGTCATTTGTTCCTGTATTTCTTTCTTTCTTTATTTCTTTCTTTCCTTTCTTTCTTTCTTTCTTTCTTTTCTTTCTTTCTTTCTTTCTTTCTTTCCTTTCTTTCTTTATTTCTTTCTTTCCTTTCTTTATTTCTTTCTTTCCTTTCTTTCTTTCTTTCTTTCCTTTCTTTCTTTCTTTCTTTCTTTCTTTCCTTTCTTTCTTTCTTTCTTTCTTTCCTTTCTTTCTTTCTTTCTTTCTTTCCTTTCTTTCTTTCCTTTCTTTCTTTCTTTCTTTCTTTCCTTTCTTTTTTTCTTTCTTTCTTTCCTTTCTTTCTTTCTTTCTTTCTTTCCTTTCTTTATTTCTTTCTTTCCTTTCTTTCTTTCTTTCTTTCTTTCTTTCTTTTCTTTCTTTCTTTCCTTTCTTTCTTTATTTCTTTCTTTCCTTTCTTTCTTTATTTCTTTCCTTTCTTTCTTTCTTTCTTTCTTTCCTTTCTTTCTTTCTTTCTTTCTTTCCTTTCTTTCTTTCTTTCTTTCTTTCTTTTCTTTCTTTCTTTCTTTTCTTTCTTTCTTTCTTTCTTTCTTTCCTTTCTTTCTTTCTTTCCTTTCTTTCTTTCCTTTCTTTCTTTCTTTCTTTTATTTCATTCATGTATTTTTTACTGTATTAATTTCTTCCTTTCAATTTTTTCCCTTTCCGTGATTCTCTCTTTCGGTATTTCTTTCAAACATTTCTTTATTTACTTAATAATATTGAATGATGGCTTTTTTCTTTTTTTTTATTCATAGTGCCTCCATTATATTATACTATTATATTTGTATTATCGACGGGTATGTTGCGGATAGAGTGCGGTAGTTCTTCATGTGCATTTAAATGAAACGCGATATATATATCACACTTATACACACCCCCACACGAATATACACACTTACACACATCATACTCACTCACTCCCGAATGAGCCAAATGATAACACACACACACACACACACAGCAATACACACGCTTGCATATATCATACTCACTCACTCCCTAAGAACCAAATAACACACACACAAACACTAAACAGAGACTCATCCCCTCTCCAGGACCAATAAAACTGTCAAACTGACCAGGGGAATTCAGAGAAGCATAGATCCATCCAGCTCTTATCTCAAATAACAACTTAAAAGAGACTGTTTGACCAACACAAGGAATGTTAAAAGATTCATGTTAAAAAGATGAAAAAATAAAAAAAAAACAAATGAAAACTACAGACAAAAGTTCATTTTCTCCATCAAGACATTCATTTCTGTAGTTTAGTGCTAGCAGCAAGCAGAAATATTTCTTCTCCTGATGATGGCCATTTTGGCCGAAACTAGTCGAGGAATCTAAATGAAATAATAATAAAAAAACGAAAGAATATTAATCTACAACCCAGTGTGTCTGAAAATTTTAATTTTTTTTATTGTTCAATATATATATATATATATATATATATATATATATATTTAATATTTGTATTAAGTTTCTTTCTATATATATATATATATATATATATATATATATATATATATATTTGCATTGTTTGTATTGTTTTATCTCTCTTTCTCTCGCTCTTCTCTTTCTCTCTCTCTCTCTCTCTCTATATATATATATATATATATATATATATATATATAGAGAGAGAGAGAGAGGAGGACAGGGAGAGAGAGAAACTTAATATAAATATAAAGTTTGGCACTTAGTTGATTGATGGTGTCTTCAGCATCCAGAATCCTACATTTCGTAGACGGACATTTCAGCAATCACTCCGTCCACTCCTCGGTTTATATCAGCAATCGACTATATATATATATATATATATATATATATATATATATATATATATATATATATATATGCCAGGTTAATTTTTCACATGAGACTGTGTGTGTATGTGTGTGTGTATGCAGGCGTGTACGTGTGCGTGTGCGCATTGACGCGACCGCATTCGTAAGTGTATAGTTAGAGTTATTTCTCCTTTTCATCGTTTATCTTGTCACTTTATTCTCTCTACTTATTAGTTTTATCGTTTTTCTCTTTCTATCAGTTGTAGCGATTTTGTAATCCGATTTTCCAGACATTCATTCTTTTTGTTAACTCTTGGGTATTCTAATGTTTTCGTGAGCTTGGAAAATTTTATTCATTTTTCATCTTTCTATAAATTCTTTTTTATTTTTTCTTTAATGCTTAAATGATGAGTTAATTTTTGATATGCATCTTCATTTGGCATTATTTCATTTTCTTATTTGATTTGGTGGTATTTTTAGTATTAGGGTGTTAATTATACGATATTAGGCTTATATGTAAAACTGTATATATTGTTGTAATTTGTATGCGTATTCTTTCATCCATACATTGACTAACACATATATACATACATAGATATATACTTGTGTATTGTCGTCGTCGTTGGAGGAACTCGTTACCAAGTATTTGGGGTGCTCATCGATATTTCTTTCTGTGTGAATGACTCCGAAGTTGGATCTGATGTGATGTCCGCAGACACCGCATGATAGTTTATGAAGTTTCAGAGGATGGAGATCTCTGGCTTTTAGGGTGGCTCTCTTCGTCTCTTCTATTCATTTTCTGGTGTTTCGGAACGATGTTGTGTTCCCCGGTCTGCTCTTCTTCAATTGGTTAATTTCTGCAGCTTCCGTCTCGCAATTAAGGGGATCGATTTCTTTGCTCAGCAAGGTGATTTTGAGACTGATCCGTGAATCGACGACATGGGGCTCCACGTGATCTCTTGCCAGAGCTCCTATTAGAGGATTTGTTTGGGTAGGCGGATGTCTGTCATTCTGGCGAGGTGTCCGGCCCATGGCAGTTGATTGCTTGCCATGACATCTTCTAGGATCTCCATCTTTGCGCGGAGTGTTCCGCAGGATTTGACGAAGTTTCATTTGATGGAATCTTTCAACTTAACGGATGGAAATATTGCCATGTTCATAAAAACACGCACTCACATTTTTAAAAAAAATCAACCTTAGTGTTCGGACTTCACGCTCCGCAAGTTTGTATCTATTATCAATAACTGTTATGGTCCGGTTCCTTGTACTACGGTGATAGTCCAAGGTAGAACCAATAAAGAAGAACTCGAACACGAATATGGAATAACACAGATATATTACAAACAGGAATATATACAGAGCAGTAGAAAGTGTTAGTACGAACAATCAGGTTTAGTAGTAATTGTTTAAACGCGTCTCGACTGACTCACAGACTTCTGACGGACCTCACTCCAGACTTCAGACTGAACTGTATTGTCACCTCCGCACGAGGGTATCATGTGGCACAAAGCTGGTTTAACGTGGGATCTCCGAGCCCGTGGGCTATGCCAAAAATATACCCTTTGAACCCGTATAAACGGCTTCAGGGACAGGGTCAGGGTCGTTTTCCTCCCAGCCCGAAGGCAGAGAGTTCAACCGATCAACCGATAAGCCGGTCGCCCGACTTCGGACTGAACGGTATTTAGACACCCCACCACCCACCCACGAGGGTATCATGCGGCACAAGGCCGGTTTAACGTGGGATCTCCGAACCCGTGGGCTCGGCCAAAAATATGCCTTTTTGAAACCCGTATAAACGGGTTCAGGGTCGTTTTACCTCCCCGAAAGAGACTCTGCCCTCGAAGGCAGAGAGTTCAACCGATCAGCCGATCAGACGCCCACTCAGACACATTTGTGTTTTCTCAACAAGCCCAGCGCCCATCTGTGGTTTATATTGCAACTGCTGAGCAGACCTTAGTATCAGAACACGTCAAGTGGCTCTACAATGTCGTTTCTGGGTGAGAGCGTTTTATCTAGAATGATGAACAATTTGAACAAGGCCAACACGTCCAAGCCCTCGGCCACGATGACTTGTAGCTTCGTGTTAGGATAGCTATCGACAGCCCACAAGACTTCCGTCTACTCAATTTCATCACAAGACTTGGTTCAAGCCATCGTATGGTTTTCAGACGCTTTCCAAAGGTTCTGCACGCAGGGATCGATCTTGGTCCAGTCCGATAACATCAGGAAGTGTGTGTGTGTGTGTGTGTGTGTGTCTAAAAATATATAGAAAATAGGAAAGAACTCGTTAGGTAAATAATCCAAAGTTCTTTAGTATTTTTGTTATTATTTTTAAAAAATAGTGCTTGATACAAAAGTAGAGCATAAATATAATTATTATTTATTTAAAAATAGGATTCCAACACGCTACATAAGAGTTCTGATGTTTCAAAACAAGAGCCGAAATCTTCAATATAATTATTTGAATTAAATTGAATTAAAGTAAGCTCTGTTCCATCTTCAAGCGAAATTTTTTGGGGAATAACTTATTTCTGAAATTTACGTTTTTTATAAGCATATTCATTATTGAAATCAAAATTTCTATGGTAACGGCTAGTGCCATTGTTTAAAGAAAAAGGGGCGTAAGGTGTTAATAATTTGTATCAGTATAGAGTTACATTCCCAGATGTTAAGTCAGGGTATGGAGATTTATTTATTATTTTTTTATTAGCGATTTACGACAGTTTCTATATACACAAAACCCTTTCAGAAAAAAATAAAATAAATAAATCTCCATAGACACTTAAACCAGACTAGGCGAAATCTTCGTCCACTTTAAATTTAGACACCCCAAGCATACCCTGACGTTTTGTCACATCATAACAAGGACAAAATTCTATATAAGCATATGCCCGTAAATCCTTCGTTTTTTGAGTTATTAGAATTGAAACAATGTTTACGGTAGATGTGCTTCCATTTGGACTAGATTACATTTGTAATTCGTGTACACTTGCAGCTAATCTTCAACGTTTAATGTGTGTAGTAGAGAGTTAACTGAGACGTGTTCTGTTGAACAATGGCAGGATATTCATATTGCGAGCAGCCTGATATAACTTTTACATATGGCCTCTCGAATAGTAATGAACACGAGATTGCGTTTCCAGATCGAGATCCAACCATTGCTGCTGTTTATCAGCGCCTTGATGAAACAGGATCCGTAACACCACAAACTATGGATCGAGGACGCCTGACCAACTTTTACACGCTGTTGGGGGCGATCCAAGTATCAGAACACGTCAAGTGGCCCTTCAGTATCTGTATCATCTGCAACGTGTGTAGACTGATTATTCAACACGGGAGAACTTTTGCCGATGGTTTATTGCACAAACTGCCGATCCAATATTTGTCACTACATTCTTGTTTAGTGATGTGTCAACATTTTGAAAAGAAGGAATAACAAATTTAAACAACATGGCACAATACAGTCAATACATTTACGAGGATTTGTGGACATATTGTTTAGATAAACATTTATTCTTGCTTTGGTGTGAGGAATCCGCCAATAATTTTGATACAATATATATGTTATAAAAAAGATATTGACTTACATAATCAATTCTGATACAGTGCACGCATTTGTGTGCTTTGCTGTGTTTGTGCTTAAAAGTCTGAGTGTGGGTAGGGGTATTACATGTTTGAGTGTATGTGCATGTACGTTCATTAATTCGGATTGTAATCGAATTGGAACGCTAATCTAAACGCAGTCGTTTTTCGGGTGAAGATCCTAAAGGGGAACGGAGATGATGAAATCAGGTAAAGACATGGCTTCGTGATTTTGGATAATAGAAATAACAAAAGGGAAGGTAACCAGCATGCAATATTTCATGTCCTATTAATATATATATATATATATATATATATATATATGTGTGTGTGTGTGTGTGTGTGTGTGTGTGTGTGTGTGTGTGTTCCACGCACGAATTCACGCACAAGCACACCTACTAACGTTGGTTAGGTATAAGAATCTATTTATAGATTTACCCCCATCTCTCTCTCTCTCTCTCTCTCTCTCTCAATATATATATATATATATATATATATATATATATATATATAGATAGATAGATAGATAGATATAGATAAACCTAGTGAGCCAGACAAACCTACCCAGGTTTCACCTAAACGGATCGTCAGGGAAAGAATGGCCATTTTATCTAGGTTTATCTAGGTCTGCTCTACGGTTGCATTGAGCTCTTTTGTTAGTTAGTTGTTTACTCGTATCGGTTTTTTTTCTTTGGGCTTCAGACCTGCATCTGTACGATTTTTTTCGGCAGAAGTTCATGTTTGTAGCTCTTTCTTTTTTTAAAACCTTTTTTTTTTACCTCGAGATTGATTTGATTATTTGCAAATCAAGAATTTGAAGGTTTTTCGAGACGAGTCTAGTTGCCTATATTTGTATATATATATATATATATATATATATATATATATATATATATATATATATATATATATTAAAGATATTTTTGTAGGTACAAAATGTAATGATCGAAATAAAAGTATAAAAGTTAATATTACGAGACATATGCGAACACCTATTAAAGAACAGAGATTGCGCAGCCAAATTTAGTGTTGACTGTTTCGACGTGTTGTCCGGGTCTCACTCCTTATTTCATCTAAAGGTTCTGGAGGCACTTTACATCGGGACCCGTAAGCCTTCTTTGTGCAAAAAACGTGAGTGTTTGTTGGGACTCGCTGTCATTTGTTTCTAGTTCCTTTTCCATATTTTTTTTTTTTTTTTTTTTTTTTTTTTACAATTCCTTTTATTGTACATTTTTCTGCGTTAATTTTAAATCTCCCGTTGAAGCCTGAAGAGCGGGAGTGAAATCGGTTGCTTCACCCGTTTTTTTTTAATATGTCTCGTCATATTAACTTTTATACTTTTATTTCGATCATTTATATATATATATATATATATATATATATATATATATATATATATATATATATATATATAATATTCGAAACTTATAACATAAAAATGTTATAAAATCACTACAAATATGACCATTTTGTTTCAACACTTCTGGTGTCTCCTTAATTTCAATAAAAACAAAATAAACAAAAAAGATGTATTTTTTCCACAGTTTCTTCTTTAAATAATTTTATAATTTTAAACTTAATATAGATTGAATTTTGAATTTAAAATTGGTGATTTTTAATTTTATAGTATAATATACTATTTATTAGTTAAAATTAATTCTATTTTAGTCTAACCCTAAAGGATTAAATAATTATTATAATTTAAGTTCGTTCTCAAGTTTTTTGAATTCTCGTATACTTGTATTTTGATTGGTCATTCCAGCTTATGTAACAGCGTTTCCTCTAGCGAGATATGTTTGATTGTTTTGAACCTTTTAAAACCCTTTATTCCACATTAAACACCATCACTTGATAAGACACCAGAAGTGTTGAAACAAAATAGCCATTTTTGTAGTGATTTTATAACATTTTTATAGTTTTCGAATAAATAATTATATTTTCTCTACTCTGTATTAAGCACTCTTTTAAGAATAGTATTTGTTGATTATTGGAATTTATTCTGCATACACCAATCCTTTATTTGGGTATATATATATATATATATATATATATATATATATATATATATATATATATATATATATATATATATAATGTATTCTTTGAAAAGTCTATTAACTCCTGTGGTATTTAGATACAAAAAGGTGGCGATAGAGAGATAGATCAATAGCTTTTCTTCTGAAAGACATATTTAGTTGTACAAATATGACCAAACGATGACGGGTTGTTATTGGTTCGTTTATAAATAACCCATTCCTCTTAAACAGGTTGAGAAGGCGAAAATGACTTGGACAGGATTTAATTTAAGTTTCACCGTTGACAATTTCACTAACACGCTCGTCCAATAGTTACCTGAATCTCATACACGCACATATATCTATCTACTTCTATGTATATATCTATATCTATCTATTCATGTATATATATATATATATATATATATATATATATATATATATATGTGTGTGTGCGTATGTGTGTGTGTGTGTGTGTGTGTGTGTGTGTGTGTGTATTGGTGTAAGAACAACCAATGTAATAATGCTCCCCTGCAACTTCGTCCACGTTCTCTTGACCCTCTCGTCCTGTGATAGACAGACCTATTCAATATGGCGTCTATGGCCTGTGGAGTTGTGTTCATTAACAACATCCCACTTTGATCGCCGCATCATTAAGAAGAAAACCCACTTCTGGAAGCAATTGGTGATTGCTATGTTGCTTTCCCCACCTTTCACCCGATTCTACTCACCATGCGCTAATTTTTTTTCCTTCTATATTTAGAAAAGTTTTCAAGCGCCAAGCAGGCGTCCGCTTCATCGTCTGAACTTGTTGTCGTCTGCGACTTATCAGTTTTCTGATTGGACCGAACGTTGGCGAGTGTAGCGTCATTTCTCCAATGAATATAATTCTGAAATATGTTTAACACTTGCTAGGGGATCGAGCCACAGACTTTCCTTTTTCTTTTAGTCACCCATTTCTTTGCAAATCTATTTGCCGAATTTTCTCAATAAAACATCTCTCGTTTCAGTATTTAACAGTTATTTATCTACGTTTTTTATCATTTCACTCTAAGTCAATAAAATCCACCAGCAGGAAAAGGTTTAATAAGAGGGAAAGACACCGAGTGGACAAGAACATTGTACAAGGATACAGCAAAGGACTATTCAAATTTCATTTATATTTTTGATTCGTAGTTGATAGCAAGTCGTGAAGACACATCTACATTCATTTAAACTTCTAGAGGTTTCTCATATATATATATATATATATATATATATATATATATATATATATATATATATATATATATATATATATATATATATAATGGACTCTCCCGTCGGTTTCGATGTATGAGGATATGAAAGATATTGATTCAGTTACGAAAGTTTGTGCGATAATTTTAAGTGGCATTTAAGACCCGCTAGTGATTTACAAAGGAAGCCACATATTGAGCAAGTGTGAGGATTGGGATATCAGATTACTGTTAGATTGGCTGACCTTTTAGAGATTGCTCTCGTTTCTTGAAGATGATTCAGACAAGCAGATTGAAAAATGCTGAGTCCACGAAACACGTTGATCTCCATTCTACTCGCTCCAAATCCAAGCGCTCAAGGGTGTTATGTGGTATATTGACTGCTGACAAGTTGATTTTCAGCTTGTCTTTGTATCTTAGCCAATATATATTATTTACTTTTTTCCCCTATTTTTCAAATGAAACATGACCCAGTGCACATTTTAGTACTTCGTATGTCCATTCCACGAAGTCGTGCCAGCAATTTGAACACATATTTTTAATTAAATTTAAATCAGGCGAGTTTCCGTGCCAGTCGATAGTACTTTGATTTGCTCAATAGTAAGGCTTGTCAATGTGTTCGTTCAGCCTTACAATTTTCGTACGCTTCCTTGGAGTAACGGCCATTACAGAAAACAGCCGTGCGACAACTAATCGACAATCGAGACAATAGTGTCTAGGCGTGATGAAAATCTGATGCAATCACGGATGACGCAATATTTTTCAAGGCCAAACAAATTTCTTCATACACCCCTAAACTAGATTCATATTACTGCACACCACTGCAAATGCCCTAATCTGAGGAAAAAATAGAAATTGTTTACATCCTGTCACCCTAGTGAGTCTAAAACTAACCTTATAATTGATTCAATTAATTTGCACAAGGGTGTAGAAGCAAGAGGTACGAGAAAAGGAACTAGTATCATAAAACTTATTGTTACAACGAATTGACAAGGAACGACCATATATATTTACACTAGATGTCGAAGATCCTCCACTACGACAAAATATATCCACGTTACGTGTTTTAGAAGCTCATAAATAAATTAACGTTTTTATTTTTATGTATAAGCAAACAAAAACAGTAAACAGCAAGACAAATTACGAAATAGTACACAAAAGAAGTAATTACAAATATCGAAAAGTTTGTTTCTATTTAGAAACAGATTGCAGAAAGAAAAAAAAAATTAAAATATATATGGCCGTTCCTTTTCATAGAAGGTTTGCGAGTCACAGTGATCCCAAGAATGAAGCTGTCTGAAGTTTCAAATCCTGGATGACGACCGATGACAATAAGGTCAAGAAGGAGGGGCCAGAATGAGCGCAAAGACCCCAATGGTGGAATAGGCAAAGATCTGCACGACCTCATTGACCAAACCGTCAGAAGAGGGCATCGCCATTCAGACTGGCGTAACCAAAGCGGACATTGACAGACCCAACATCCAACAGCCCCATGCAAATGGGTTTTCCAGATCTTGCCTGTCTGATTGTTTGACTGTTTAGAATGTTCTATTCAAACAGCACAAAAACTACATCTTAAACATGAAAAGAAATTCTCTAATAACTAAAATACTCCCACTTTAAAAATGACTAAAAAGTGTCCGAAAGCGCTTGGGACAATGGACAATTTTTGTAGTCATATATATATATATATATATATATATATATATATATATATATATATATATATAAAGAATAGTAAGATATATAATCCGGAATTATTGTGCGTCGATGATTTGGGTTTTCCTTTAGGATTTACTGGACGTTAAAGCGAGCCGCGCTACTAACATTATATTCACTGAAGTGGTTAATTATCTTTGTTTCACTTTTACTTCTTTGTTCTTGCTAATTATTTTTTTTCGGTTGTAATTAAATACTGTTTTATCTTAACATTGAAGCCTTGAGTTTATACTTAATTATTAACGGGCACCGTACGTCACAAAAGAAAATATCCATCATTCCTCGTAAAAGACTTGAAGAGTTTGGATGATTGCCAGCCATTTTGCAGTTTAGCGTAGAACACAAAGGTTTACATCAGACTGATAGCTAGTATTTTCAAAGGGACAGGTTTAATACGATATCTGCAAATGTATGGTGTCATATAGGAAGAAAATGAGTCACTACCGACACCGAGGTTCGAGCTTGACACTCTGAACTTATGAATATGTTTCACGCCAGGGATATAAATAGCGATGCCAGGCTACTGACTGGGGTGATTATTGAGTGATTATTGAGTGACTAATGGGTGGAACTATCCAGTCAAATTAGTGTGAATTATTGGGCGATGATGATTCAGGTTTTGATTTAGGATGTACCGGATGTTAAACTGAGCCGTGCTACTAACAATGTATTCACTGAAAATGTTAATTATCTTTGTTCGACTTTTCCTTCTTTGTTCTATTTTTTTCCATTTTTTGTATTACAGTAAGTAAATTTGTGTCCAATCTTTCCATATTCATAGGATTTTTTATTCCTGAAAAAAATAATCACTTTTAAAATGTTTACCACCACAACCATGGCAAGCATAGGGCATTGTATAAATAGTGGTGTCAGGCTACTGACTGCAGTGATTATTGTGTGGAACTATCCAGTCGAATTAGTGTGAATTATTGTGCGTCGATGATTTTGGTTTTTATTTTGGATTTACCAGGCGTTAAGCCGAGCCGCATTACTAACAAGGTATTCACTGAAATGTTTTATTATCTTTGGCTGACTTATTTCTTTGTTCTTTTATTAGTGGTTGTAATTAAATACTGTTTTATCTTAACATTGAAGTCTTGAGTTATACTCAATTATTAACGGCCACCGTACGTCACGAAAACTTTCTATACACTTTCATTTATTTGAATACTTATTATTTTTTAAAAGTCCAGATAAATTCTACCGTATAGCCTACCGTATGTTTGTGGGTCAACTAACATGCTAAATATCATGCTAAGAATTTTGAACTAAAATTTCGTGAGGTCGACTTGTACGCCAGGTCGACTTGTACGCCAGGTCGACTTGTACATTGCAATTTACGGTAATACAAAACGCTTTTAGGAAATCCAGAAAGCAGGAATCAAACAGTGACTGGCGATATTCTGACAGACATGAGTGATGCGATGTATTGCAAACGAAAAAGAAAATTGCTGAAAAGTTTAGAGTTTACTCGACCGGCCATTGTGAACGGTTACATTACAAAAGATTTGGTATCATGTACCCAATTTTTTTTTTCTTTATTTCATAATTCCTTTGCGTAAAACGAGACCAACGTTTGAAATTGATTAATGCGAAATTTGGCACACCAAACGGTGGATACAGAAAAGAAAATATAAAAAAAAAACAGCGCTAAATCCTTGTATTATTCGCACGAGTATCCTAATCTTGATTGTTTTCGCAATAAATCACTTACTGAATTAGGCACGCCAACAGCAGCTGACGTCAAATGGTGTGAAAATTGCAAGCCTCTTGAAGATTGAAAGGCGTTTTAACACTCGACTGGCCACTCAAAAGAAAAGGTTTGATGGATTGAGTGAAAGAATGATTAAAATAATAATAATAAATACAGTGAGCTGGAAATAAAAAAAAACATTTTCTTCTGAGGAATCAAGCGGTATTGGTTTCTGGATCCATGAAAGATCTCTGGCAGCAGAACGTCTCTCTTTCTCAAAAATTCCTCAACGGAATTATTCTCAAAGTGGTTCATGGTGAAAATATTTTTTCTTTTAAAATACATATATATATATATATATATATATATATATATATATATATATATATATATTGGAATAAAAACAGATCACTTTAAGGTAATGAATTTTTCCAATAGACTATTTCATAGAAAATACCTGAAACTCCAACAAACCTCAAATTAAATTCTTCGTAATTTTTTTAGACATTTAGATTTATATCAAACTTTAACCCCCAAATATACCCATTAAAGTAATGCGAAATAACAGCGTCTAAGAATTTGAGTGAAACCTGCTCTCAAGGACATGATTTATTAATTTATTGTTAACTGTATCTTCTCCCTTTAAGTCGGTCTTCTCCCTCACCCCTTACCAATCTATATCTAGATAGCATACGTTAAGTTAAGCGGCGTCTAGCCTACACAGAGTGGGGTTAAGGATAAGGAATTGGAAATGGTACATCTAACTCACTCATATCTTCTCTCCCACCTCACTTCCTCACTTCGTTAATTTCACATATGCTTGGTGCGGTCCGTCAAAAATGTGTAAGTTTCTTTTCATTTTTCATTTGAACTTTTGGAAGGAAAGTCGGATGATCCAGAGCCCTTACATGGAACCTTAAAGTGATCTGTTTTTATTCAAACATATTTGCTCTGGATTTACATTGAGAGCTCTGGATATCATCCTGCTTGGGTCAACCCATACGGATTACCTAGTTTTACATAAACTATATATATATATATATATATATATATATATATATAATATTAGTGGTAAATATACACATACATATGCAAAATATATAAATATATATACATACATACATACACATAGATATATATTTGTATAAAAAATAATTCCAAGAGGATAGAATTCAGGTAGAACTCAATGTCCAGGACAGAGTAAGGATATAATAAAAAGGCTTAAACAAATATTCCATGGTCATAATTTATTCCATTGGAATTGTAAATACGATCCAATTCATCAGACCTACACATTCAAAAAGAAAACAGATAAAACAACTTCGGAAATAAAAATAGAATCTAGAGAGAGTGTAAGTATAAGAGTGTGGGACGAATAATAGATCTAAGGAGAGGGGTAAAAGATGAGAGAAGGTGGAAGATCTTAACAGAGAGAAGTTTTAGAGAGGTGAGTTGAAGAGGTTTAAGTGAGAGAAATATGAATGTTTTCGGATGTCTAATACATTAAAGATGTAATCGGAAAAGATACATTTTGTGGTGACATACACACACAATAGACGATCTAATCTTAAAGATCAGAAGAAGGACGGAGAGGAAAAGAAAAGAAAAAGGTGTGGGAGATATATATGTGTGTGTGTGTGTGTAAAAATATATAGAAAATAGGAAAGAATTCGTTAGGTGAATAATCCAGAGTTCTTCAGTATTTTTGTTATTATATTTTAAAAATAGTGCTCGATACAAAAGTGGAGCATAAATATAATTATTTATTTAAAAATATAATTATTTATTTAAAAATATGATTCCAATGCGTTGGAATCATATTTTTAAAGAAATAATTATATATATATATATATATATACATATATATATATATATATATATATATATATATATATATATATATATATATATATATATATATATATAAAGTCTCTAGTGTAACATTTTTCAATTAGCTATTTAGTGGAACCGTTTGAGGATATATTTACATAGCTGATAATGTTCTCGTAGATTGCTTGACAAATTCTCAGACTGACTGCAATTTTTCACGAAGTATTTGTCAAACCAACCATTTTTAATCCTATTTCTCATATAAGTTCTAAAATTAATCAATTTAACGGCTCTCTTTCTTAAAAAAAAATAGCATTTATCATTTTTTAAAAAAAGTAATACAAGGGTTCGTCAAAAAGTAATTCAGTAATTGATTGAATCGTTTTCTTTAACACCAGAATACATTTTTATATTGTAAGAATTTTTCTTTTTCTTTTTTTTTTGGGGGGGGGAATAATAATGATTTACTGATAACTGATTACTATTTAATACATAGCAGTGGAAATAAGTGGTAGATCCATACATAATCGGAATTCGATGAAAGCAAACATAAAATTATATTGTGGTTATAATTTGGGAAATCAATTCTATACAGATACTACGCTTTGATCCCAGCCCAATCAGTAGAGAAAATCGTAACCCGAAAGGCAATGGCTGCTCGTTCAATAAATGGCGAATGTTACTTTATCAGGAAACGGTTAGAATTACAATTTTTTTCTTTTTTCTTTTTTTTTTAAGCATTTCACCCCAAGCAAGGCGGGAAGCCACTAGGACGCAAGGGGTTACAGAAAATTTAGAGCAAGATCAGATAGGAGTGATAGAAAAAAGGATGAGGATAGTGGATAGATCAAGGCAACTGGAGATGTCGATTGACACTTGAATAGCTGGAGATTATAGCTCACAGGGAAACAGGAATAGGAAAGGGAGTACCACAGGCGAGAGGTGCGAGACATGAAGCTACTGGAGTAGAAGAGACGGCTACATTTAGGAGTTTCGGCAGTGAAGGGGTGAGAGCGGGATGCCAGCCTCGTAAGGCGCTGGAACTCATGACGTCTGGGAACCAGCGAATGCAGCTCCTCGGAGCAATTTCCATGGAAGTATTTGTAGAACAGACAGTGGTAGGCGACGGCGCGTCTGTGAGAAAGTGACTGTAGACGAGACGACAGACCAGGGCCAACAACATTGCATATCCGCCTCTGGAGCCTATCAAGAACCCCGAGGCAAACAGAAGGGGCACCAGACCATATGTGGCAGCAATACTCCATGCAAGGGTGAATTGTTGATTTGTAGATCTGGAGGATCGACTCCGGGAAGAAAAACTTCCTGGCGCGACTCAGGGAGCCAACTTTCCTTGCAGTGGACGAGGCAATTGACTCAATGTATTTATTCCATCTTAGGTCAGCAGTCAACGTGAGACCGAGAAGCCGCAGAGAGTTTCTCTGGAGAAGTTGAGCGTCAGACATTCTAATGGAGGGAAGGGAAGGATCTCTGTGGTGATTAATAGAGAGCAGTTTTGTCTAAGAAGCGTTGAAGTTGACCAGCCAATTCTTGCCCCAGTTCACAATCGATTGGAGGTGCTTAATTCTTTTTTCTTATGTTCCTTATCCATTCGAGACATAGGTGATCATGGCTCTCCACTTCTCTCTGTCCCTTGTACCTCTCAATAAGTTTCTTTCCTCTGCCACCTCCCCCAAACCACGTTCTGCCTTCCAACTGCTTATGCCTTCTAGTTATGTCATTCGTAACTTTCCCTTGTCTCTTTTTCCCTCTATTCGACTAGTGCGTATCAGATTCTCCAAGCCCTCCTTTCTCATTACGTGTCCCAGAAATCTCAGCTGCCTCTCCCTGATGGTAAGTATAACCTTTCTTTGTTTACATCAGCTCCAAAACCTCATCATTGCTCACACGCTCGGTCCATGATATCCTCAGCATCCTTCTGTAGAACCATACCTCTGTTGCCTCGAGTTTCTTCTTCGTCTTTGAGGAGACCGTCCAACATTCGCTGCCGTAAAGTAGGACAGACGTCACGTAGAAGCTCAATATTTTTTCTTTGTAATTAAAGAAATCCTCCTGTCTCGTAATACTCTGCCTAGATTTCGAAATAGGTTTTTGCCATCCCAATACGTA
>OZ010613.1:7701534-7754034 GCA_963932145.1 Acanthosepion lycidas | reverse complement strand
ATTCAACCGTTCACGAGATCAGGTTGTGATACAATGTCGGTTTAATGCGGAGAGCCCGAGCGGGTACACCCGGGCTAGGAACAAAAATTCCCGAGCCCACGCAACCATCGATTGCGCTGCTCTTGGTGCATGCACCAATCCCTCTCTCTCTTTGGTGCAATGACAGGTTGCGGTCTCGGCCAGCTATTCCTCCGAGCCGCCCTCTCTCAGTATAATATTACTCAGTTGCGACTCTTTCCCTTGACGGAGTCGCCCCTGAGTGCACACTGGCCAAGGAGAGAGAGAGAGAGAGAGACGCAACTGAGAGATCATAAGTAATGAGTTACAAACCATCCGAGAGAGAGTAATTGGTATTTACTCCTCTCCTCTCCCCACCCGCCACTAGGTCAGGTTGTGACACAAGGTCCGTTTAGTGTGGGGAGCCTGAGCGTATACACCCGGGCTAGGAACAAAAATTCCTGAGCCTCCGCAATCGTCGGTTTCGCTGGCCTCGGTGCGGGCACCGATCACTCTCTCTAGTGTAATGAGAGGGCTGGGCACCTCTCAGTATAATTGTCCTTAGTTGCGACTCTGAGTGCACTCTGTTCAAGTACAGAGACGCAACTGAGAGATATGTCACAAACCTCTCATGGAGCTTCAATCAGTCCGCTGGACTTAGCTGGTCATAGCTTGTCCAAGCTAATAATAATCGTTATACTACTAGCGCAGGGAGGGTTCCCTGTGACCGGCAAATATCCGAATGCGTATACCCCTCCAAGGAGATGTATGTATTTACTTGACACTCCAATGAGTCAGGCTGTGACACAAAGACCCGAGTATCTTCACTCGGGACGTTGGCCTTAGTCCAAGCTGGTCTAAGCTAGTCATATCTGGTCAGGGCCTGTCCAAGGTAGTCATAGCTTTTGACTGGCAAATATCCGAATATGTATGCCCCTCCAAGAAGGGGTTGATTTACTCGACTCCCCACTTAGTCAGGTTGTGACACAAAATCGGTAGGTGTTGATTTCATTATACAGTCATATATATATATGTATTTGTTGTTGTATAAATTCCATTTTTATGAATACATACATTCTTATATATATATATATATATATATATATATATATATATATATATATATATATATATATATATATATATATATATATATATATATATATAATATGTCTGTGTGTGTATGTGTGCAAGCGTGTCTGTGTCTGTGTATAATGATAAAGTTAATTGCTAATCTGTATGCATGACTCCAGGGAGGCTATAAATCCTGAGATCTCAATGTAATAAACAGACGAATTAATAGCAAACTAGCAAAACGGAGCGTGCAGAAAGCCATAGTAATATTTTATTTTATTTTAGGAGACTGATAAAATTCGATTTCATTTATATATATATATATATATATATAGGGTGACCCCAAAAAACCGGAATTTTTGAAGTGCGTATTGCCAGACAGGAGCAAGTGGCCACACTGCGAGACAGTGATTTTGAGCAAGTAAACATTTCGCCATTTAGAATTCAAGATGAAATTCACAGTATCCCAGCTGAGATGTTGCAGCAGTCAATGAGGAATCTCAACAGCAGATTTCAAGAATGCGTTCGTACAGGAGGACCCAATCTGCAGGACGTAGGTTTTAAAAACATGAAAATTCCATCATTGTTTCTTAAATGGCATGATTTAATGTTTCAATTACTATGAATAAAATATTTTTCTTTCATCACTCTTGGTTTTATTGGATTTTTAAATAGTTCCCGTTTTTTTTTTTTGGTCACCCTGTGTATATATATATATATATATATATATATATATATATATATATATATATATATATATATATATATATATATATATATGTATGTATGTATTGAAGAATATATTTTTAAATATAACAGACAACGATTATGTTAAGTCATGAGCCAATCGAAGCTTCGTATTGAGGCTTTAGTTTCAATGTCCATCTAATCACTATTGTGATGGGTAATGTGAGCCGAAAGCTTAGATCAAGTGTGTGAGCGTGCGCGTGTGTGTTTATCTCTGTATCTATGTATATTTACAATAGCTTTCATATATATGACCCGTTTCAAATGAATGTTATTTGACTGTCTTGAAAAATAAACTGGATGTGTGTGTGTGTGTGTGAGTGAAAATATTATAGAAAATAGGAAAGAAACTGGTTTGGTAAATAATCCAAAGTTCCTTATTATTTTTGTTATTATTTTTAAAAAATAGTGCTCGATACGAAAGTAGAGCATAAATATAATTATTTATTTAAAAATATGATTCCAACTCGCTACATAAGAGGTCTCATGTTTCAAAACAAGAGCCGAAAACTTCAAAATAATATTTGAATTAACTTGAGTTAAAGTAGGCTCTGTTCCATCTTCAAGCGAAACTTTTTTTGGAATAACTTATTTCTGAAATTTATGAGTTTTAATAGTATATTCAGAAGTGAACTCAAAATTTCCATGGTAATATATATATATATATATATATATGTGTGTGTGTGTGTGTGTGTGTGTGTGTGTGTATCCTTTTCCCATATTTACTTTAGAAAAAGTGAATAGCACTGAAAAGTCTGCTTCCAATAATTTTTAACGGGTTATTTGAAAATTCTTCTTTTAATCAAGATATATATATATATATATATATATATATATATATATATATATATATATATGTGTGTGTGTGTGTGTGTGTGTGTGTGTGTGTGTCCAAAAGCTAAGAAACAGACAATAGATTAATATTTAATATAACTCGCCTTGGAAAATTCGAGGATGCAATTCTAGTAGTCGTTGATTTACTGAAAATCTGCAAAAGAAAAAAGAATGTGATTCTTAAAAAAAAAAAAGTCCATAAACCATTTTTGTTAAAGAACATCCTTTCCGTATGACTTCCCCGTCAAACTCGAGATATTGCTGATTATATAACAGGAGCCTCTTCAAACCAGAATAATATTTCAAACCTTTCTCGTTTCGATCTGACAGAATGGTATCATAATGGTAATATTGGATATTTCCTTATAAGGAAGCACTGGACGTTTTTTAGACAAATAGTCGTTTAAAATGTGTAAAATAATCTTCCTATTGAAACTGTTAAAACTATTTTCAGGACAATAGTTTTCTGAAATTCATTGTTTAATCTCTTTACTTTATTGGTGAGGTCTTCCTAACATTATGTTTGCAATTATGGAAGATCAACATGCTTCATCTTTTTTTAATTTTTACTGCTGTTAAAAGGCCTTAATTTTTCTGGTTTCTGTTCCTCGTTACAATTTTAGTGATTTTGGGACTTTCTTCTTAACCTTATATTTGGAGTTGTGTGGAAGTTCACCATCTTCATTATTTGCTTTTCGAAACTCATGTGATGTGGTTTTTGATAATTGTAAACTTTTATAACTTCGACCACAAGTGTATCAGCAGTTGATGAGATCCGAATAGAATTTAAATGGATCTGAAAAATCGGTTGTAAACATCAAAACTTGAACCGGTTAGGCTCTATGGATGACATCAACATGAAAGTCTCAATCTCATGAGGATTTTTAAGTATATATCTAGTTATTTGGTTAATGGTTTGGTTTAAGCCGTGTCTTTGAAAAAAAGATTGTCAAAATAGTTGATTGATTCATTTTGTTTAGCCTGTATGGGTTATTTAATGCCGAAATCTAAATATTTTGAACACAATTTTATGGCTTCAACTACAGGTCATTTTGCTTTAAATATGTATTGTTGGTTGATTGATTTTGTTTAGCGGCATATCAACACTTATATGGGTTATTTAATGCCGAAATTGAAATATTTTGAACACAATTTTATGGCTTCAACTAAATAAATTTTGAATGCAATTGTATGCCTTCAACTACAGACAAAATGTATTGTTGGTCATTTTGCTCTAAATATGTATTGTTGGTTGGTTGATTTTGTTTAGCGACCTATCAACACCTTATTTAATGCCGAAATTCAAATATTTTGAACACAATTTTATGACTTCAACTAAACATATGTTATAAATAGGTATTGTTAGTAACTTTTCTTTTTAAATAGTTCCTGCTATTTTTATAATTTCATAATGTTTTATTTTTATTTTGTGGTTTACTATTTGCACATAACTGATCCCTCACACGTGCTTGGGAAAATGGTGATTCTATTAGGAAAGGTAATATTGAGCCAAAACAAAAAAAACGATACCTCATAAATATCAATTTAACAAATGCACTAGTCAGACATACAAATAAATTCAAAGACAATTATGATTTTATAAATGTTACACTCATAAAAACAGAGAATAATTTACTCAGAAAAAAGAATCCCCGAGAGTGCTTTCACAGAATCTTATTCAAATGTTAATTTACGAGCAGGTTTTTTTCTCAATCCCACCTTTCCTAACAGAATCATTGCTCTACTAAGCCAACGTACACATGAAATATATAAAAAAATCAAAAGATATAATACTGCTGAATCCGTCAATACAACAATACAAACAATATTTGTACACGTGAAAATATTCTCTTCAAACATATAATAATTGACGTAATTTTTCAGTTGACCCCATGAATATACAATAGCGTTTCTAAATGCTTCTGGTTACTAACGACACTTGTTCGTTGTTTTGACTTTGTTTCAATAAATTCATTAAGTTTTTTTTCCTTAAAAAGAACACATTGGACCTAACGCGTCAGCTTAAAGTAAACTGTTTCCTATTGTCTTTTTTGATTTATATATATATATATATATATATATATATATATATATAATTGTTATACGTTATTTATATAGACACAAATATTTAATTAAATGCTGTGTTTATAATAAACACTATTAACATTTGCCGGCTTGAATATTCAAGAATTTAATAGAGCATTTACTTAAATATCTGTGTATATATATATATATATATATATATCGTATGACAATGGAATATATTATAATAATTGCTGGACTTAGTCCATTTTATGTATGAACAGCATTAAGTATGGAAAGCCATTGGTATGAAACAATGGCTTCTGTTATAAATGTTATACCAATAGCTTCCCATACTTAATACTTCTTGTTGTCACTCTCACGTGGTAATGTGTAACGTTACGAGCTGCGACGCGATTTTCGCTTCCGCGTCTCCTATACACGGCTTTGTCGTTGCTTTGAAATTTTTCATGCAGCAAGAGCGGACTATCATTGTTGTTTCGTCCATGTGTTGTTTGATATATTTAAGTAAATGCTCTGTTTATAATAAACAGTATTAAACAACATTTACCGGCCTGGATGTCCGAGAAATTTTCATAGAAAATATTCGTCCTCCGACAGGATTTGAACCTGCATCCTATACGGAACCGTCATATAGCCTGACGTACCTTTAACCGATTTGGCCACAGAGGGCCGTTCGGTAAGCAAGGTCGAATTTACTGCTTTTAACGTGTGACGTCATTTCTTTACATTTGGATACGCTTTGAGCAGATATGAATGTACGCGGGAGATTCATGGATGATTTAAGTTTAAAAGCAGTAAATTCAACCTTGCTAACCGAATCGGGGAGAAAATCACTATCGGGCGTTGGGGGGTATCTCTTGAATCATCCGAATTATTCTCATCATTAGGAATAAATCCATCTACCAGATTTAGATATTTTTTATCAAGCCGTCTGCTGACTCTGTCCCACATTATCGTCACGTCAGGGAGGAACTGCATCTCACGTTTGCGAACATTTATATCCCAATTACAGTCTAAGTGATATTCGTCACACTACTTAATTTTGTACCTGACATCCTGACAGGAGACGTGGGGGGGAGCTGTAATACCTACAGATGTCAAACAACTCCATCATTACATATATATATATATATATAGCTATGGGTAAAATAGCAGGACAGACTGGGTTCTATAGCCTTGGATGGAAACTGGTCTAGGAGAAGGAAACTCTGAATTCAAAACCTGCGGAGTGTCGTTTGGGAACCTTGTGGCATTCGGTGCACCAGGTCTCTGTATTCGTCCCTCCCAAAAGTGTGGATGGTCCTGCACGAGGCCTTCACCACTATAATCAAATCTCATGTGCCGGTGTCGGGCTGTCGGTTTCCTGGAAACTGATCTGTTTGACCATCATACGTCGAATCTCGACGGGAGAGTCGATCATATATATATATATATATATATATATATATAAAACAATGAGTATAGGAGTCAACATTTAGAGGCGCCAGTCTGTTTCATGCCGAAATGACCAATCAAAATGATTGGTCATTTCAGCTCATGTGACAGCCTTTCCTCTAATAAAGGGTGGTTAATTAATTTGAACCTTTTAAAGCCATCATTCTACAATCTACATTCAACATCATCACTTGATAAGACACCAGATATGTTGAAACAAAATGGCTAGTTTCGTAATGATTTTATAACATATTTATGTTATATTTTTAAAATAAATAATTATATATATATGTGGCACCCTGCATTTTTAGAAAGACTAAAAAGAGATATTCATAGAAATATGATTTAATTTTTATTCGGTTTATTAACCAGTTGTTAGTTATTTAGAAACGAAGAATAATTGAATTTTGAGAATAATTCTCTAATTGTATTTAGGCGATCCAAAGAGAAGAAGAAAAAAAAATAATAAAAAGAAAGAGAAAGAGGAACAGATAATACAAAACCCGGTCATAAGTAAAACTAAGACAAGACAGGTGTCAAAATATATCAGGTCAAATTACCTGACCGAAATCCAGGGAAATAGAAATTGTTATATTTGGTTGAAGAAATAGAGTTTGGAGATAATAAAATAAAACAAAAAGAAGAGGAAAGACAGAAACATAATACGAAACCAGGTCGTAAGCGAAAACACACACGTACGACCAGCACCTAACAAGTGTCAAAATTATCAGGTCAAGCACTTGAACTAATTCCATGTCCGCGTAGGATGGAATTTGTTAAGGTTGGCTGAAACAATAAAGATTTTTTAGAACAATGGAAACGAAATTTTAATCGGAGGAAAGGTGTTTTTTTGTGTTGAGGTGGTGACCGGTGGAACTGTATACAGATTCTGACCTGTTAAAAATTGGAACCCCACGATGATGAAGTGGAGACATTTTCAATTCAGATAATTAAGATTTTTGACTATCAGGTCTGACCAAAAACAAAGAAGGAAAGAAAACGTTGTCTCGGCTCACAGATAGCGCCAATATTCTTTCCTGAAGTCACATCTAATTAGCGGCAGGCTGTTTTGACAGAACCCAGGTGAGAAAAAGCCAAGATTATCATTTTTCGTACGTGTGAAAAAGGCCAAATTAGATTTTGTTTTTTTTAGAACAAGAACGATGTAAGCCACGCCCGATTGGAGACGGGAGGCGTCCCACCACAGTCTCATTAGCCGAAAGCGGTCACGTGATATGCGGAAAGAGGAGGGAGAATGCTCGATCAAGAACCATTGGTCGAAAACGGTCACCTGACATACGAGAGACCGGGAGAGATGGGTATGCGTCTTCCCCCCAGAGGCACTGTGAGGAAGTAGGGGTGAAAATAATAGCGATAATGGGAAATCAGAACTAATGCGACTTTTGAGATTATCGAGAGAGCCCTGACGCCGACAGACCCACCCCGGTTTGCTGCGGCGTCAATAAAAGCAGGACCCCAATCGACAAAAAATGAGTTCAGCCCCGGACGGCAGCGAGAAGAGATCACCTCGGACGACAGAGAGTTGCGGCTGAGTTGCGGCAAGAAATCCTTCCAGCCCAAGTCGAAAACAAGAAATCCTTCCAGCCCAAGTCGAAAACAAGAAATCCTTCCAGCCCAAGTCGAAAACAAGAAATCCTTCCGGCCCAAGTCAAAGACAAGAGAAGTTCTATCTAAGTCGACGAAGAAGAAGATTACTCGAAAGCCGCGGAGAAGTTGCAGCCAAGTCGAAGACAAGGCCAAAGAGTTACTGGACGGAAGAAGAAGAAGAAGTTAAAATCAAGCCCAGCCGAGAACAGAATTCGACCCAACCAGATCGAAGTGAAGAAATACAACTCAAGTCGAAGAGAAGAATCAACTGCGAATGATTGATAGAAATTAGCCCCAGTGTCGAACTGAACCACACTCCGACATACACAATTCTGGAGAGTAGACAATTCGAAATCGTTAAGTTGTATGATGGAAGCTTGGTGCCATAGTCCACAGAGCGGGTCGGGAATGAGAACAATTTTTCTTTATGTAACGAACATTAGATATAAAAGGTTGTCACCCTTTTTTTTATCAGTAATTTTTTTTGTCTCGTGAGTTTTTTTTCTTTTACTTGTGTTTTGCCACCCCCGTCGGACTCAACTTGCATACGGCCCAATCCCTGCTGGTCCCGTCTGTCTAAGATCTAAACACAGCGTGGGTAGACAGACCGGAAATCAGTACAGTTGCTTTAGCAACCAGGTATTGGAAGCGGGTTGGGAAAGGCGAGGCTGGTGATCATCTAACCAAGAGGTTGGAGCGGCACGCTTGGGACCAGGAGGAGCGACCAGGAGGAGCGACGTCACAGTTGGCGCCGTAACCAACGGATTCGACCCTGGGCCAGGTGTGTACCCGTCACATATATATATATATATATATATATATATATATATATATATATAGACATATATATATATATATATATATATATATATATATATAGACATATATATATATATATATATATATATATATATATATATATATATATATATATATATATATGTCTATTTAGTCGCCATATCTTCCTTTAATCATGTTTCATTAACAGATCGCAACATCTATCATGAATGAGATGAAATTTAATTTTTTATTATTGCATTATTCCAAAATTTTAACACCAGCCGATAGCTATTAATGTCTACAACTGAACAGAAATATTTATTAATTAAAAAATTAATAAGTTATATATAATATTATCCATAACTATATATAAAACGGTTTCGTTTTTGATAAAACCTAAAAAATAACCATAAATACGTAACAAATGTGTATATGGTTAAATATTCTTTTTTTCCCACAATATAGCTAATTGTGCTTTGTTATAATGCTTCTTACCTATACAAGAATAATACTGAATATTTTTTTAAAACATTTAAGTATATTTAATTACATCTTTCAAATAACCGTCACGATCTGTTAATAAAAGTTTGGTTTATATCTCTATAACTTTTATATAATTCAAAACTTTCTCTGTAAACTGTGAATAGAATTTTGGAAAAGATTATCAATACGGTACGTGTGTTTACAGATTGGGACATCTATGAAAGAGACGAAATATATATATATATAGGTTGGTGCAAAAATAATGACGTAATAATGTCGTTTTTTGACGTTAAAAAATACGTCAAAAAACGACATTATTACGTCATTATTTTTGCACCAACCTAATATATATATATATATATAGATAGATATAGTTATATATATATATATATATATATATATATATATATATATATATATATATATATATATATGTGTGTCTATTTAGTCGGCATGTCTTCATTTAAGCATGTTTCATTAACAGATCGCAATATCTATCGAAATTTAAATTTTTATTATTGAATTATTCCAAAATTTTAATGCATCAGCAGATAGCTATTAATGTCAACAACTGAACAGAAATAGTTATTAATTAAAAAAATAATAAAGTTAGTAATTAATGTATGATATTATACATAACTACATGTACAAGAATGTCGTTTTGGATAAAAGTCAATAAAATAACTTTAAATACGTAAAAAAATAAGTATATCGTCGAAAATTACTTTTCCACATTATAGTTAATTGTAGTTATGTTATAATGCTTATTATTAGGTTGGTGCAAAAATAATGACGTAATAATGTCGTTTTTTGACGTATTTTTAACGTCAAAAACGACATTATTACGTCATTATTTTTGCACCAACCTAATACCTAAATAATATTACTTTCCCCTTCACATCCTTACTGGAGACAAGGAAGACAGATATTAAAATCCTTCATTTCTTCCTGAAATGCAACTTATTTGGTCACATTTTTTCTTATTAACTTCAAGAAGAACATTCTGTCTGTCTCCAATTTCTTTTGCGCATATTTCTGAACAATCCTAGGCGGCCATTTTGATAAGCTTTCCTTCAAAACATTTATATCACCATTTCTTTAAAATCTCGCCTTTCGGGGCAAGTTTTTCCACAGGAAAAAACACTTGCAGCGCCAAACAATGCATGATCAGTAGCTGCCCTTGTTAATATAGTAACCGTCTCATTAGTAAATTGAACAGTCAACATGATAAGAAAAGAGAAGGACGTAGAGAAAGAACCAAATTGAATATAAATATTGTCGATTTGTACAATATACACTACACTGCAACAAAACATAAATACATTTTTAAATTTCTGGTGCAAAAGCTACAAACTAAACCTTGACCTATGAGATTCAAATGTCATGGAGTCTTAGATATGTATAAATAACAATCTGTGAAGAATGAAGCCTTGAGGAAAATTTCACTGCTCCCTTACCCCATATATACTATTATTATAATATTACGATTACCTATTATTATTTTTAATATTATTAATATTTTATTGTTGCTGTTACTTTTATTGGTGGGGGCGGGGCTGTTATACTTTTTATTTATCACCTTTTAAATGTTTTACCCGGGGTTAAAAAGAGTTATCCACCTTGAAACATAGAGTATTTATTAATCCACCCACGAGGATCAAATGTGGCACAAGGCCGGTTTTATGTGGGTTTCTCCGAGCCCGTAGGCTCGGCCAAAAATATGGCCTTTGAACCTGCCTTGACGGGTTTCGGCCCTGTCTAACTCCCCGGACGAAACCTTGCCCTTCGGCAAAGCCTCGTCCGGGTTCCTCTCTGCAAACGCAAAGAGTTGGATAGAAGAAGTCCGCAGTCAGAGACGCCACTGACCTTGAAACATAGTATCAATACATATTAACATTCTTCGTTTTATAAATTGTTAACAGATCGCGATATCTATTAGAGAGATTAAATTGTCTGCGAGTTATCTGCCCTAGTTAAATTGCGACATCTATCAGAGAAAGTAAATTTAAATTTTTATTATTGCATTATTTCAAAATTTTAACACATCAGCCGATAGCTTTTAATGTCAACAACTGAGCACAAATACTTATTAATTAAAAAAAAAACTAGTAATTAATGTATAATAGTATCCATATGTTGTGATGATATAACCCAACTTCCCCATTCATGATAATGGACGGACTGGTTGCCGATTAAGTACAACCAAAGCGGACAGTCAGCGGACTTCGTTTGTTAACACCTATTGAGGTTAGGATACTCTCGACTCTGTCTCTGTACTTGTCACACCTACATCCGATTATAAATCTATTATTGAAAACCTACACTCGGGTTACTTTGTTTATTATATCTTGCACGAGATATAACACCATAACTAAATGTACAAAAATGTAGTTTTTGTTAAAATAATTTTAAAAATTGCCATAAATATGTAAAAAAATAAGTGTAATATCGAAAATTCCATCTTCCACAATATAGTTATTTTTTAATATGTTTTAATGCTTATTACCTAAGCAATAACATTACTGGATAATTTTTTTAAACATTTAAGTATATTTAATCACATCTTTTAAAGAAACGTCTCGATTTGTTAATAAAAGTTGGCTACATCTTTTTATATAATTATATCTCTATATCGTTTCTATAATTCAAAACTTTCTCTGCAAATTGTATATAGAATTTTGAAAAAAATATCTGTACTGTACGTGTATTTATAGATCGGGGCATCTATCAGAGAGATGAAATTTACTTTTTTTTTATTGCATTATTCCAAAATTTTAACACATTAACAGATAGCGATTAATGTCAACAACTGAGCACAAATAGTTAATTAAAAAAATTAGTAATTAATTTATAATATTATTCATAGCTACATGTACAAGAATATCGTTTTTGATAAATTAAAAAGTGAATATAAATAGGTGAATAATACGTATATTACATTAAGAAATGGACAAAGTCCGACAATTTATTTATTAAAGACATTTTTTATGTTTAACGTTCTTTTTATAGATACAAGTATTTAAGTAAATGCTCTGTTTATAATAAACAGTATTAAATAACATTTACCGGCCTGAATGTCCGAGAAATTTTCATAGAAAATATTCGTCCTTGGACAGGATTCGAACCTGCATCCTATACGGAACCGTCATTTACGCTGACGTGCCTAACTTCAATCTTCCATGAATCTCGTACATTCATAACTGCTCATTGGTGTATCGAATGTAAACAAATGACGTCATATATTACAAAATGGACAAAGTTCGACAATTTATTTATTAAAGACATTTTTTATGTTTAACGTTCTTTTTTTTATAGATACAAGTATTTAAGTAAATGCTCTGTTTATAATAAACAGTATTAAATAACATTTACCGGCCTGAATGTCCGAGAAACTTTCATAGAAAATATTCGTCCTTTGACAGGATTCGAACCTGCATCCTATACGGAACCGCCATTTATCCGGGCGTGCCTAACCGATTCGGCCACAAAGGAGCGTTCGAATTTACTGCTTATAAACTTCAATCTTCCATGAATCCCGTACATTAATAACTGCTCATGGCGTATCAAATGTAAACAAATGACGTCATACATTAAGAAATGGACAAAGTCCGACAATTTATTTATTAAAGACATTTTTTATGTTAAACGTTCTTTTTATAGATACAAGTATTTAAGCAAATGCTCTGTTTATAATAAACAGTATTAAATTACATTTACCGGCCTGAATGTCTGAGAAATTTTCATAGAATTTTATAAGCAGTAAATTCGACCTTGTCTACTGAATGATCCTTGGTGGCCGATCGGTTAGGCACGTCAGCGTAAATGACGGTTTCGTATAGGATGCAGGTTCGAATCCTGTCCAAGGACGAATATTTTCTATGAAAATTTCTCGGGCATTCAGGCTGGTAAATGTTATTTAATACTGTTTATTATAAACAGAGCATTTACTTAAATACTTGTATCTATAAAAAGAACGTTAAACATAAAAATGTCTTAAATAAATAATACGTATATTATCGAAAATTTCTTTTTTTACAATATAGCTGTTTGGATCCTGTTTTACTGCTTATTACCTAAACAATAATAATACTGAATAAATTAAATATAAATATTGTACAATGAATATTAAACAGCACCAACTGAACATAAATAAATTTTTAAGTTTCAGTTGTAAATGCTGCAGTTTTACATCTCGGGCTATCAGCTTCAAATTTATCATGGAGTCTTATGTAAAAGGAAGATTCCATGAAGAATGAAGATTTGCGGAAAACTTTACTACTGATTTTCACATTTTTCCATATTTTCGGATGGAGTTTGAAAAATAATTTATGCGCCTTTTATTAATGCAAAATGTTTTTTCTTATTTCTGGCCGTGTGTTTATTTGTTAGTGTTTGTGCATGTATGTGTTTGTAAGTATGTGTGTAGACGCGGACGTGTGCATATGGGGAAATCTATAGAACAGTGGTTTTCAACCTTTTTGCTGGAGCGGAACCACAAGGAAATATTCCAGTGGCTCGAGCAACCCCTGCAATAAATTAATTGTCTTATGGAAAAAAATAAAAGCTTTCAATTATTAAAATAAAATTGAAAAAATACTCATCTACAGAGTTATCTACAAAAAAATACAAACGCAAACTGTGGTTGGTTTGGCTGGTTGGGTTTTATGGCATATCAACCACTGTAGGTCATTTAATGGCAAATTAAGTTTATATATATATATATATATATATATATATATATATATATATATATATATATATATATATATATATATATATATTAACTATACAGTACAATTAAATGTATAGAAACATTTTTGTTTAAAAAAAACGTATAGCTGGCAACATTATTGTTTCCAAAAATACGTATAGCTGGCAACATTATTGTTTTAAAAAAAAACGTATAGCTGGCAACATTATTGTTTCAAAAACGTACAGCTGGCAACATCATTTTTCTGAAAACACCATCTGAGGCCTTCCTTGCTGTTGGACGTAGTTTATCGTCATACCCAGGACGCGGGTGTAGTTTATCGTCATACCCAGAACGCGGATGTAGTTTATCGTCATACCCAGAACGCGGATGTAGTTTAACGCCTTATCCAAGACGCGGATGTAGTTTAACGTCATACCCAGGACGCGGATGTAGTTTATCGTCATACCCAGCATGCAAATATAGTTTATCGTCATACCCAGGACGCGGATGTAGTTTATCGTCATACCCAGGACGCGGATATAGTTTAACGTCATACCCAGGACGCGAATGTAGTTTATCGTCATACCCAGGACGCGGATATAGTTTATCGTCATACCCAGGATGCGGATGTAGTTTATCGTCATACCCAGGACGCGGATGTAGTTTAACATCATACCCAGGGCGCAAAGACAAACTGTAAAAATATTATATACGTACATATGAAATTTGAATCTTGCTTCTACGGTTATTACACGTGTATTATGTTTTGTTATTGATTTAGTGGAGGTACCTAAACACATATATCTGTACAGGAGAATTAAAAATTACTGTCAATCATAGTATTTGTGTAACTTCTTGCGGAACCCCTGGGCTTTACTGGCGGAACGCTAGGGTTCCACGGACCCTGGATGAAAGCCACCGCTATAGAATGTTAAATTCCCAAAACATCCATTTATTTATTTATTAAGATTTTCTGCAAACATTTTCATAGCAACGAGTCTGACCAGGTTTTTCTCCCCTAACCCGAATACAAATAATTTACGCGTGATATTAGATACTCATCGAGGTTTCCATCCTTTTGTGGTTGAAATAGTTAAATGCAACCGCCACTTCTACGCTAACAGTTTCTTTTCACGCACCATTGGAACTTTTTTCAGTTTAATTGCTTCCCTGAAAACTACAATTATCAAAAAGTTAAAGGCAATGTCAATCACCATCTTCTCTCTTCTTGAATTCCGTTTGTCATTTATCCTTTCCTGAGTCCCCCTTTCCTTTGTTTTCTCTTTAACTGTCACGCCCTGTAACCCCCTCTGCGTACTAGTGGCATTCCCGCCTTGATTGGTGTGAAATAATTAACAAAATTTAGATGCAATATAAATCGCCATCATCTGTCTTCTTGAATCCCGTTCATCTTTTCTCCTTTTCTCAATCCTACTTATTCTCAGTCTTCTCTTTCACTCTCACTCACCGTAACCTTCTGCGTACTAGTGGCATTCTCGCCTTGATTGGGGTGAAATGAGTAAGAAAATTTAGATGCAACATTAATCGCCATAATCTGTCTTCTTGAATTGCATTCATCTTTTGTCCTTTTCTCAATCCTACTTATTCTCATTCTTCTCTTTCACTTTCATTCCCCGTAACCTTCTGCGTACTAGTGGCATTCTCGCCTTACTTGGGGTGAAATGAGTAACAAAATTTAGATGCAACATTAATTGCCATCATCTGTCTTCTTGAATCCCTGTTGTCCTTTTCTGAAGCCTCCTTATTCTCAGTCTTCTCTCGCACTCCCCGTAACTCCCTGGGTACTAGTGGATTTCCCGCTTTGCTTGGGGTGAAATGATTAATAAAATTTAAATGCAACATCAATCGCCATCATCTGTCTTCTTGAATTGCATTCATCTTTTGTCCTTTTCTCAATCCTACTTATTCTCAGTCTTCTCTTTCGCTTTGACTGACCGTAACCCTCGGCGTACTAATGACATTCTCACCTTGATTGGGGTGAAATGATTAACAAAATTTAAATGCAACATTAATCGCCATCATCTGTCTTCTTGAATCCCGTTCATCTTTTGTCCTTTTCTCAATCTTACTTATTCTCAGTCTTCTCTTTCGCTTTGACTCACCGTAACCCTCGGCGTACTAGTGACATTCTCGCCTTGATTGGGGTGAAATGATTAACAAAATTTAAACGCAACATCAATCACCATCATCTGTTTTTATAAATCCCGTTTTTTGATCTTTCCTCAATCCTCCCTACACTCAGTCTTTTCTTCCCGGTAACCTCCTACCTACTAGTGGTATTCCCGCCAAGAATTGAACGAAATGATTAAGACACGTTCTTGAATTTGATGAACAATAACATAAAATATTCCAGTAATTTATGAAATTAAATTTTTTAATCAGATAATATGTAAATTATTTTACTCGAGTGATCAATGCAAAACTTTTTATTCTAGAAAAGTTGGCAAACGAGGAATAATTTTATAATCAGTGGTGGGGAATTAAAGCAAGAGAAAATTGAAAGAGAAAAACACGTACAATAAAATATTTCTTCAAATATATGCGTAAGAAAAATATTAAAACGTGGGATATCGGATGCAGAATGTTTCGAAGAAGAAAAATCAAGCACCATTTTGAAAATCAAGCGCCATTTTGAAAATCAAGCGCCGTTTTGAAAATCAATGATGAAACGCGGTTGAAGTGGTACATCTGAAGAGATGAGAAAGTCGAAGAGAAGTTTTGAAGGACTTGAAAAATAAGGAAAGTCACTCAAGAATATGGAAAGATAAGCAAGAAAAAAAGAGATGTCTGTTCGCAGAAAAAAACAAAACAGAATCCTTTGACAGCCATGAAGACGAAAGATCTACAGAAAGTCAGTGTTTTAATAACCCACTGAATTAAAGAAAATCACACTGACGTAACAAAGAGTACAAAGAAATAAAATATCAGTAACGTGTTCTGTAAAGAATGTTGTTTTAATCATTTCAAACTTAGCAAGGTAATGCAGCCACTAAGACGCAATGTTTTACTGGGAGTGGATGAGCACGCGAAAAATTTTAGTTTGGAGGAAATACAATAAAAGAACATAATTCACTGGTTTTCACCTGGCGTCTCTCCTTCAGTCGTTTTGACACTGACGTAAAGTTACTTCTCTCTGACTTTTCTATAAATTCTTTCATGGTAAATTTTCAGATAAACCCTTCCCTACAATACATAGACTTTATGAATATAAGCGCAGTACTACATTGGCGGTGAGATCTCATCAATTCACAGTTGAATTGACTAAATGTAACTGTAAGTTATCTGCCAGCGCTCACCAAAGCGCGGCTCGCGAGCAACGCTTTGACATTTAATATGTGTATCGTTGAAATACAGGGCATCCCAAAAAAATTGGTAACATATCGCAGGCCAATAATTTTGTCAATTCTTGTTAACATAACCTCAAATTTTCAAAGAATGTATAGAAACAGATCAAGATTTTATATTTAATGTTTTATTTTTTGTTATCTCAATGAGAGTCTGCCAGAGAGATGGATCTGGCGTGGAGGAGATGAAGACAGTTTTCTGGTGAAATGGCCGCCGCGGTCACCGGACCTGTACCTGTGGGATTTCTATTTATGAGGATTTGTGAAAGGATTGGTTTATTTCCCCATCTCTTCCTGCTAGCATTGATGAACTCAGAGAGTCACTTCCACACTGGATAATGTTACCGGAGACATGCTACAGCGTGTTTAGCAAGAACTTAACTGCCGACTTGACGTGTGTCGTGTCACAGAAGGTGCATATATTGAACATTTATGAAATCGGTCCCAAAATAAACTTATGATGTTCAACACCTAAACTGTTCAATTATATTGAGCTAGACTTAGTAGTTTTCGTAATTGCTTTTAAGGTGATGGAAACTTTTGAGGATACCCTGTGTATTGGCTGGGCTCCTTAAAACAATCGTCAAGATTTTGAAAACATTTTGTAGTTAAATGTGTACTTTGTGATATATATATATATATATATATATATATATATATATATATATATATATATATGTGTGTTATGGTCCGGTTCCTTGTACCACGGTGATAGTCCAAGGTAGAACCAATAAAGATATCGAATACGTATATGGAATAACACAGATATATTACAAACAGTAATATAGACAGAGAAGTAGAAAATGTTAGTACGAACAATCAGGTTTAGTAGGGAGAACAATGTAGTCTCGACCAGTATCACTATTCCAATGTCTTGTAGTAATTGTCTGAACGCGACTCTGTTTCGGACTGCCTCTGACTCGACTCTTGACTTGACTGACTGACTCGCTCTGACTGACTTACAGACAGACTCCTCACGGACCTCAATCCAGACTTCAGACTGAACACTAGACTTCAGACGGAACTCTCTGCTTCCTCTTGAGGCGCAGTATTTATTACGTATGTCCATTATGTTATTATGGGTAAGGTCCCATAACAATATATATATATATATATATATATATATATATATATATATATATATATATATACACACATACATATATATATGTGTGTGTGTGTGTAATTTATGATTACTGAAACCATCATGTAATGAAGATTGTGAGTCGTGCTATCGTGCAAACATTACAAAACAAAACCTGACGGGGCTAATTCTTACGGATTTTACATCATATCAGTCAGCTTTTCAAAAACTCACAGCCAAGATGGAGACGCACATACCTCTCCTTGCAGTAAATAGCGACTCTAATAGCTTGTTATTTGTAGCATTGTCCGTTTGCCTTACAAATATTATGATAAAATGTAACTTTGTTAGATGGTATCTGTTTAAAATATCTCTAATTTTATTTTCATATTTTTGTGCAGGTTTACTTACTATTTACTAACACGAATAAATATCATTAAATCTATATTTTTTGCCTTTTTAACGTTATTTTTGTCACCAAATTTTATGCTATTGAAATGCAAATTCCCAATTTTTTCTTAGATGTTCGCGTATTTCTTTACGGCATTAAATACGCTCATTATAGTTAAAACAATCATTAGTCAAAATCCTGAAAACATTTGCCATATATATATATATATATATATATATATATATATATATATATATATATATATATGTATATATATATATATATGTTTCAAAACTGCATACATGAATAAATATTATTACGTACATACATTTCTTAATATTTATATAAAAATGGCGTAACAAAATGTGTATATATTAGGTTGGTGCAAAAATAATGACGTAATAATGTCGTTTTTTGACGTTAAAAATACGTCAAAAAACGACATTATTACGTCATTATTTTTGCACCAACCTAATAACAAAAATGTATGTGTAAGTTTTGTTCATGTCTTGTGGCTCTCAAACATCTAAACTTTATCGTAAGTGGTTCTTGCATTAAGCAGATTTTGCTTACCCTTGATATATATGGTAAATATGAAAAACAGTTTGAAAATTTCTTCTTTCCTTTTGTTATAAGAAACTATATACCCGGCATTACCAGAAATTTTATTTAGCACGAGCCAAAATCTTTTGCTTTTTACTTTGGCTATCATCTATCAACAGGAATTGCATTTGAACTAATTTTTTACGGAGATTTTTTTTTTATTGTTATCAGCGTATTTTCAGAATTAATTTTGTAAAAAACAAGATAAACTGAAATGGCCCAATCTGATACTATCATGGGGATTCATTTTAACTTTAAAGGCTTCTTTATTTAATTAAGTTATATTCACTTTTTGTTTAATAGTTTGTCTTTCTTTTTCATATTTTGATCAAATATTTACTAACACAAATATACTATTAAATCTTTTTGCTTTTTTATTGTTATTTTTAACAGTCAGATTTTATGTTACTGAAACGTAAATTTGCACATTATTCATAGATTTTCCTCTATTTCTTTACCATATTAAATACGCTGAACATAGTTAAAACAATCATTAGTCAAAATCCTTGAAACAGTTGGTATATATATATATATATATATATATATATATATATATATATATATAAAAGGCAGGATGTGTGCGTGTGTGTAACGAATGCACGGCCGCAATTTTCGACGGATTTGCACCAAAATTTACATGCACATGCTCCAAGTTAACGGGAAGGCCAAGACCGACATTGCATTTCCCAATTCCCATCGATAGTGGAAATAATCGATTTTTTCATGCTTCTACTGCACGTTTCATGTAGTTTGCGGTTATTTTCTACTGGTCAGAAAGAGAGAGTCTATAGCTGGCTGCCACGAATAGGCAGGAAGATTCTATTGGCCAGCGTGAGAGCCAACAGCTGACTGACACGAATGTTAACTAACATGCTAGCATGCCAAAAAATCGATAGCTGCATTCGTCACAAGTGGGAAAAAATTAAATCTGCATGGCACTTTACTCCAATTGTCTCATTCTCTTGCTTAAACTCAACGTCGATTCTGATTCCGTAGAACTGGGTTGGGTGTGAAAAAGTATTGTTAACATTCTTTTTTCATTCGGTTTTTCCAGTTACGAGTCTTTTTTTAAAGCTGACCGTTTTGTGTTCATTTTGTTTAGTTTTTTTTTTTTTTTTTTTTTCGTAACAGATTTAATGTTTAGTATAGAGCTTAGAAAAAATTCGGAGTGTGAGATAGGCAAGAAGTAAGGCATGTAGCAACATCAGCACGACAAAAGACACCTCTTTAAAGCCAAGGAAGGGCAAAAATATTTTAAGTCAAGTGATAGCGATTGCTGTATGAGTCGTACGATTTTTGAATCAAACACGGGCAACGCCGGGCCATGCTGTTAATATATATATATATATGTGTGTGTGTGTGTGTGTGTGTGTGTGTGTGTGTGTGTGTGTGTGTGTATGCTTTGTGACTACTCAAAACAAAAAAAAAACAGTTTAAAAACTGCATATATGAATAATTATTATTACTATTATGTAGGAATAAAATGTCGCTGCCGACACTTGAGTTTGAACATACATCGCCCGTTAGCAAACACGGGCGATCCCATTTTTAATAAATAGCTCAGGTGACTAAATGCTTATATAGAAATTAAAGTAGGGTCTAATTGATAAACCGAAAGAAAGTAATTGTGTTACTATTGGGGGAAATGTATATGTCAATTATTAATGAAAATATTTACTATTTATAATATATTATGTGTGTACGATGCTGTTTCAGCAGGTAACCGATAATAACTGTACTACTACTGCTGTTACAGTTATGATTTGTTTATGCCCCGTTGTAATTTAAACTGTGCAAATACTTTAAACTAATTTACAAAGAAATGGAACATAGTACTCAATAAGGTATTTTGAGTAAGCATCATCGAAAATCCCGTATTGTTTACAATCCTCGGTCAAATTATGCTGAAGACTGAAGAATATCAATTTACGTTACGCTATTTATAAGAAAAAATCGGATCGCAAGAAGTTGAATAATTTCCTAAATGTTTTATTGGTTAAAAAATAAGTTATCCATTTTTAGGTGGGAAAAGAGGTCTTAAACCGTCGCATTTTATCTTTCAAATATTTGCAGGAAACGACAAGAACGGTCGTCTGCTTTTTGAAAACTTGGATAGCGTTTGAGATAACGTCACTGATTGATCAATAAATGCTAATTTGGGAATTTGAATTTGACTCGCACGTCAGCCTATTTTTGAACAGAAATGAGATTTTAGCTACTTAAATCTATTGATTTTTTTTCTACGAATTTTTTACCGGGGTTCTACATATTCTTCTACATTTACCTAAAGAGTCAGCACTTAAAAAGGCAACAAGAAAACTCTGAATTCAAACCAGTCTAGTACTTAAATTCATGCGATCGAGGTACCATAGCGAAGAGCGATATTATTCGTAAAAATACAAAATGTAGCACAATGCGAAAAAAAAAATTGGAAAAGGACGGTTTTCATCTGTCTTAACATTAAATTTAACTAGCCACAAACACTGACCCAACCATAACACGATATTCCTAACACGAAAACAGCACATTCTTACTCACCTTTCTTACTACATTCACCGTAATACCACATGTCTCTATGAAAGTCCAAACTAGTCCCATATGTACAATTCATTGTCTGTAGGGGCGGAAATAAAACAATTTAAAAATCTAACCCCAAAAGAAGAGATCGTTAAAACAACTGCCAAGAAAATATTTATAGAAAAGACAAGCGGAAGCCATGTTAAGACGGTGAAAAATGACTGAAAACTGAGATGCCAGGTCAGGACGGATAACATTGCACACTCTTCTTTGGATCTTGTCTGGAAATTCAACATTGAATGTCCAGAAAAATGTGAGATTAATAAATGTGCAAGATGGATTCTGATGAGAAAAATTATCTCGAACGACACAGGGAACCAATCAGCATATCGACAGAAGCCATTGATTCGATATAATCTCTCTACTTCATGTCGGTTGCCAAAGATAAAAGAGACCAGGGAAATAAAAGAAATATTGTTTCTAAATTAAATCATAGGGAGACGTGGAATTCCAATCTAGAGAAAAGATACCGAAGCGGCTGTTATCAAGAGTTGAAGGTCGGACGCAATGGTGGCAATATGAAATCCCACTGGACAAAATTCATTTCTGAAAAAATGACCAGACGCTAAGGGATTACGTTTTATAGAAGGTATAAATAAGGATCGATCATTGACAAACGTCATTCTTTGGAATAAAATCTTCCCCTAATAATAAGGGTTAACTCAATAAAAAACTTAAAATGGGGCGAATATGTACTACAGTAGAAAAGTTTGAGGCAACCCTGGTATTTTTTTTTAAATTGGCTCAAAAGGCAGTTATTTTGTACTTTAAATAAGAAATAAACTTATGTGTCTATATCTCTGAGATGAGGTATTATGATTACTTGCATTATTTACATTATTCGGACTGTTATCCTCATCTTCATTGCCATGTTCACAAGGTTTCGGCCTCTATATCTCTGAGATGAGGCATTATGATTACTTGCATTATTTACATTATTCGGACTGTTATCCTCATCTTCATTGCCATGTTCACAATCTTTTGCCCTCTATATCTCTGAGATGAGGCATTATGATTACTTGCATTATTTACATTATTCGGACTGTTATCCTCATCTTCATTGCCATGTTCACAACCTTTCGTCCTGTATATCTCTGAGTTGAGGTATTATGACTTTTTTTATATAATAGCATCGCCTACATGTAAAAAAAGGGCTAAAAATAATGGAAGCCTTATTAATAAAACAAAAAAAATACACACAATACTATCAACTAAGTATATGGACACAATATGTTGACTGTGTTTTGAAAATGAAACATTATATACATACATACATACAACAATCTATTTCTAGTTAACAGTAATAGTAATTAATAATTAATATAATTAATATAATTATTTAATATAATTAATATAATTAATTAATATAATTAATAGTAATAGTTAAATAATACGTCAAAACACGATATTATTTTTGCACCAACCTAATATTATATATATATATATATATATATATATGTGTGTGGAAATATATATATATATATATATATATATATATATATATATATATATATATATATAATTATTTATATATTATTTGCGCGGTACTTATTAGAAAGCGCTCAATATCAGAGATAGAGCTAACATATTTGGTTGGATTGATGTGAGTTTGTGACCCTGTGTTTCACGCTTTTGCGATCGTCAAACAGGGCGTAAAACCCAGGGTCACAAACTCACATAAATCCAACCAAATATATATATATATATATATATATATATATATATATATATATATATATATATGTTCGAATCTCATCATGGTCGATTTGTCAGAAAGGAGGTTTCCTAATGTTATTTAACTGAATGGGTCGATACCAGCGTGTGGCACCTTTAGAAAATGTCTGAAAACCATACCACAGATTGACCTAAGCCTTGTGAGTGAAATTGGGTAGACTGAACCCTTGGAGTCCTTCGATAGCTGCTCTAGCACGAAGTTGCAAGTCGTCGTTGCAGGGGGTTTGGGCCTGCTAGCCTTGTTCAAAATGTTGATCACGTTAGATAACACGCTCCCTCCTTAACTGTCTGCTCAGCATATTTGAAATATAAACCAAAGGTGGACTCTGTGGGTGTTGAATAAACACAAATGCGCCTGATCAAGCGTCTGCAATAGCGACTGGCTAGCCGCCCTAATAAACGGATATCCACGAATTCGAGTAGCATGCTATATATATATATATATATATATATATATATATATATATATATATATATATATATATGTATGCATATTATATGTATATATATATATATATATATATATATATATATATATATATATATATATGTATGTGTATATATATATATATATATATATATATATATATATATAATGGACTCTCCCGTCGGTTTCGACGTATGAGGATCTGCTAGCTTATTGATTCAGTTATGAAAGTTTATGCGCTAATGTTATATATATATATATATATATATATATATATATATATATAGAGAGAGAGAGATAGATAGATATGTTACAAATGTAATTTTGAATGTTATATTTATGTTTTAAATTCCACAGCGTGTTTAAGTATGAAACAGCAGCCTATTACATTTCTTAGATTGCAATCATATTGTTCAAGCCTTTCATGTGAGGCACACAGATGGCGTTGTCTGTGAAGTGACAGTCTTGCTACAACTTGCTTTTTAAATAGACTTTGTCGTCGCCGTTTTGTCATTTTGTGGATATACTTTGACTTTCCAATTCACTATTGAGTCAAAATCTATTTATATTATCAGGAATAATCAATGGATCGTAGATACCACTGAACATCTAAATTCATAAAGGGGACGGATTAGTTAAACGGTTCAACAGCTTCTATTTTAGTTGAGAATTATTTATCCTCGCTTATTTGAATCCCATTAGATTCCTTGCATAGCCGTATTCAATTTTATAACAATTTCCGTTATTTTGACGACCCAGAGGAGGCTCGGTAGAGCAATGGATAGCTCCTTGGATTTAGGAATCGCAGAGCCGAGTTCGAATTCCAGTCGAATCCATTCACTTACGTGCTAATAACCTTGCGAACGGTGTGAATCCTCTTCTTCCTCCAGCTATGGGTAAATAGCAGGACAAACCGGGTTCTATAGCCTTGGTTGGCAACTGGTCTAGAAGGACAACTCTGAATTCAAAACCTGCGGAGGATCGTTTGGGGATCTTGTGTCACGTAGTGCACCAGGTCTCTGTATTCGGCCCTTCAAAAAGTGTGGATGTCCTGCACGAAACCTTCACCACTACAATCAAATACCATGTGCTGTTGTCGGGCTGTCTGTTTCCTAGGAACTGATCTGCTTGACCCTCGTACGTCGAATTCGACGTGAGAGTCGAGTATATATATATAATGATAATAATGGACTCTCCCGTCCGTTTCGACGTATGAGGTTCTGACAGATTAATTGATTGAGTTAAGTGGCATTTAAGACCCGCTAGTGATTTACAAAGAAGGCCACATATGGAGCAAGTGTGAGGATTGTGATATCAAATCACTGTTAGATTGGCTGACCTTTTAGATCTTGCTCTCGCTTCTTGAAGATGATTTAGACAAGCAGATTGTTACATTTCTGAGATTGCAATCATATTTGTTCAAGCCTTTCATGTGATATATATATATATATATACATATATATATATATATATATATATATATATATATATATATATATATATATATGTGTGTGTGGGGGGGGAGACATCTGAGAGCTATAGATTCCAGATTCAATTTCCCCAAATATTTTATCGAGACAATCCGATCCGATCGTATTATTAAAGTCTATTTATCTGATCCAAGATCTTGGGGATTTGATCACGACTCATTTGTTTATCTTGATCCAGTGTTTTATGCGAATGAGCAATATCGGATTAGATTCAGCGGGAAAGAGGCGAGTAAGTTTGCAGCGAAGTCAGAATGTCTGATCGAGTTATTTCCGTAAATTCTTGAATCCAAATTTAAGATCACGTAACTGGTTGCTCGGCTTTAAAATAAAATTTAAATCCACTAGAACGGATTTTGTTGCTCGTTTATCGGCAGTCCCTCTTCTGTAGGGTTACTCAATCGAATGCGAGATTTATCTGAGTAAACGTGATTTTCTTGCGCATTTATCAGCAGACACTCTTCTGTAGGGTTACTCAATCGAATGCGAGATTTATCTGAGCAAATATGATTTTCCTGTGCATTTATCAGCAGACACTCTTCTGTAGGGTAACTCAATCGAATGCGAGATTTATCTGATTAAACGTGAGTACGATGTGACAATCGCTGTCACATACATACCCATATCTCGGATACAGTGTTTAATAAATCAGCACTCCAGGTACCTGGATTTATTTCTCTGCAACCTTTAGTTCTTCGGGCGTGGGCGATAATGGGTCTCCACAACTTCCTCTCATTTTGTAGCTCTAAGCAATATTCGTCTCCTTACTATCTTTCTTATTTCCTATTTTGCTATTCATTTACACATGCCTGTTGGGTAGGGTGATCACGGCTCTCCACAACTTCCTATCATTTGTAGGATTAAGCAATATTTGTCTCCTTATTATCATTCTTATTTCTTATTTTGCCATTCATTTACACATGCCTGTTAGGTAGAGTGGTCATGGCTCTCCACAACTTCCTATCCTTTGTAGCTCTAAGCAATATTTGTCTCCTTCCTATCTTTCTCGGTCCTTGTTCCGCCATTCATTTACACAAGCCATCTTAGGTAGGTAGGTTGATCATGACTCTCCACTTCTTCCTGTCTTTTCTATTTCTAAGCAATATTTGTCCCCTTAGTACCATTCTCAGTCCCTATTGTGCCATTCATATACAAAGGTCCGTTCGGTAGATTGAGCATAGCTCTCCATAACTTCCTTTCCTTTGTGGCTCTAAGCAATATTTTCTTCTTACTATCATTCTCATTCTGCCATTCATTTACACAAGCCCGTTAGATAGGTTGGTCATGGCTTATTTTCTCGTTCAGATTTTCACAAATGTCATAACGGCTCAGTTTTCTATCGGAAACGTGAACAAAGTAATTTCTAAAAGAGAACAATTTAACGTTAAAGATGAAAAACGAACGCGAACATTTAGAAGAAACTTTCACTCACTTCTCTCTCTCTCTCTCACTGAAAAGTAGTCGGCAAAATGTACCCATTGGGGACAATAAAAATAGCAAATACAAACCACGTGTGTTGTGCTATTTAATAGTACCAAAATCCTTTCTCTTAGTGATAAAATTCATAAGTGATAAGCTCATTTGATTTGCATTAACAGAGACTGGGAATTTGTTTCATTTTCCCGAAGATTACCTTAAGAGACTAACATCACGACGAAACCTACTACGGAACAACGATGACGGTTGCCAAATACCATTTCTAGCAAAACGCTAAATCACAAATGATGTGACTATGTTACAATGTTTGTGATTGTAAAATCGTCTAATAGTTACATCGGGAACGGAGAGAAAATGAATGTTCTTGAGAATTGAGAAAACCCCTCCAGGTTCCATAGCTGGAGAGTTTATGTACGAGAACCTGATGCCACGCCTTGTCAAAGGTGTTTGATATATCGAGGGTGATGGTCGTCATGACGAATGCGTTGTCTAATCGCCTCGGGGATTTTGTGAGTAATGTCAAGTAAGTCATCAGTTATGAATGAAACGGGGAGAAATCTATTTATTCATTGGAGGTTGTTGAATATCAACTCGAAGGTCATCTTGAGAAAAAAAAAGGCTTAAATTTGACAGTTCTTCACTAAGCTTCCTCAGTGTTATCGGAAACACTTTCGCGAGAATCCCTCCTAATATCTCTATATCGTCACATCATAATTAGTATTAGCGCTTTAACTGCTTCAATCGTCGTGGGAGCTAATGACAGAAGAAATTTCCCCCAGGACGATCGATTGGTAGTGGCTCCCAGGAGTTTCAGCGCTGTCGTGTCCACTCACTTTCTGATATTTTCTGCTAAAATTTTCGCGTTGCCGTCCATTCCCACAGTGACTTGCATAATGGTCTTCTTGAGTCGGTTATGCCTTGTAACGTAGCCAAACCATGACATATTTTGACGCTTAATACAGTGAGAGAAAGATTCCTGTCACCGCAAGAAAATTATTGACCTTGCTCTGTACCGTGTGTAAAAGCAAAATTGTCCAAATCGTGTAGCAGCAAAAATGTTCCATTCTTAGCTTAAACTTTAAACCGATGTAGCTTAGAAATGATTAAAGATATCTTACTGGATGTCTCCGAGAATTTTCATAAGACTATTGGACTCTACTTTGAGCAATAAGAATGTAGAATTACTCTCCAAGCTTAACTGAAGAATCGTGATGAAATCGATTTATAAACGAAAATGACATGTTCATCATTAAGTAATCATGTCTAAGGATTAAAAGCTCATGAAGTATTGAAATAAAGTTAATATATACACACATATATATATATATATATATATATATATATATATATATATATATATATATATATATATATTATTCCAGGATCATTTTACAACTTATCCGAGATGATCTTCGCCCTCTCTAACCTTCTAAGATTCTGTCTTGGATTAACAAGGTGGCTTAGAGGTTTCACGTACGATTTCATTTTAATTTTTTTTCACTGCTCTTTGGCTTGTCATATGTGTAACTTTTCTCACACGTGACAAAGGTATTCTGAATTGAGTTGTATCTTTTCCAATTGATCTTTATAGCATTGTTAAATTGAAGATCCCTCTTCCTGATTTGGGCTTTGGGCTTTTACTCCCGGCACAGAGCAAGGTGAAAATTTTCGTGCGGTGACAGGAATCTCTCTTTCTTTGGATTAAACGTCAACATCTCCGTCAAAAAAACCACAGGCCAGATCCAAAATGGAATATCTCTGGCTACACAGTTTTCTCTTTCCAGCCGTGACGCAGTCACAAGTCTTTTGCTGCTTTATCGCTATATCCATGGTAAGTAATCAGACGAAATACATTATCTAGTTCCGCCATCATTATTAATATCGTGACAGTTTCAAGCATCGAGTGTCCTGAGAGCTGAAGCAACAGACAACCGTTTGCATTGGCTTTCTGGAATTCCATCATTCTCATATCATACACTCTTTGATTTTTACTGACCAGTTCTTTAGTGCCGTCACCGCTTGCTTCAAACTCCCATAGTACCCTGCATATTTGTCTTACAGAGGCTGTTATGTCCAAACCCAAAAATTTTTCCGACGTGCCGAGGAGTGATTCCTGTCGATCCACGAGACTTTTTGTCTTAATCGAAAATAGTCATTGGCTTCGTGCTCGCAGATGCAGAGGATCTTCCCCAAGCATTTGTTTTCGAATATATATATATATATATATATATATATATATATAATAAGTTTTATGGATATGAGTTTTTGACCCGGGGTTTCACGCTTTTGTGTTAATGCATGTTCGCGTCTACACATGTGCGTGTGAGGAAATTATATTCGGCCCATGCGGTAGATCTGAAAAGCTCAAGAAAACCCCTACACCTTCCTTGTTGAAAGGAACATCGCTACACATAAAAGGCTAAGGTCCTGACACCGAAATAGAATTACAGCTGCGTATGTATGTATGTCCGAACTCACGGATATGTATCTGCGCCTAACCTCGGATTGCTTATATGGATGCGTTGGTGCAAACTAAATTGTATATTTCTATGTGTATAGTAGTACCAATACAAATAAATGTAAGCCTGGTATAAACATAGTATGACCGTAAACCAGGTTTCAGTTTTGTATATGAGTAAACCAGTTTTCAGTGTGGTATGACCGTAAGCCAGATTTTAACATTGCGGGACCATAAGGAATCTTTCAATATGGTATGGCCGTAAGAGTTGTTTCAAAATCGTATTACAGCTTTCAACGTGTTATGACCTAAGTTATGATTCTCCATGGTAAGGCCTTAAGCAACATTTAAACGTTGTATGGTCGTAAGCAAGTTTTCAATGTTATATGGCCGTATGCCAGCATTCAAAGTGATAGAAACCGAAACAGGAAACACGAGTAGACTTTTTTGTTCTAATCAATTGCAGCAAAGGCGGCAAATCTTCAAAATTCTTTTGTACCAATCAATGGAGGCAATGCCATCAGTGAAAGCCGCTCAAAAAGCACAAATTCGCTCTTTTAAGCATCTCCGAGGTGTTTTATCTTCAACGTGTCACGAGATGACTATATATGGGCAACGTAAACAGATAATGTTACCTTTTCTTTCCTTTGACCGCTATTGTACTAAATCTACCTTTTAAAACAGACTTCCCCTAACATTTTGACATTTTTATATATTGTATTTTAATTTTAAAATTGTTGTGACCAAGTAAATGGTTAAAGAAATAGCAAAACAAGTGTTGCAGATATATCATATATTAAACAGTAAGTACAACAGAAGAGTATTACATGACTAGTGAGTGTGTGTCGGTTGACCCAGCGTTCAATCTATTCGACTGTTAATATTTAACCGCCCCACCCCCTACGAGTGATGTATGTGGCCCAAGGCGGAGTTTACCGTAGGTACTCCGAGCCCGTAGACTCAGCCAAAAATATTCCCTTTGAACCCCCCCCCCCCATAAACGGGTTCACGGCCTGTCTACCTCTCTGGACGAAACTTTGCCCTGCAGCAAAGCTTCGTCCGAGTTACTCTCTGCCGAGGCAAAGAGTTGGACAGTTGAACAATCTGTGCGACTCTTATATTTAACAGTTCCCACCCACAAGGAATGTATGTGGCACAAGTCGGAGTTTAACGAGGGTTTCTCCGAGGCCGTAGCATCGGCCAAAAATATCCCCTTTGAACCCGCCTAAACGGGTTCAGGGACTGTCTAACTCCCCAGACGAAACTTTGCCCTGCGGCAAAGCCTCGTCCGGGTTCCTCTCTGCCGAGGCAGATAGTTTAACAGTTGAAAAATCTGTGTGACTGTTCCCCCAAGGCCTTCTCTCCTACTAATCTTATGGTAGGCGGAAGAGTCCAACATAGACTCTTTAGAGAGAGGACACCACAACAAAAATAAATGTAAATACGTAAATATGAGAAAATGTTTATTTTTATTATTTTAATTTTAATTTCCAACATATCTGCACTTAAGTGAATATAACGAAATCGATTAATCGAATTGAAATCTCTAATTTCTAGTTCAGTGACGTCATTGATTGCACCATCAGCAAATACACATTTACTGCACCTGGCTTCATGAGCGGTCACAAATCTACGTACTGACGACGCACAATGTTGCTTAACTTCGGGGATCGGATGAACGTGAATATTATGAGGATAAAGTTGAAGGATAAAGAGGAAAAGTTCGATTTGAAGAGGTCAAGATTTAAATGTTCGCGGAAGTACATACGCGGGACTATTTTCCACTATGTGGCGGTTCTTGGAAAAATATATCTGATAGGAAATTTCTTTTTTTGAAATACGTGTGATTAGAGTTTTTGGAAGTATCGAGGCAAGTTGCCCTTGTTGTTACGAACGAAACTCTTCTAAATTCGTTTGTTCTAATCAATGGCGTCAGTGAAAACCGCTCAAAATAGGCGAATTCGCTTTTTTAAGCGATCCTCAGCGCATGTTTAAACTGCAACGTGTCACAAAAAGAATATATATGGACAAAGTAAACAAATATATTACTTTTTTCTTTCCTTTGACCGCTATTATACCAAATCACCCTTTTAAAACAGACGGTAGGTAAAACGTCTCTCAAAAAATCATTATAATAGCAATCAATACGCCTTCGAAAATATAGAAAAAAGTGAATTTTAATTTTGTAGTGACAAGCAGCGGCAAAAAAGAAAAGCTTAACTCATCATATTCTTAACTGTTAAAATTTTCATAACAGTATCGTACGACCAATAGGGATCTTAATAACGGGTTATAAATCTGATGTAACCTTTTAAAATTTCTGATAAACTCTGTTAGGTATATAAAAAGCGGTTCTTCTTGAACAGATAGATCACTGCTTCGCTTTCTGTCGCAGGTGAGTTATCATGACGACGACCGTCTTGTCCCTGTTTCGTGTATCAGTAAGTTGAAGGAGGAAGGGACAATGACGTCGCTCCACTGCTGCCAATCAGGCACGCTTCAAAAAGCTTCCAGACAGAATGTCTGCTGAAAAAAAATAGAAACGTGCGAATCCGCCCCTTTAAAACTTTTTTAAGGCGTTTCTAAGCTCAGACGAATCACAAGATCATATATGGGCAAAGTAAAGGAATAAGTTACCCTTTCTTTCCTACTTCCGCCAAATAAACTTTTTTTTAACAACAGACGTTAATTAAAAGGTCTGCTAGAATTTGAAACACTTGCAAACATTTTTTAATTTTTAAATAAAATACAACGTATGAACAAAATAAATGTACATACGTAAATCTGACAAAACGTTTATTTTTATTTTAATTTCCGACATATATGAGAGAACTGAGATAAAATTACTCGTGGAGTTGTAGAGTGCTATGTCGTTCATAGACTTAAAGAAAATTTGCCAATGAAAAAAATCTTTGATTGCGATATAGTCTTATGGTGTCTATTATGCTTAAAAGCACAGAAAACACGCTTCCTCCAGCCTAATAATCTACTATTTACCTTAATGCTACTGAGAAAATACATAGGGATGGATTCTTAGTTGAGGTTTACTTGCAATCAATTTATTTGGGTGGGGGGTAAAGCGGAAACCACGGTGTCTTAAGTTTAATGGAAACGTCAATGATGACGAATCATTTGCAGAACGTAATTTTTAAAATGTTTTTTTCCCTGAAGAATTCCCAAGATAAAAAAATAAATTATCTGATAATTCTTTTGTTTTGTTACCGATTAAGGCCTCCTGTGGCTGACGATATTATTAAAATGGAAAGTTACTATATATATATATATATATATATATATATATATATATATATATATATATATATATCGCGTGTAACAGCAAAATTGTCTAATTGTTAGAGCCGTTCTTTCTTGGATATGATTAAAGATATCTTACTGGAATTCTCTGAGATTTCTTTTAACGCTATTGGAATCTACTTTGAATAATAAGGATGTATTTAGCTCTATGTTGAAAGGATGATCATTCATCCTGTTGTGACCTCCTGATCCAGGTTTCCTCTATACTGTTCTCTCCTTTTTAAATCTATTCACCGTTCTCTTGATGGTTCTTGAATTGATTATGGAGATGAAAGCCAGAGTATGAATGTTGGTACCTTTACTGCTCATATTTTCTTCAGTAATGTTATCAACATTAATACTCTGGCTTACATCTTCAAAGTCCATTCTAGAACCATCAAAAGAAAAGTGAGGTTTAAAAAAGAGGAAACAGTAAAGAAGAAAATGAAAAGAGTTCACAACAGGAAGAAGAATCCTCATTTCAACTTAGAACTAAAGAGATCAATTAGAAAGGATCCAACTCAATTCATAAGACGTTTCGCACGTGGAAGAAGAGTTTCAGCTATGACAGTCCAAAAAGCAGTGAAAAAAGGTTTGAAAATCGAATCGCACTCGAAAGTTGTGAGAAAACTTGTTACTCCAGGATAGAAAGTTAGAAGGTTAGACAGGAAGAAGATAATCTTGAATAAGTTAGAAAATGATCCTGAAATATATATGGGTAAATAGCAGGACGGACTGGGTCCTATAGCCTTGGATGGCAATTGGCCTATGAGAAGGAGAACTCTGAATTCAAAACCTGCGGAGGGTCGTTTGGGGAACCTGTGGCACGTAGTGCACCAGGTCTCTGTATTCGGCCCTTCAAAAAGTTTGGATGTTCCTGCATGAAACTTTCACCGCTATAATCAATTCTCATGTGCTGTTGTCGGGCTGTCGGATTCGACGGGAGAGTCGAGTATATATATATATATATATATATATATATATATATATGAACTTTATTGCAATCCTTCATGAGCTCCCGATCCTTAGCTATGATTGCAAATATCCTTGGGAAATATATTAAACTACCTGTTCTCCTCCCAGCTATGGGTTAATTAGTAGGTCTTTTATCGGAAAATTATTATTATCTAGGTAAAATTCTCAATTCTAAAATTATTTTCTGGCTTTAAATAACCTACAGATGGCTGATACACCGTAAAAAAAAAACAAATCAGTAAATTCTATATGTCTTAAGATTCATATATACAATGACGTGACAAACCTCTGATTTACGTAACCGGTGTTTTGCACTGTTGCCAATAACTGAGAGAATGCAGAACTGCTACGTAATATCTAATCTGATATATTCTGATTAAAGTTCTGAGTAAAATTGTGATTTAGGGCCAAATATCGATTAAATAGGGATTAGAATCCAACTGAAGGATAAGATAAAGAATAAGTAATGCGTATGTAGTTTTCTTCTATTTTTGTAGAAGATTTTAATGAGCGTCCAGATAATTTAGTTGGAAAGTGCAAGAAGTGTCTGGCGTTTACTTATCTCAAAGTTTTGTTAAATGCTAAGATATAAATGTTACTATTATGGCTTGAAAAATAAAAATGAGCAGAAAAGTTTGTTGACGCACTTGTTAACGACCAGTCTGTGTACACTACTTGTGATAATCTGACATTTTTGTGTTTAGGGGAGAAAAGTGAGGTCGATTCTCATTGGTTTAGAATGAGCGAATTAATAATAATCATAATTGTTTTATTATTATTGTGTATTTGGCGCTGTAATTAATTTTTACATAATTATCTCTTTTTATTGTAATTAAAACAGGGCCTTCTCTTAAGTTATGAAGGAGAGATTTGCTTGGAGAGATTAGGTTAAGGGTGAGAATAACCTAGATGGTAACGGGTGTTTCATTTAAGACGGATCAAAGTCAGCAGTAATTAAATCAGTATTATTGGTGAAAATTTATTTATTTGTCTACTGGATCATATTATATAATTTATGGAAATTTTGCGTGAAAGATAATAACGCCCAAATATCCGCTAATTTTTCGATGGCACGGGCCAACTGATGGTCAAAATTTTTTATATTGTCTCTGGATAGTTGCTCCTCGATCTCACCAATATGCCTTATAATCTCATTCTTCTGCTGTTGAATTGCTATTGGCTTGTTGGCATAAACCTTATTTTTGACCAAAGGAAGAAATCTAAAGGCGTCAAGTGTCACGATGATTAACTTCTTTGTTTCGTGAGATGATTCGAACTGGGAACTTCACATTGCATTTTTGTGTGAACGTCCAATTTTGTATTATGTTTCGATAACTTTAACACGTTGTTTGATTGTTAATCTTTCCATCGTTGAAATTGCCAAAAACTGAAGATTGAAAGAAAAAAAAATATTAGACACTTAAACTTAATTCTCATTTAAAATCAGTCCAAGTTATTGGAACACCTTTTGTATGTGAGCAATGAGGTGAGTAATAGGTATTTGTTAATAAAAATCGAAAATATTCTCCAGAATGCAAAACGGTCTAAGGACTGTTGTAGCAAAAGATGAAAAATATAGCAAAGCCATACAAAGGCGCATAGCTACAAATAAAGATGCCTTCCTGAAACTAAGCAAAGTATTAAGACAGAGAGAGAGAAAAATTTCATTAGTAGTCAATTTTGTAATCGATCTCAGTAAAAAGTTTTCCTTCTTCATTCTTTCGATGATTCTTACAATTCTGAAAATTTTAGATTACTGATAGCCGTATTCGGCTTTCCGATTTTTTTTTGTTTCTTTTTTAGCATTATAGTCGACAACTCTCTGCTCATTTATGGGTAACAGTTCAAGTTGCAAACTGTTATATTCGAACCGTTCTTTTAATTCTTCTTTTACTTCTCTTTCTTTCTAACCTTTCTTATATTTTCTAATTCTTTAATTTGTTTTTTTTTCTTTCTTTTAAAATGTTATAACAACTTTCTTTTAAGCTTTCTATATAACCTTTCTAATTTATTTATTTTTCATTTTTTTGTTTCTTTATTTCTTTCGTTGTCCCTTCAGATTCCTTCCATCCTTGCTATCTTCATAGAAAATACAAACGTTACAAAGAAAGAAAAAAAGAAAGAGAATAACACTGATAACGTTTCAAGAGAACGAAAAACAGAAGTGAGGAAGTTTCGAACAAAAAAAAATGAGAAAGAAAGAAAAAAGAATGATAAACTTTCGAGAGAACGAAAGACAAAAGACGATGTTTCGAACGTAAGCAAAATGAGAAAAAAAAAAGAAGGAAAGAAAGAAAGAAAGAAAGAAAGAAAGAAAGTGTGATAAAGATTCGAGAAAACGAAAAACAAAAGAGAGTATGTTTCAAAGGAAAGAAAGAAAGAAAGAAAGAAAGAAAGAAAGAGTGATAATGATACGAGAGAACGAAAAACAAGATAGTATGCTTCGAACGAAAGAAAGAAAAAGGGAAAGAAAGAAAGAAAGAGTGATAAAGATTCGAGAGAACGAAAAACAAAACAGAGTGTGTTTCGAAAAAAAGAAAGAAAGAAAGAGTGATAAAGATTCGAGAGAACGACAAACAAAATAAATTACGTTTCATGCGAACGAAAGAAAGAAAGAAACAGTGATAAAGATTCGAGAGAACGAAAAACAAAAGAGAGTATGTTTCGAACGAAAGCAAGACAAGACAGAAAGAAAGAAAGAAAAAAAAAAGAGTGATAAAGATTCGAGAGAACGAAAAACAAAAGAGAGTATGTTTCGAAAGAAAGCAAGCAAGCTAGCAAGCAAAAAAGGAAGATAGAAAGAGTGATAAAAATTTGAGAGAACGAAAAACAAAAGACTGTGTTTCGAACGAACGAAAGAAAGAACGAAAGAAAGAAAGAGTGATAAAGATTCGAGAAAACGAAAAACAGAAGAGAGTATGTTTCGAACGAAGGCAAGAAATTCTTTCTTTCCTTCGTTCGAAACATACTCTCTTTCATACTCTCTTTCATAGAAAGAAAGAAAGAAAGAAAGAAAGAAAGAAAGAAAGAAAGAAAGAGTGATAAAGATTCGAGAAAACGAAAAACAAAAGAGAGTATGTTTCGGACGAAAGTAAGAAAGAAAGAAAGAAAGAAAGAAAGAAAGAAAGAAAGAGTGATAAAGATTCGAGAAAACGAAAAACAAAAGAGAGTATGTTCCGAACGAAAGCAAGAAAGAGAGAACGAAAGAAAAAAGAAAGAGTGATAAAGATTCGAGAGAACGAAAAACAAAAGAGAATATGTTTCGAACGAAAGCAAACAAGAAAGAAAGAAAGAAAGAAAGAAAGAAAGAGTGATAAAGATTCGAGAAAACGAAAAACAAAAGAGAGTATGTTTCGGACGAAAGTAAGAAAGAAAGAAAGAAAAAAGAAAGAAAGAAAGAAAGAAAGAAAGAGTGTTAAAGATTCGCGAGAACGAAAAACAAAAGAGAGTATGTTTCGAACGAATGCAAGAAAGAAAGAACGAAAAAAGAAAGAAAGAGTGATAATGATTCGAGAGAACGAAAAGCAAAAGAGAGTATGTTTCGAACGAAAGCAAGAAAGAAAGAAAGAAAGAGTGATAAAGATTCAGGGAACGCAAAACAAAAGAGAATATGTTTCGAACAAAAAAAAGAAAGAAAGAAAGAAAGAAGTATAAAGATACGAGAGAACGAAAAAGAAAAGAGAGTATGTTTCGAACGAAAGAAAGAAAGAAAGAAAGAAAGAAAAGAAAGAGTGATAAAGATTCCAGAGTAAGAAAAACAAAGACAGTATGTTTCGAACAAGAAACAAGCAAGAAAGAAAGAAAGAAAGAAAGAAAGAAAGAAAGAAAGTGTGATAAAGATTCGAGAGAACGAAAAATAAAAGAGAGTATGTTTTGAACGAAAGAAAGAATGAAAGAAAGAAAGAAAGAGTGATAAAGATTCGAGAGAACAAAAAACCAAAGAGATTATGTTTCGAACGAAAGCAAGAAATAATGAAAGAAAGAAGGAAGGGAACAGTGATAAAGATTCGAGAAAACGAAAAACAAAAGAGAATATGTTTCGAACGAAAGCAAAGAAAGAAAGAAAGAAAGAAAGAAAGAAAGAAAGAAAGAATGAAAGAAAGAAAGAAAAAAAGAAAAAAGAGTGATAAAGATTTGAGAGAACGAAAACCAAAAGAGAATGAGGTTCGAACGAACGGACGAAAGAAAGAAAGAAAGAAAGAAAGAAAGAAAGAAAGAGTGATAAAGATTCGAGAGAACAAAAAACAAAAGAGAGTATGATTCGAACGAAAGCAAGAAAGAAAGAACGAAAAAAGAAAGAAAGAAAAAAAGAAAGTGTGATAATGGTTCGAGAGAACGAAAAAAAAGAGAGTATGTTTTGAATAAAAGCAAGAAAGAAAGAAAGATAGAAAGAAAGAAAGAAAGAAAGAAAGGAAGAAAGAAAGAAAAAGAAAGAAAGTGTGATAAAGAATCGAGAGAACGAAAAACAAAAGAGAGTATACTTTGAAAGAAAAAACGAAAGAAAGAAAGAAAGAAGGAAAGAAAGAGTGATAAAGATTCAAGAGTACGAAAAACAAAAGAGAGTATGTTTCGAACGAAAGAAAGAAAGAAAGAAAGAAAGAAAGAAAGAAAGAAAAAGTGAGAAAGATTCGCGAGAACAAAAAACAAAAGAGAGTATGTTCCGAACGGAAGCAAGAAAGAAAAAAAAGAAAGAAAAAAAAGAAAAAAGAAAGAGTGATAAATATTCGAGAGAACGAAAGAGAAAAGAGAGTATGTTCCGAACGGAAGTAACAAAGAAAGAAAGAAAGAAAGAAAGAAAGAAAGAGTGATACAGATTCGAGAGAACGAAAAAGAAAAGTGCAAGTTTCGAACGAAAGAAAGAAAGAGTGATAAATATTGAGAGAACGAGAAACGAAAGAGAATTTGTTTCGAACGAAAGCAAGCAAGCAAGGAAGAAAGAAAGAAAGAAAGAGAGATAAAGATTCGCGAGAACCAAAAGCAAAAGTGAGTATGTTTCGAACAAAAGCAAGAAAGAAAAAAGAAAGAAAGAAAGAGTGATAAGATAAGAACGAACGAAAAACAAAAGAGAGTATGTTTCGAACGAAAGCAAGAAAGAAACAAAGAGTGATAAAGATTCGAGAGAACGAAAAAGAAAAGGGAGAATGTTTCGAACGAAAGAAATAAATTAAGAAAGAAAGAAAGAAAGAAAGAAAGAAAGATGGAAGAGTGATAAAGATTCGAGAGAACGAAAAAGAAATGAGAGTATGTTTCGATAGAAAGAAAGAAAGAAAGAAAGAGTGATAAAGATTCGATAGATAAAAACAAAAGAGATTCTGTTTCGAACGAAAGCAAGAAAAAAGAAAGAAAGAGTGATAAAGATTCGAGAGAACGAAAAACAAAAAAGTGTTTGTTTTGAAAGAAAGAGTGATAAAGATTGCAGAGTAAGAAAAACAAAGACAGTATGTTTCGAACAAGAAACAAGCAAGAAAGAAAAAAAGAAAGAAAGTGTGATAAAGATTCAAGAGTACGAAAAACAAAAGTGTATGTTTCGAACGAAAGCAAGAAACAAAGAAAGAGTGACAAATATTCGAGAGAACGAGAAACAAAAGAGAGTTTGTTTTGAACGAAAGCAAAGAAACAAAAAAAGAAAGAAAGAAAGAATGAGAGAGAGATAAAGATTCGCGAGATCAAAAAACAAAAGCTAGTATGTTTCGACCGAAACCAAGAAAGAAAGAAAGAAAGAGTGATAAAGATACGAAAGAACGAAAAACAAAAGAGAGTAGATTTCGAACAAAAGCAAGAAAGAAAGAAAGATAGAAAGAAAGAAAGAAAGAGTGATAATGATTCGAGAGAACGAAAAACAAAAGAGAGTATGTTTCGAACGAAAGCAAGAAAGAAAGAAAAAAAGAAAGAAAAAAAGTGATAAAGATACGAAAGAACGAAAAACAAAAGAGAGTATGTTTCGAACGAAAGCAAGAAAAAAGATAGAAAGAAAGCAAGAAAAAATGAAAGATTGATAAAGATTCGAGAAAACGAAAAACAAAAGTGAATATGTTTCGAACGAAAGTAAGAAAGTAAAAAAGAAAAAAGAAAGAAAGAAATAAAGAGTGATAATGAATCGAGAGAACGAAAAACAACAGAGAGTATGATTCGAAAGAAAGCAAGAAAGAATGAAAGAAAGAAAGAGTGAGAAAGATTCAAGAGAACGAAAAACAAAATAGATTATTTTCGAACGAAAGCAAGCAAGCAAGCAAGAAAGAAAGAAAGAAAGAAAGAAAGAAAGAAAGAAAGAGTGATAAAGATTCGTGATAACGAAAAACAAAAGAGAGTAAGTTTCAAACGAAAGAAAGAAAGAGTGATAAAGATTCGAGAGAAGGAAAAACAACAGAGAGTATGTTCCGAACGGAAACAAGAAAGAAAGAATGAAAGAAAGAAAGAAAGAAACAAACAAACAAACAAACAAACAAAAAAAAGAAAGAAAGAGTGATAAAGATTCGAGAGAACGAAAAACAAAAGAGATTTTGTTTCGAACGAAAGAAAGAAAGAAAGAAAGAAAGAAAAAAAAAGTGATAAAGATACGAAAGAAAGAAAAACAAAAGTGAGTATTTTCCAACGAAGGTAAGAAAGAAAGAAAGAGTGATAAAGTTTCGAGAGAACGAAAAACAAAAGTGTATTTTTCGAGCGAAAGTAAGAAAGAAAGAAAGAAAAAAGAAAGAAAGAAAGAGTGATAAATATTCGAGAGAACAAAAAACAAAAGAGATTATGTTTCGAACGAAAGCAAGAAAGAAAGAAAGAGAGAAATAAAGGAAGAAAGAAAAAAAAGAAAGAAAGTAAGATTGATAAAGATTCGAGATAACGAAAAACAAAAGAGAGTATGTTCCTAACGGAAGCAAGAAAGAAAGAAAGAAAGAAAGAAAGAAAGAAAGAAAGAAAGAAAGAAAGAAAAAAAGAAAGAAAGAGTGATAAAGATTCGAGAGAACGAAATACAAAAGAGAGTTTGTTTCGAACGAAAGCAAGAAAGAAACAAAAAGTGATAAAGATTCGAGAGAACGAAAAACAATAGAGAGTAAGTTTCGAACGAAAGCCAGAAAGAAAGAAAGAAACAAAGAAGAAAGAAAGAAAGAGTGATAAATATTCCAGAGAACGAAAAACAAAAGAAAGTATGTTTTGTACGAACGAACGAACGAACGAAAGAACGAAAGAAAGAAAGAAAGAAAGATAAAGATTCGCGAGAACGAAAAACAAAAGAGAGTATGTTTCGAACGAAAGCAGGAAAGAAACAAAGAAAGAAAGAAAGAGTGATAAAGATACGAAAGAACGAAAAACAAAAGAGAGTATGTTTCGAACGAAAGCAAGAAAGAAACAAAAAGTGATAAAGATTCGAGAGAACGAAAAACAATAGAGAGTATGTTTCGAACGAAAGCCAGAAAGAAAGAAAGAAACAAAGAAGAAAGAAAGAAAGAGTGATAAATATTCCAGAGAACGAAAAACAAAAGAAAGTATGTTTTGTACGAACGAACGAACGAACGAAAGAACGAAAGAAAGAAAGAAAGAAAGAAAGAGTCATAAAGTTTCGAGAGAATGAAAAACAAAAGAGAGTATGTTTCGAACGAAAGCCACAAAGAAAGAAGTGAGAAAGTTTCGAAAGTACGAAATATACAAGTGAGAATGTTTCGAACGAAAGCAAAATGATGGAAAAAGAAAAATTACAAAGAAAAAAAGAATGAATGAAAAAATGAAAAAAAAAAGAAAGAAAGAGGTGAGAAAAAGAATGATATTAGAAAGGAAGAGAGATAGCTGTTAAAGAAAGAAAGAAAGAAAGAAAGAAAAATACTGGTAGAAAAGAAGAGAGAAATGAGAATCAAGTAATTTATGAAAATGGTTAATTAAAAAAATGAAATGAGAAAGACAGAAAAATGATAAATTTTAGAAATCGAAACGCGAAACAACGAAACGAAGAAAAAAAAAACTAAGAAACAAATACTAAACGACTTAAACAAACAAAAAAAAACAAGGACAAGAAAGAAAAAAAAAAACGGAACGAAATAACAATAATAAAAAGCAAAAAGAGAATTAACAGATGAATAATAAATAAACGAACTTCTCCAGAAGGAAGCGACTGACAAGAACAAAACAGCGAAAATAAGAAACACAATAGAATTGATTCAAAGCCTAATCCATAAACAAAGAAAACACTTACACAGAAAAAAAAAGCAAGAAAAGAAAAAAATATGAAATGCCTAAACCTCGGTAAATAATATCCTTTATCGATCCAACAGGAAGACATAGTACGGAAGACTTTAAAGACCAACACGAACATAAAACGGAAGAAAATCCGAGATTTAAAAGCCCGACGTCAGGAGGAAATAGAAAAAGACGGACAAAAAAAAAAAAAAAAAAAAAGAAATTCGAAAAGTCGGAATTGAATGGAATAGCAGTACGAAACGAAAGCCTTGAACATCGACAGGCGTTCAAGTTAATACAGGATAAAAGGGAAATACAGTCCGGTCCACTTTGAATGGTTTTATCAGCTCTCGACCAAACCGAACGTTTTACTTATCTAAAGGCAATTAGCTAATTAACTTCTATCTAATCGTCCTTTCGGCTTAAGAAAACGTTTTAATCTGTAATGGGTCGTTGTTTCAAACATAAATATTGCCAGGAAAAAGCAATAAAAATGAGGAAAAAAAATTGAAATAAAAAAGAACGGCTGAAGCTTAATATAGAAATAAACGATTGAACCTGACCAAAAAGGATTTAACCCGAAGATAAGCCCTGTCTTTTATTTGCAAGAGTTTTATTGTTAAAGTTGAAGTCTATATTATTTGCATTATTTGCATTACGCGGACTGCTATCTTCATCTTCATTGCTATATTCACTTCCGGGTGTCAAATTATTTCCCTTTAACTTTCTTCTCCAAGTTTTTGTTTCACCACTGCTGTAGCCTGGTATTGAACTCACACCACTTTAGGTCTACTCTTTTGATCACCGAGGACACATAGCCTAGTAAAAAAAAGACGTTGGTTAGATCCAGTGACTAGACCCAAAGAGTTGTGACTTCAATGCCAGACCACAGAAATGGTGAATCAAAACCTTGGAGAGTTTAGTTAAAGAAAATAAGCTGAGACATACGGAAGAGGCATGGCACGAGGAACTAGAACAATCCACCCCGGGGCAAGAAATAAATTGTTCGGTTCGAAATTCCAATCACTTGAAGAAGGCCGGAGCGTACAACGGACGAAATTGTGAATATGGCAATGAAGATGAAGATAACAGTCCGAATAATGTTAGTAATGCAAGTAATCATAATACTTCATCTCAGAAATATAGAGGCCGAAACACTGTGAATATTGCAATGAAGATGAAGATAAAAGTCTGAATAATGCAAGTAATCATAATACCTCATCTCAGAGATACAGAGGTCGAAACTTTGTAAATATGGCCACGAAGATGAGGATAATAGTCCGAATAATGTAAATGATACCTCATCTCAGAGATATAGACAGATATTGTTGTCTGTATGTCTTAAATGATAACCTATGCATTTTTTGTCTTTGTTTACTAGATTTTTAGCCAGTTTTTATAACATGTTCTCTTTCATAAAGGTAACGGGATTTTCATGTTTGATCAAGGAACAGTAAATTTCCAGCACTTCTACGGTATTTTTATTCTAGTAATACCCCTTCCAAAACGTTGAATTGTTCTGAAATTCTCACCACATTGTATGTTGTTCAAACTAAACAACTTGTAGTCCGCAATAGTACGTATTGCTTGTGCTACTACATAAATCGTCACGCTTGCCTTCTATCTAGTATGCTAAAGTGGTACTGTTTCTGTTTCATACTGAAATCCAAATTGGAAACGTCGGTGTCGTGTAATATATCAGTAAGCTTGTCTTGCTCGATCAATTACAACTTCCATACTTACTGGGCTATCCATACTTTCGGCTTTGTGCAACATCTAAACTAAGCGTAGAAAATCATTATTCGTAAGTTTGTCTCACTATATCAGTTACAACTGAAAAGTGACATCTATCCTCATTAGGTACCCTATATTTTCGCCCTTGTGTCACATATATGTTACACTCGGAAAATAAGTAGGACAGCGCATATGGTTTATATTGGCTACTATTATTATTCCCCAGTACGGAGTTTTTGATGTTTAAAATAATACTACTTTTTATCTAGTTATTATAACGTTTCCTATTTGTTTTTCACACGAAGAGTAATAGGTTTCATTGTTGATCAAGATACATTAAACTTCTAGCAACCTCCACGGTATTTTATTTTATTAATACGCTTTTCTAGAACGTTCAATTTTCGATGAAATCGTTGTATGTTGCTCGACTTGTTATCTGAACGATTATTAGTCCATAATAAAACGTATTAGTTGTGTGACTGCATTTCTCGTCACGCCTACCACACATCGGGAATACTACAATTGCACTGTTTCTCTTTCATACTGAAATTCAAATTGGAGACATCAATGTGATGTGATATGGTAGTCAGCTTGTTGTGCTAGATGACTTAAGACTTAGTAGTGAATTCGACCTCACAGAGTGTTCCATACTTTTGCGTTATTAAAGCTACACTTCGAAAATCATTATTAGCAAGTTTGTTTCGCTAGATCAATTACGAGCGAACAGTGAGTTTGATCCTCACTGCGTGTACTATACTTTCGGCCTTGAACCACCTGTAATTTATACACAAAAAAGCACCAAACAGAAATTCTTTACCAAGAGAAAATGTTTCTTGTATTAATAAGTAGAACAACGCATATAGTTTGTATTGACTACTATTATTATTCCCCAAATAAATAATTTTTGTTTTTCCTTTCAAATTCATACGACTTTTTATCCATACGAACAGTAACGGGTAACGTTCATGGTTTTATTTTAGTAATGATGTTTCTAGAACGTTCAATTTGTGAGATTGTGACAATATTGTTTGTTGCTTCAACAATTATATGAAAGACAAGTAGTCCGTGAACGAAGGCATTCGTTTTGTGACTGCAGTACATTTAATCGCATTGTCTTTGTTTCATAATCAAATTCAAATTAGCCGAATTTTCACGAAGATAAATGGTTTCTGGTAGTAATAAGTATCATAACAGATATGGTTTGATTTGACTACTATTATTAAACATCAGTGAGTTAATTTTGCCAACATTTTACTTGTCAGTAATGGAATAAATAATGAACCCTCACTTTCTTAGCATCTTGCAGACTCAGGTTTTCGTACCAAGCAAAAACTTCTTACTGATTAATTTTGAGCAAGAAACATCGTTTTTACCAAGAAATCTTGCGTTTTCGCTAATTGCTGATTCATCAATTCACGAACAAAAAATTATTGTAATTTTTTTTTTCTATTTTTTCTTGTAGAGCAAAGGACCTTCAACTAACCCCGTCAAAAATATAGTTATTTAAAAAATACCATATATTTCCAAACACATATATGGCTGTTCATTAATTTTTCTCCTTTTTGGATGATCAGGGTTCTCCACAGCTTCCACTGTTGCCCTTTAGCAGCGTTTCGCCTTTTACATAAACTCCCACACACCTGTTCCACCATCCGTTCACTTGAGCTCATCAGATGAATTCCTAATCAATCAGTTTAAAAAAAAAACAACCCACACGGTAATCCACCGTTACACTTGTCTATGAATAGAGATAAATAGTATGTCATCCTCTAGGAGGCATGCCATAATGTTTGAGGACAAGCAACGGATAAGATATACAGATGACATAGTGTTGATAGCAGAGAAAAGTAGAAGAAAGAAGGTAGCGAGGGAAAGCGAGAAGAATGGACTGAATACAAACTACAAGAAGACAGAATGCATGGTTGTCAGCAAAAGAATGAGGCCAAAATGCAAATGGGGGATATTAAAATCAAACAACTACAAACATTTAAATATCTGTGGCGTGTTCTAACCAAAATCAGAAAATATTTTTAGAGTGTAAGAATTTTTCTTTTTTTTAAATTATAATGATTTAGTGATAAGAATTAACCCATATAATGGGGGTATAAAATAGGGGATCAATTCTATATTTTAATCCATATATAAACTGATCCCTCACTTTAAGGCCACGGTTGTTCCTATATATTTCTATTCCAGAGAATGTAAATAAATCTAAAAGACATGCCTGTGTCGCTAATCTTAATTTCATTGATTGATTGATTCGTTTTCTACGGCTTATCAACAAACAAGAAATTATGTGGATATAAAGTGGGGGATCAATTTTGTATTACAATCAATATATAAATTGATCCCTCACTTTGTGGCCACGGTAGTTTCTATACATTTCTATTCCAGAGAATATAAATAAATCTCAAAGACATGCCTGTGTAGCCAATCAGTATTTCATTGATTCGTTTTCTATGGCTTATCAACAAACAAGAAATTATCATGTGTATATAAAGTGGGGGATCAATCCTATATTAAAATCAATATATAAACTGATCCCTCACTTTGAGGCCACGTTTGCCCCTATACATTTATATTCCAGACAATGTAAATAAATCTAAAAGACATGCCTGTGTAGCTAATCAGTATTTCATTGATTGATTGATTCGTTTTCTATGGCTTATCAACAAACAAAAAATTATAATGTGGATATAAAGTGGGGGATCAATTCTATATTACAATAAATATATAAACTGAGTCCTCATTTTCAGGCCACGGTAGTTTCTATGTATTTCTATTTCAGAGAATGTAAATAAATCTAAAAGATATGCCAGTGTAGCTAATCAGTATTTCATTGATTCATTTTCTATGAATTATCAACCCTTTGCAGGTTAATAAAGCGAAATAATATATTTAGATTGAAAGTCTTGTCGAGAGTTAATAATGGTTCAGTAATACACGTATTAATAATTAACCCATAGCTGGGGAGAAAAGGTGGATTTTCCCACTGGTATTGGCGTGTAAAGGGAATATAACGAACCCAAAGCGAATTGGAACTTGGCTCTCCGATTAACAGTTCTAAGCCGTTATATCTTACATCAAATGCATATACAAGCATAGAGCACCTGCTTATTTTCAAGTTGTCATCCATTTACGTATTGAAAAGGTTCAACATTGCTAAGATTTGGAGATATCACGGGAACCAATATTTCAACTTGATGTGGTCATGAGCCAAAAAAAAAAAACTTTGAATAAATGGCGAATATATAATTAAATGAAATGGAATTGGAAAATATTCTTGGAAAGATAAATTTGATGAACAAAAATGGAAATAATCTAGGATTTAATGTTATAATGCTTTAAATTTTCTACAAACAAAAGATTATAACCAGATAAGCGTTCATAGACTGACAAAAGTTTACTGACTAACAACAGCTCATCGACAGACAAAAGTACAGTGACTGAAAAAAGCTTATAGACAGACAAAAGCACCAGGGCTGACATAAGCTTTTAGTAAAAGACTTATAGACTGACAAAGACTCATAGGCTAACGTAAGATTTTAGTAAAAACCTTATAAACAAACCAAACCTAATTGTCTGACAAAAGCTTATAGCCTGCCAAAAGCTCTGAGACTGACCAAATCTCACAGACAAAATCCCATAAGCTGTCATAATTTTTTTTTAACATACAACGTATGTTAGCATGTGCGATACCCTGTCTTCATGAGCCGCCGACCAGGGATGATATCACGGTTTCGGTGGCAATGGCGGGACCGCAACCCCTGGCGCCACCAGCAGCGTTTTCCACCAGGCAGGGTATGAAGATAAGCTAACTAATTGTTCCTTTAAGTAAAATCTATCTGCAATGAATAATAATAATAATAAGCTCTTATTAAAACGCTTTTAGAATGACAAAAGCTCATAGGCTGACATAAGCTCTTAGTAATATATATATATATATAGACTGACAAAAAAATCATAGACTTTCAAAGGACTGACAGAGGTTCACTGGCAAAAGTTCATTGATGCAAAAATGTTCATATACTGATAAGATCTCATAGATGGGCAAAAGTTCTTAGACTGACAAAATCTTATAGACTAACAAAAGATAACAGATAACAGATAACAGATCATAGGCCGAGATAAGATTTTAGTAAAAAGCTCATAGACTGACAATAGCCCATATGCTGACATGAACTGTTAATAAAATTCTTATACTGAGAAAAGCTCATAGGCTGACAAGCTTTTAATAAAAAAAAGGTTATAGTCTGGCAAAAAACTTGTAAACTGTCAAAACCCCTTAGACTTACGTAAGCTGATAGCCAAAAGCTCATAGGCTGAAATAAGATTTATTAAAAAGCTTAGAGACTGAAAAAATCTCATAGGCTGACCTAAACTTTCAATAAATAGATTATAGACTAACAAAAGCTAATTGGCTGACATAAGCTTTTAGTAAAAAGCTCGTGGATTAAGAAAAGATCATAGGCTGACATAAACTATTATTAAAATTCTTAAATACAGATAAAAAGTCCATAGGCTGAGATAAGTTTTTAGTAAAAGGTATATAGACTGACAAAAACTCATCGTCTGACATAAGCTCATAGTCTGAAAAAATCTCATAGGGAGACATAAGCTTTTAGTAAAAAGCTAATAGTCTGACAAACGCTCATAGGTTTATAGTCTGACAAAGCTTATAATCAGACAAACTCATCATCTGGCAAAATCTAATAGGCTGACAAAGCATTGACTGACATACGCTTTTATTTGAAAGCTCATGGACTGACAAAAACTCATAGGCTGACAAGCTATTAGTAAAATGCTTACAGACTGACAAAAGCTCATAGGCTGAAAAGCTATTAATAAAATGCTTATAGACTGACAAAGCTCATTGGCTGACAAAGCTCATTGATTGACGTAACCTTTGAGTAGAAAGCTCATAGCTTGACAAAAGTTCATAGACTGAGAAACTATTAGTAAAATGCTTATAGACTGACAAAATCTAATAGGCTTACAAAGTTCATTGGCTGACATAATCTTTTATTGGAAAGCTCATAGACTAACAAAAGTTAATAGGCTGACAAGCTATTAGTATTATGCTTATAGACTGACAAATGCTCATAGGCTGACAAAGCTCATTGGCTGACATAAGCTTTTAGTAGAAAGCTCATACACTGACAAAAGCTCATATGCTGACAAGCTCTTAGTAAAATGTTTATAGACTGATAACGCTCATAGGCTGACAAAGCTCATAGGCTGACAAGCTATTAGTAAAATGCTTACAGACTGACAAAAGCTCATAGGCTGACAAGCTATTAGTAAAATGCTTATAGACTAACAAAAGCTCATAGGCTGACAAAGCTCATTGGCTGTCATAAGCTTTTAGTATAAAGCTCATAGACTAACAAAAGTTTATAGGCTGACAAGCTATTAGTAAAATGCTTATAGACTGACAAAATCTAATAGGCTTACAAAGCTCATTGGCTGACATAAGCTTTTATTGGAAAACTCATAAACTGACAAAAGTTCACAGGCTGACAAACTGTTAGTAAAATGCTTATAGACTGAAAAGCTCATAAGCTGACAAAGCTCATAGGCTGACGAGCTATTAGTAAAATGCTTATAGACTGACAAAAGCTCATAGGCTGACAAAGCTCATTGGCTGACACAAGCTTTTAGTAGAAATTCCATAGACTGTCAAAAGCTGATAGGCTGATATAAGCTTTTAGTAAAAAGTATATAGACTGACAAAAGCTGATAATCTGACATTAACTTTTAGACTGTAAAAAGATCTTAGACTGACCATAGGCCATATATTGAGATAAGCATATATTCTGACAAAATCTCATAGGCTGTAAAAAGCTCATAGACAAAAGCCTCTAGACTAATTTTCTACAAACAAAAGATTATAACCAGATAAGCGTTCATAGACTGACAAAAGTTTACTGACTAACAACAGCTCATCGACAGACAAAAGTACAGTGACTGAAAAAAGCTTATAGACAGACAAAAGCACCAGGGCTGACATAAGCTTTTAGTAAAGCTTATAGAATGACAAACGAAATATACGTTGAACTGCGCATAAGTATAGATCGTGCTGTATTATCTTCAAATACTATATCATCATTCATGATAGAAGTTTTCAATCAGACTCAAGTCAGGCGTCACTACGCTTTAAGTGGGATTCTGACGCTAGTGATCGTTTTATGACAACATTGAGTCGTCTGGCGAATAGGATGCGTGTAGCTTTTGTGGCGTCAATAAAAACTTAAACCACTGTCGACTACGAAGCTTTAGGGACAAAGGAAATCTGTGTGAGATCGACATAAAAACAATATCTTCTTGAACAACCTCTACATGTCTCTACATGCAGAGTTAAAGAGACATTTATGCTTAATAAAATCAAAATTGATGCAAGAAATTGAAGCACAAGTACACATCGTTCATTTAGATAAACATGAATCCATTATTTACATTGTTCTTTTTTGTTGTTATCACAACGTTTCGAACTATTGCACCCCAGTCTTCTTCAGGTGTATATCGATCCATGTAACCTATAGGAAATTCCAAACAGAACCGTGTATTTAATCTACGAGGGTAGACAGTTCTCGTCCCACTGATCTCTTCTAGTTGTTATTTTAGTATTGCGAAACTATTTCCCACTCGTTTCCACTGAGCCAAAATACACACTGGCATGTCTAGGGATTAAGAATCGTGAATGTATATACCAATTTACTTGAAATCAGTGGAAACAGGCCGAGCAATAACTGAGCCATAGTAAAAACACAATTTTTTGGTTGATTTTGTTTCGCGGCATATCAACACCTCTGTGAGTTATTTAATGTCGAAATTTAAATATTTAGAATACAATTTTATGACTTCAACTAAATATATTTTGAACGTACTTGTATGCCTTCAACTACGGAAAAATGTATTGTTGGTCATTTTACTATAAATATGTATAGTTGGTTGATTGATTTTGTTTAGTGGCATATCAACACCTCTATGGGTTATTTAATGCCGAAATCTAAATATTTTGAACACTATTTTATGGCTTCAACTAAATATATTTTGAACGCAATTGTATGCCTTCAACTACATATAAAATGTATTGTTGGTCATTTTGCATTAAATATGTTTTATTGGTTGGCTGATTTTGTTTAGCGGCATATCAACACCTATATGGGTTATTTAATCTCAAAACTTAAATATTTTAAACGTAATTGTATGCCTTAAACTATAGATAAAATCTGTTATTGGCCATTTTATTATCAATATGTAATTTTGATAATTTTTATTATAAATAGTTATTGCTGCTAATACTGTTTTTTTATTATTTTTTTTTTGATAATGGGGTCAGTATTTTCCCACAACCGAGGCTCTAACAGGTGCTACCACGCTTGGTCAGGGAGAATCAAAGGGCATGCTGCCGGATGTAGTTTACCGTCATACCCAGAATTATGAGGTTCTGCTGACGGGTGTTGAGAATACCGTCGACATAAAATAGTAAGAGGCATGAGAATTTTGTTGGAAACAAAGCAGAGAATTCTGAACTATTTTGTGATATCTAATCTCGTATATGGCTGTGAAAACTAGAGAATCTCTTAAAATATGAAGAAGAGACTTCACCCGATCAAGAGATGCTGGAGATAAAGTATTATTAAACAAAAGAGAGAATGTCGAATGAGAATCATCATTATACCAAGGACTACCAAAGGCTACTAAAAATAAAAATTAGATAAGATATCCTGAGATATTTTTGACACTCTATAAGCTTTTGTTCTATGAACTTTTAACCTTTGATCAAAATATAAGATTTTGCCTGTCTATAAGCTTTTGTTAAGAGCTTGTGTCTGCCATGAGATCTTGTCTAAGTGTCTGTCTATGAGATTTCGTCCATGAGCTTTTGTCTATGAGAATTTGTCACGAAGTTTTTGTCCGTCTATGAGCTTTTGTATATGAGTATTTTTCTATGAGATTTTATCCGTCTATGAGGTTTTGTCTTTAAGAGTTTATCCGTCTATAAAATTTAGTCTAAGTGATTTTATCTGTCTGTAAGATTTATCTATTAAATTTTTGTCTGTCAATAAGCTTTGATCAAAATTCGAGCTTTTGAAACTTTGTCTATGAGCTTTTGTCCGTCTATGAGATTTTTCTAACAGCTTTTGTCTATGTCTGAGCTTTGGTCTAAAAGTTTTTGCCCGTCGATGAGATTTGTTACTCTATAAACTTTCATGAACGAAAAACAAAAGAACGAAAGAAAAAAAATAAATAAAGGAAGAATGTTGTTATGGTTCGGTTCCTTGTAGCACGGTGATAGTCCAAGGTAGAACCAATAAAGAAGAACTCGAATACGGATATGGAATAACATAGATATATTACAAACAGGAATGTAGACAGAGAAGTAGAAGTGTTAATATGAACAATGAGGTTTGGTAGAGAGAACAATGTAATCTCGACCAGTATCACTATTCCAATGTCTTGTAGTAATTGTCTGAACGCGACTCTGTTTCGGACTGCCTCTGACTCGACTGACTGACTCGCTCGCTCTGACTGACTGACAGACTCCTGACAGACTTCACTCCAGACTTCAGAATGGTATGATATTTAGCAATTGCTGGAAATATGAAATATGTTAGGATTAAGGGTTAGGGTTAGGATTAGGAGTTAGGATTAGGGTTAGCAGTTAAAGGCAGTCTACTTATGTATCAAAGATCATTAACGATGTTTTATGCAAAAAATTTAAAAAATCATCAAATAGTAATTTTAATGTTTGTAAACAGATTTGATGTCATTTAAAAACAGTAAACATGTCATCGTTTTTTCTAGGGATTTTCCAGCAATAATGAGTGCATCGTAGTTTATGGTAGGTCACAAGAGTTAGACGTCTGAAAGAATCAGCACATATGCTAGGCTATGGGGATCCTCTGAATAGGCCTAGCATACAAATAGACACGATATGGAATCCGTATGGAGTAATGGATAGGGGCACAGATTGAGGAATCAATGAGCCGAGTTCGAATTCCAATTGGATCTTTTACATTCACTTACGTCTAATATCCTTGGGAAAGGTATGAATTCTCTTCCCCGTCC
>OZ010613.1:7696534-7699034 GCA_963932145.1 Acanthosepion lycidas | reverse complement strand
AGAAGAATTCATCATCAGGTAGGGTTAGGTTTAAGGTTCCTGCGGTCAAAGTGGTTAAAAACGTTGGCTCCTCTATTTGGTGAACTTCAAAGTCATTTGGTGGAATACCATTATGATGTAATAAAAAATTTAGAAAATTACATTAAAGACTGAATAATGAATGATAAATTTATAAGGTCATCTTTTAAAAAGTTGTTGAATTTTGCATTAATATATTTATAAGCTTATATAAAGGGTATACATAAAAACATCTTTAATATCGTGGGGTAGACTATATTTTTTTTTATACCCTGTCTACTCAGGATGAAGAAAATTATTTGATGAGATTTTATCAAAGTAACTGCTTAATGTAATACAAAAAGCTTAAAGTGTGCATCATATCACCTCATGCAAGGCAGTAAAGCCACTAAGACACAAGGAATTAATGAGTGTGAAAGAATAACAAAAAAAAACAAAACATTATTAAGGAGCGAGAAGAATAAAAGAAGAGGAATCAAGAAGACAGTAGATATTGACATAGCATTTAAATTTGTTTTCTAACCATTTGACCCCAAGCAAGGCAGTAAAGCCACTAAGACATAAGGGGTTACTAAGTGTGAAAGAATAAGAAAAAAAGAGAAACATGTTTAAGGAAAGAGAACGATAGAAGAGTAATCAAGAAGACATTAGATAACGATTGACATTGCATTTCAATTTATTTTCCAATCATTTGACCCCAAGCAAGGCAGTAAAGCCACTAAGGCACAAAGGGTTACTGAGTGTGAAAGAATAAAAAAAAAGAAACATTATTAAGGAGTGAGAATAATAGAAGAGTAATAAAGAAGACAGTAGATAGCGATTGACATTGCATTTAAATATGTTTTCTAATCATTTCACCCCATGCAAGACAGTAAAACCACTAAGACAGAAGGGGTTATTGAGAGTGAAAGAATAAGAAAAAAAGGCAAATATTATTAAGGAGTGAAAACTATAGAAGAAGAGTAATCAAGAAGACATTAGATAGCGATTGACATACCATTTAAATTTATGAAGATCAAACTTCACTGAAAACGAAGTGAGAAGTGAAAGAGATGAAAATCTTAGCGTAGAATTCCCGGTTAGATCTAGCCAATTCAACTGTGAATTGAAGAGACCTTGCCGCCAATCTAGTACTGCGTTTAAATTCATAAAGTCTAGTCCCCTTATCAGAGTGATTATCCGAACAGTTACTATGAGTGTATTTATAGAAATGACAGAGGGAATCTACATTATGCTGAAGCCGAGACGCTAGATAATATTGAATCTTTAGATTTTATCAAGAATCTGTAAATATACTGCAGAAGCTGCAGGCAATATATGACAATAATAAAATTAATAATATTACATCATTTATTTATTTTTATTTTTTATTTTTTTGATTTGGACATTCACCGTTCATAAACTATTGTAGAATGACGGCCAGAACTTCCCATGAAATTTTAAACGGAAAAAAAGTATGAATGAAAATGCAAATGATATTTAAAAAATCACGTGTTTATTTTGCTAAGGGCGGAGAAAAACGAGTCGGTCTCTTTCGTGATTTGCTATCGAATTTGAAATTATAATATAAAACCAGAAATAAATATAAGAAAGAAAGATTTCAAAAATTTTTCTTTTTCTAAAAATAACTGCGCATGCGCGTCAAAGTTCTGCTTTTTCAAGTTTGAAGGACGTCAACAAACCACAAGTGTTTCGGAAGGATTTACAAGGAAAACTGAAGGACGTAAAATATTGGAAAACATTAAAGTTAAAAGGACTTGATTTACCCGAAGTGATCACGTATCTGTCTTTCGGAGATATAACAAAAATTGCTCAAGCCCACTAAAACTTTAAATATAAATACACACACGTACATACACACGTGTACACATACACATTAAAATATGTGAATAAAGAATAAAGGAAAATTTATCTCAGTCAATGTGTTTCATCATCTGACGGATTTTATCGGGGCAAATATATTTTATTTCACAACAAGTATTTATTAATAAAAGTAAAATGTAGGGAAATATCGTTAAGTTTTCAAAATTTTAAATTTTAAAACGCCCTAAAAATTTAACTCTTGAAAAGTTAGCGATATCTTCGAGTCAATTTTTTTTCCGTTTATGAATAAATGTTGCAAAACAGAATCCTTACACTTACCATGATAAAATTCCGCACCAAATCCCCGCGGAGGCGTGCATCGTTCTCAGAATTTTCCAGGATTATTTTACCTAAATTTGGCGATAAACTAAACAAAATATAAGACACGATAAAATTCACTTAGAAAACAGAAACAAACAATAAATTACCTTTCCTAGATATCAAATTAGACCGTAATGACAATAGCTTAAAATAAGTATTCATCGTAAATCAACTAATAAAAATGATTTCATAAATTCCTATTCTCTCCATAACAACAAAATAAAATCTGGAATCATCGGATTTTGTTTGTTTAATTAATATACACAGGCAAATCCATATTCTTATTTCTGAATTTGCA
>OZ010613.1:7669034-7691534 GCA_963932145.1 Acanthosepion lycidas | reverse complement strand
AAATGAGCTGACTCATTTTGTAGTTCACCAATAGAAGGGTTAACCAATCAGAGAGCTCAAAATATTCAATGCGGCATGTATAAAGGCAGCCATTTTGTTATTTTTTTCCCAAAATATCTTCACTTTAACCTGATTTAAAGAAATAACAGCCGCTACTTTCTCCGAGTCTACACTGCCAACCTCTGATATTGAAGAGATTACGGACTTCACTGGATTCCATATTCAGAGACTACGGCAAACATGGTCAACAAAGAAGAGGCGGGGAAGAAGTAAAGAAGGAGAAAGAAGTGGACAAACGTCAAAACAAAGATGGAGGGAAGTAAAAATAATGGAATAAAGAAGTTCATGGTTAGACGAAATAACTGGCTTAAACATTTAAAGTCCGTCTAGAGATTATATGAAAAACAGGTATTGTCAAATATTTTATGTAAAATTATTAGATATATGTTATCCAATGAAATAATTTGTACTATTATGTATAGCAAGTAAGCATGAAAGCAGTTAAGTCCCAAGTTTCAATTTCAGATTGATATTTAGGATTTTTTCAGTAATTATAGCAATTTGCAGTGTCAAGAGATTATTTGCAAGAACTAGAATTTCGTATTATGGCTCGTAAAAAAGAACTAACAATGAATGAAAAGAACTATATAATCAAATAAATTAGCAAAGGAAAGTCTTCGCTTCAAATTTCTAAGGATTTTTCAAATCCTTAGAAATTTGAAGGGATCATCGAACAATCAAGAAAATATGTCAAATGGGAATTCAACCAAGGAAAAAAAAAGTCTCAGGCTGAATTCAGGAATTTAACAAAGCGAGATTTATCATATATCCGAAGAGAATTAATAAGAAACCCAAATGCATCAAGTGCGTTCATATTTGAGGCCGTTAGAGCTCCTATGGTGTCAAGAGAAACAAGGTGTAAAGCATTAAGGAAGTTTGCTGATGTAAAATATCAAATAAAGAAACCCATTTTAACAAAAACATAAGGAAAGAAGATTGCAGTGGGCAAGAAAAATACATAACTGATTTCAGTAAAGTGCTTTTTACAGACGAATCAAGGATCACCCTCGATGGGCCCCGATGGATGGGTTTGCAAGCAACATGACACAAGAAAATTTTTTAAACGACAACAAGGCGACGGTGGGATCATGATATGGGCTGGGATTATTGGTAATGAGCTTGTGGGTCCATTTAAACTGAAAGACGGGGTTAAAATGAATTCCAAAAGTTATCGTGATTTTCTAGAGCAATATTTCTTTGAATGGCTTGATAACCAGTCTTTAGTCAAGCGTAGATCTATGATCTTTATGCAAGACAACGCACCAAGTCATGCATCAAAGTTTACTAAATACTGGTTGAAAGAAAAGGGATTTGTTGAAGATTCTCTTATGGACTAGCCTTCAAATAGCTGTGACTTGAATCCCATTCGAAACCGGTGGAGCATCCTCAAGAGAGATATTTATTCTAATGGAAGGCAATTCAACAGCAAATGTGACCTCTAGGGAGCAGTTAAATTTTCTGCAAACAACTTACCAGCCGCTAAAATTGCAAATCTATCATCAGATGTTAACAATAGGCTTCTAAGAGTTATTGAAAAAAAGAGCATTTGTGCAATGAATTTTAGGAGGTTCTTATTATTTTTTGTTAATATATCTTTTATTTTTAAAATAAAATGTTTTTTTTATGTTTTTCCTTTAAGAAATTGACGAATTTGTTCTAAAATCTTTTCATATTATTTTTTTACATTAGTTTTATAAGGTATAATAATGTAAAAGTATAAAAATAAATAGTTGCAAATAAAATACTGACAGTTAAATTAGTCTGTTTTGTTAACTTAGTAATATTTTTTGCAACCAAAAACAATAGTTTTCTCTATCACTATATATCTAAGTTAATAATATTGAGTAGAATCTAAACAAAATCATAATAGGACTTTTAACATTAAAGACGCAACTCTTTATACCAATTCATAACTTGCATATAATCTCTAGACTGTTTATTTATTGACTAAGAAGTTGCTGGACATCCATTAGCTTCTAAAACTGTTTTGATTCTACGTGGAATGGAATCAAATTAATTTTGAATTGTTTCCAGTGGAATTTTATACCATTCTTTAATCAAAATCTCAGAAAGTTACTTCAGCGACGATGGGGAAGGAAATATGTTCCTCTTTCTCTGCTCTAGAACTTCCCATAATCGTTCAATTATATTGAGATCATTTGATTGTGCTGGCCATGGAAGATGTTTAATTAGGTATTAATGCTCATCAAACCAAGATTTCATTTTTTTTGCATTGTCTATGGGTGCGTTATTATCTTGGAATATAGCATTCTCTGGCAACAGTAGAGTAGCCATTGTAAGGACATTGTCATTGAGAATATCGAGGTATTTATCAGCAGTAATTTTAACATTAACGGTGATGATAAGATCAAAAGTATACTAAAAATTGCCGCCCAAATCATCACTGAGTCACCCGCATATTTGACTGTCGGGGTCATAGGCTTCACGCGGTGTTCTCCAGACATAAACACGCCCTTTTGTAGGAAATAACGTGAAAGAAGACTCATCAGACTAAATAAGGTTTTTCCATTTCTTGAGTGTCCAATTTTTGTGGTCATCACACATTTTTTTTTTTTTTAAACTTGGCGTTCGACTTTGCTTGCTTTCTTGCTTATAACGGCATTCACACGGGGTAGATTGAGCCGGCTCCAATATTGGAGTTTCATGGGAATTTGGAATTCACAAGCGGTCCCCAAACCCGCATGTATAGGCTTCAGGTCAGTTCCCAGGAAACCGACAGCCCGACACCCCGACAACAGCACATGAGATTATAGTGGTGAAGGTTTCGTGCAGGTTACGTTCCCCAAACGACCCTCTGCAGGTTTTGAATTCAGAGTTTTCCTTCTCCTAGACCAGTTGCCATCCAAGGCTATAGAACCCATCTGCCCTGCTATTTACCCATAGTTTGAGGGAGAAGAAGAGGATTCACACCTTTCCCAAGGGTGTTAGCACGTAAGTGAATGTAATGGATTCGACTGGAATTTGAACTCGGCACTCCGATTCCTCAATCCAAGCCGGCTACGTTCGACTTTGTGATCAGTCCTTCCGTGGATACCAGCTTTGTGGAACTCCCGACGTACTGTGCGTGGAGAAGCCCTATTGGTTGGGTGAGTGATGTGTGCTGATGTCACTTTTGATGCAGCTGATGATTTTTTTGCCACCATTTGTTTTAGAGGTCGTCGGTCTCTTTCCGTCAACTTTGGTTTCCGTTCTCTTAATTGAGTTATCAAACCAAGACTTCAATTTTGATTTGTGTAAGCTCTCATAACCGGGGACACTACAGGTCGTGACACATCCAATAATTCAAACGATTTCGTCACAGATGCTCCTGCAAATCAAGCATCAACAATATGTCCTCATTGAAAACCCGCCAGTCGCGAATTTTACAATGTAACTCTTTTTACTTGAAGGTAAATAACGAGTTAAATAAGTGGAAAAGCAAAGTAAAGTGCTGAGTAGTTACATTTTATGATGGGTTGATGTTTACAAATACCCGGAAATACAGTAATTGAAAAATTGCTATTTTTGCAAGCTGTTCACATTATTTTATCTAAGATAGGGGTAGAAGTCATCATCATCATCCTTTCTTGATGTTGGGATCATTGAACCAATGTGAACAATCCTTTCATTTTCGTAACTGTATAGTATATGGTTCACCAGGGCTAAATGTGTTTTTTTTAATTTAGAGTTACTTTCACCTACACTGGTTGTCACCCAGTGCTAAGGAACCCAGTCTGTTCTGCTACTTACCCATAGTTGGGATGGGAAAAAGAATAGGATGCATACATTTCCCAATAGTATTAACACGGATTTCCCAAGGGTATTGCATTTAAGAAAATATAATGGATCCGACTAGAATTCGAACTCGGCTATCCATTACCTCACCGTGCCTACGTGAAGAAGCAGGGATAAGGGATATGGAATTGAATGAGGAGAGAAGTGGGGAGAGACGGAGAAAGAGAGAGATAGAGAAAGAGGAAGAAATCAAAGAAAGTTTTAAAGTAGGAAAAAGAAAGAGAAGAAGAAGTAACGATTGAAAAAATAGAGAGAGAGAGAGAGAGAAAAGGAAAAGAAAGAGAATAAAGATGAATAATGTACGAAGAAAATGAAAAAAAGAGGGAGTAATTGTGGAGAAAGGAAAGTTTCGGAATAAAAAACGTAAAGAAAGAAAGAAAGAAAGAAAGAAAGAAAGAGAGAAAGAAAGAAAGAAGGAAGGAATGAAAGAAAACGAAATAAAAAAAGAAAGGGTAAAATAAAAGGAGGAATATTAAAAATAGGGTGAAGTTAAAGAAAGAAAGAAAGAAAGAAAGAAAGAAAGAAAGAAAGAAAGAAAGAATATAGGGTGAAGTTAAAAAAGAAAGAAAGAAATATATATAAAGTAAGATAGAAAGAAAGAAAATAGATAAAGAAGGTAAGAATGAAAGAAAGAATATAGGGTGAAGTTAAAGAAAGAAAGAAAGAAAGAAAGAAAGAAAGAAAGAAAGAAAGAAAGAAAGAAAGAAAGAATATAGGGTGAAGTTAAAGAAAGAAAGAAAGAAAGAAGGAAAGAAAGAAAGAACAACAGATAAAGTAAGAGAGAAAGAGTAACATTGGATAAAGCAATAAAGAATAAAAGAATGAAAGAAAGAATATAGGGTGAAAGAAAGAAAGAAAGAAAGAAAGAAAGAAAGAAAGAAAGAAAGGCAAAAATAAAAATAAAATAAGACAGAAAGAAATACATTGAAGAAAGAAAGAAAGAAAGAAAGAAAGAAAGAAAGAAAGAAAGAAAGAAAGAAAGAAGGAATAATAGATAAAATAAGACAGAAAGAAAGACAGGGGATAAAGCAAGAAAGAATGAAAGAAAGTCAAATTGAGAAAGAAAAAAGAATAGATATAGAAAAACAAAAAAGAACTGAGTAGAGAAAGAAAGAAAAAAGAAAGAAAGGATATGAAAAAGCAAAATAGCAAGAGAACAAAATGTAAAGAAAGAAAGAAAGAAAGAAAGAAAGAAAGAAAGAAAGAAGGAAAAGATTAAATTAATAAAAATAATAAAAAAGAACGACAAAGAAAGAACCAAAAGAAAAAAAGGAATGAAATAAATATGATGGGGTTGACGCTGAATAAACAAAGAAAATAAAACAAAGAAAGAAGAAAAATATATATAGAAAGGCAGAAAGTAAGTGCATGAAGAAAGAATGAAAGAAAATCAAATAAAGAAAGAAAAATTAAAGAAAGACAGAAAAAAGTAAGTAGTTAAAGAAAGAAAAGGAAAATATATAAAGAAAAAAAGAAAGAAAGATAAAGAGCAAGAGAAAGTATAGGATGAAAGAAAGAATAAGATAAAGCAAAATACTGAAAGAAAAAGAAAATGAATGAAAAATATAGAAGTAAGGAAGGAATGAAGGAAAGGAATAAATATATAGAATATATAAATACTGATCGAAAATAAAAGAAAGAAAAGAAAAAAGAATAAAATAAAGAAAGTAAATAATGAATATTAGAGAAAAAAAGAATGAAAAAAAAGAAATATAAAAAAAGAATGAAAAGAACAAAGATTAAAAAATAAATCAAGATTGAAGAAAATAAAGAACGAAATAAAAGAAATATATAAAGAAACCAAGAAAAGAAAGAAAGAAAGAAAGAATAAAATGATAAAGAAAGAAAGAAAGAAACAATAGAAAAAGAACGAAAAATATAGAAAGAAAGAAACGAAGGGAAATATATAGTTATATATTAGGTTGGTGCAAAAATAATGACGTAATAATGTCGTTTTTTTATGTTAAAAAATACGTCTAAAAACGACATTATTACGTCATTATTTTTGCACCAACCTAATATATTAAAACGAACGAAAGATGGAAAAGACGGAAAAATAAATAAAGAGCATATAAAGAAAGAAAACAAATGATGTAAAAAGAATGAAAAATAGAGAAAAAGAACGAAAGAAAGAAAAAAGAAAGAAAGAAGAAGAAAGAAAAACAAAGAAAGAAGAAAGAATGAAAGAAGAAAATTAAAAATAACGTAACTAAAAAGGAAGAAAGAAAAAGTAGAAAAACGAAATAAGGAAAGAAAGAAAGAACGAAAGAAAAGAAAGAATAAAATTAAAAATAACAACTAAAAAGAAAGAAAGAAAGAAAAGTAGAATGAAAGAAAGAAGGAAAGAAAGAAAAAAGACAAAATAAAATTAAAAATAACATAACTAAAAAGAAAGAAAAAACAAATGTAAAAAGAATGAAAAATAGAAAAAGAAAGAAAGAAAGAAAGAAAGCAAGGGAAATATATGAATAGATTAAAACGAAAGGAAGTTGCAAAAAGAAAGAAAAATATAGAAAGAGTGAAGAAAAGAAATAAAAAGGAAAAATATATAAAGAATGAAGAAAAAGAAAGAATAAAATATAGAAAGACAGAACTAAAAGAAAGAAAGAAAGAAAGAAAGAAAGAAAGAAAGAAAGAAAAGAATGAAAGAAAGAAAAGAATGAAAGAAAGAAAGGAAGGAAGGAAGAAGAAAAGAAAGAGGAAAAGAATGCAAAACAAAGAAAGAAAAGAAAAGATGAAAGAGAACGAGAAAAAGAAGAAAAAAAGAAAAAAGGAATGAAAGAAAAAAGGACGAAAATTAGAGAAATGAAGATAGAATGAAAAGAAGGAGAAAATACAAAAAAAACTATAATAAAAAATAAAAAGCGGGAAAAACTAACTTTAAGCATCAGAAGATGTTACAACGGAGAGAAAAATGGCAAAAAAAAAACAGATAAACTTTGAAATTACGTCTGTAGGATAAAGACACGAGGAAAGAAGAATTCTAATCTCGTAGAAATAAGAGAAAAAGAAGACGAAGAAGTAGACAACGATGAAGAAGAGGGAAAAATTGAATCAGAGAAAAAGGAAAAACAGATAACCATTTTTTTTTTGTTCTGCTTCTTTTTCTTTTTAGATCTTTAAAAGTTAATTCTAAGTTTGAAATTGTCGCTACCTGCGATCTCGCTCGATTCTCAGACACCTCCTTACTTAAACTCTTTCCAACCAATTCATGCTCATCCGTGACATTTACAAATACGACAAGCATCTGAACCAATCGATTGATATCGATTTTGTCTCAAATATTTCTTAGCGTTAATTTCCGGGTGGTAATTAACGCAACTTGGATTATCAAAAAATAACATTTTCAGTTTCCGTTTCTTTTTTTCTTTTCTTTTTCATTTTTTTTAAATTTTCTATAGATTTAAAAAGTAATTGTTTTTGACAATTTAATTTATTCTGATTATATTTGTGTAACTATTTAAGTTCTATTATAATTAGATCAGTACCTGTCGCTTCTCTGAGGACAAGATGATCAAACGAAGAATCTAAATTCTCATTTCTCATTCTCATGTCCATTTATTAGTAAACTAGCGTAAAATCCGCACTCCGAGGGCTAATTGAGCATCCAGCCTAAAATTAAACGGACCTCTGACCCAGCTTAGAAAACAGCAATGATAATTTTGAAGAAATAACTTTGAATTCTTCAATTCACTCCATGGAATTTCAAAACCTAATTCAGACTACAAGTCCAATTCCGGCCAAAGCATTGATTTAGTCTGAGAATTGAGTTCTCCAAATGACAAACCCCGTGAAACTTCAACTGAGTTGAGTTCTTCAAATCAGAAACTATAAGTTATAGCCACCTTGAATAATTTAAATCATTTTTTATTTTTTTGCAAAACGGGACCCTCCCCCAGTAAGAAAAAATCTGAATCGTAAAACAAAGATACTATAATACTATGACATTATTTAATTAGAAAAGCTTTTAATTGTTTTATATAATTGAGATGAACAGAATTATCCTAAGAAAACACTATTTTCGATGAATAATAAATTTTTACAAAGATTTTTTTTTTTAATTTTAATAATTTATAAAGTTTTAACTGTTTTAAAGTTATGTATAAATTTGTAGAGGTTCGGTAATATTGTTAAGTAAAAAGTAAAATTTATATTTACTAATCTTAAATGGAAATGCTTACTAAAATGACTAAGAATATTTTAAAAAGAATGTTGAATTTTTTGTGTGTATATAAATGTGCCGATTTCTGTAAAGACGTCAATATACACCAGGAATAAAAGTGGCAAGTGTAGCGAATTTAAAATTTATTGTTAATGTCCAACTTAGAAAACAGAAATGGTCATTTTGAATAACTTTGAATTCTTCAATTCACTCCATGGAACTTAGGAACCTCACTATAACTCTGATTCTGTTTATAAGTTTAATTCTTCCTAAAAGACTGATTTGGGCTGAAAATTGTGTTCTTCAAATTACAAACTCTGTGAAACTCAAGTTCTTCAAATCACAAACTCTGCGGAACTATAAAATCTTTCACTTTAACGCAAATTCCTTTTGATTCTTGAAGAAAAAAATCGATTTCCTCAAAGATTTGGAGATATTTAAAATGAAAATCTTGAAATTCACAAAGCTTATATATATTTTAAAAAGAATTTTGAAATTTTTGTGTGAATATAAACGCGCCTATTTTTGTAAAGACATCAATATACGATAGCATCAGAAATAAAAGTATAGCGAATTTAAAATTCATTGGTAACTAGCTTAAAAGCGGGATTCCATGCAGATATTTAATGCAGTTTATGCAGAGAGGTAACTGGGACTCCGGCCCAAAACTAAAGGGATTCTCTGGTCCAGCTTAGAAAACAGAAATGGTAATTTCGAATAACGTTGAATTTCTCAATTCACTCCATGGAATTTAGGAACTTCACTATAACTCTGATTCTGGCTATAAGTCTAATACCAAAAGACTGATCTGGGCCGAAATTCCAATTCAGACCGAAAACTGAATTCTTGAAATAATAAACTCTACAGAATTTCAAAATTTCACATCGCAAAATCTATCACTTTAACTCTGAATCCTTGATATTTTTTAAAAAATAAAATTGATTGCCTCAATTCACAAAGTTTTGGAAGCATTTTAAACTAAATTTAAAACAAAAATGTTAAATTCACAAAGCTTTTGTGTTACTTTAAACTCAATATAAATTAAAAACTTTTAAAATTGTTAAATTCTTCTTAACTTATTTTAGAATTTGAATTTTTAACTGTCATCCGAACACAGATCCCAATGTTGGATGTTCAAACACCAGATGAAGGGCAGATTTTCAATCCCTGGATCATTCTTATTCCAAAAAGATATATGTCTATTAAAGAGCAAGTGTGAACCAAGTTACAGAGGTTTCAGGCACACGGGTGAAATGACTGAATTTGGTGTTTATTTATTTAGATAAATAGAAGAAAAGATTTGAATTTTTAACTATTTCTCCCTCATTCAAACACAAATCTCAATGTCGGGTGTTCAAGTACCAGATGAAGGGCAGATTTTCAATCTAGGAATCATCCTGATTCCAAACAATTATATGTCTATGCAGAGCAATATATACACTATTTACTCTATTTCAGACGAGTGTCCTCATCTTTCTTGTTATTATCACAACGTTTCGACTGTTGTTCTTTCCTCCTTTTATCAAGTGCAAGTCGGTCAGGGTTACCTGATTCCGAACTAAGCCCTTTATTTAATCTACCGGGGGTGGCGGAGGGTAGACTGTTCCACTGTCCATGTCGTGGGTATTGTAGGGTAACTCAAGGCAGTCAACTCAGCTCCGCCAAATGAAAATCGTCGAGTCATCGCCCGGAGAACCCTGGATTGAGACAACTTAAAGTAAATTAATATATAAAAAAAATTCAATACAAAAAATATTGGTTTTAATTATTTTTTTAATATAATAAATCGAAAAATACAAAATAAAATGAATCGTTTTTTTGTTTTTAATTATTTTTAATGAATTTTAAAGTAAATTAAATCGGAATGTAATTTAGATTTCAATAAAGTAAAGCGACATTCTAAAATATTTCTTATAAAAAAAATTAATAATTTACGATTTACTTTATAATAATAATTATAATATTATTAAATATAATCAATTAATATTATTATTTAATTAATAATTAAAACTGAAAAAAGACTGGTTTATATTTTACATAATGCCTTTTCAAATCCCTTTACTTGTCCCGACACTCAGTCGTCGGTGTTGAGTCGGCAGTAAGTTGTCCTGCACCCCACCATATATATCTATATATAAAATTTTGTAACTTTTGTTCGTTCATCCTCCCGTCCAAATAATAACAATAATACCTCATAAATATAGCCTAGGTTGTACCATTTAATAATATTTTTTACTTATATGCCGTCAAATACGGTAATCAAAAACAAAAATAACTGGTTCATATTTTACATAACGCCTTTTCAAAAGCCTTATGTGAAGAAAAATATTCACTAATTAAGGTTTTACTCCTTAATAAATTACTTTTATTCGGTTATAAAAAAAGTTTTTTTTCTGGTGCTGAGTTGTCACGTTGTCATAGTCGGCGGTGTTGAGTCGGCGGTGTCGAGTCGGCGGTGTTGAGTCGGCAGTGTTGAGTCGGCAGTGTTTATGTTGTCTCTTCGTGTGTCTTGGGATATCTTGTCAGGATCTTATTTTTTGCAGTGTTCAGTTAGTGATAGCTTCGTTTCTATTAAGTCCAAATACACACTGACAGGTGTAGTGATTAGTAATTATAAGTTCCATTCCTGGAGATTTGGGAGACATTAATGATTTACTGACACGTGTCCTAGTAAGATGGGGTAGAAGTGCTAGATTTATAACTTTCTTGGGGACATTTGTGCGTAAGGGAGTATAACAAACCGATATGGAATTGGAAATCGGCTCTGCGAATTCCAATTCCGAGCCAGTATCAATTGCACCACCCGCACGTCCAAGCTTATGCTGAAGCGGTCACCAATCTAGATACTAACCTGGCTGGACATTGCATAACTGGAAATGAAATGATCATCAGCTGTATGTGGGCACTTCGACGTGGTGTAATGGCTAACAGGCTTGTCTAGCACGGTCAGTTACGAATGAATAGTGAGTTCGATCCTCACTGGGTGCCCCTATACTTTAGGCAATGTGCCAAATCTAAGATACACTTAGAAAATCACCATCAAGAATTATACGCTGGAATAAATGATGTAGCACAGTTTTCAACGAGACGGTTGTAAATAATAAGTAAGTACAGATAACTCTGTAAAACTTCAGGGATCGATATCACACTGTATTTATATTAGGAATAGAACCCCGTTCTAAAACGGGAATATCGATAGTTGTCGATTTTAATAAATGTCGTTGATACGGGGACGTTTGATGCATTTCTAATCTAATTTTACGAACGGATGAATTTCCTTTAGTGATGCTAATAAAACAAAATATAGTTTCAGACCTTGCACGCTTGGATGCATAATAAAAAGATTATTTATATAAGTGGAGGTCACGTGATTGCTGCATTCGCACAATTCGATTTCGAAAATGATTTTGGAAAACACACTTTATTTCCTTTTCTCATTTTCCCCATCTGATGATGACACCTCACAATAAATTTTAGCCAATTTATGCACACACCACAACCACAAATCCAAAAAGACATCCGTGTCTATAAAACAACCTAAATTGGGCCTCTTCAAGGGAACTGATCGAATTTAAAAACCCACTCCAACTACAGGGTGCGATGGGAAAATAGTTGTTCAAGTTACGCAAAAATGATATCTGGGTTTAACAGATATAATTTACCAAAATTCCACAAAAATATCTTGAAATACTAAAGAGTAAATTTATTCAATAAAATCGCAATTGGCTTTATCGACGACCTCCAGACTACTTCAGAATCTCCTGCCACTCTTCTGGACGGTCTCTTTTTTTAAGATTGTGAATGCTGCTATAATCCTTGTCTTCAGTTCATCTTTGGTGTTACAAAAAGTTTTGTTAGTGTCTTACTAAACTGCACTCCACACATAATAATCAAGGATGTTGCAGTTTTTGGAATTAGGAGGCAAGATGTAAGGGGTGATGTGGTGGCAGAAATTGACTGGCAGCCATTACTGTATTTTCCTGCTTATGTGATATGCTTCAAAGTCCTGTTATCAGATATAGGGTCATCTAGCAGACATCTTCTTGTCCCAGGAAAGCACTACATCCTTACATTATTTGCACGAAGCACATCAAGACGGCACTCGATTTCTTACCATATTCGCTGTACCGTAGCCTCGTCAATACTTTATCATTTATTTCAATTGCCTCTGTCGGTTGCAATTTGCACTTTATAGGTGCACCATTGCTTGCACGAAGCACATCCAGCCTTCAAGACTATAATAATTTTCCGGCAAAAATTATTAATGATAAAAATTAAGTATTTTAGAAGAAATGAAAATCACTAATTTGATAATTTCAGGAACCATATTTTTTCTCATAGAGAACTTAAAGTTCACTATTTATGAGAAAAACCAATAACTTCTCGTGCCAAGCGTATAACACATTCATACACAATTCACCATATGACGATCTCATTATCAAACGCCTTATAAATTTTTCTATTTGAATACATAAAGGATGTTCCAGTAACTTGGACGGGTTTTAAATGTGAATTAAGTTAATCCGTCTAATGATTTTTTTTCTTTTTCCTTAGACATTTGGGCGATATTATTTTTCACACATAATTGCCATGACTTCAATAATATGATCCAATAGAGAAATAAATAATTTTTCACCAATAAGACTGATTTATTTACAGTTGACTTAGATCCGTCTTAATGAAACAGCCTTATATATAATCCGTCTTAATGAAACACCCTTTAAAATGACATTCCTGGGATAATTAGCACCGTCTGTGAGAAAAAAGAGCAAATTGACGTAATTCACTATGCCAGAAATATGGAAACGTTATACTGCTTGGTATTCGCACAGGAAGCTCCAATACGAACATTTCAGAGAGTTTGGATGCCAATCTGAAGACAGTGCAGAGGGTTCGGAAAAAGTTAGATGAGTCTAATGGTGATTACGAAGATGTTTAGAGTGATAACGAATGATGACGAAGTTATGCCTCCACAGGGCCTCAGACTCAACACGAAGGCCTACATTAAGTGCCCTTAGGAGTTAGTCCTGCCCTGGGTCAAGAGTGTGGTTGTTGAAAGACCCTTTGTCCGACAAACGGACTCTGCAGCATGAGAACCCAGTTATCGCTGTCAGACAATTTCTGCGAACACATCACACCTTACATCTGGCCATCTTACCTCCAAGACTCGAACCCCCTTGATTATTACGTGTGGGGCGTAGTTTAGTGAGAGACAAACAAGAATTTATTTACAGCTGATTTAGATCCGTCTTAATGAAACACCCTTTTATATAATCCGTCTTAATGAAACACCCTTTAGAATCACATTGGTTGTGATTATTTTTTCACACAAAAGAAGTTCCTAAACATTCGTTTGACACTCAACTTTAAAATAAATAAAATTTGTCTAATTTGAATTGAATGTGTTAATGTATCTTATTTAAACATCCCCTCTAAGTGATTGTGATAAAGCTTTGTGAACAATGGATCTGGCCAAATGAAAATAAACTAAGTATACTGTTGCGATTTTGTTTGGGGTGGGGGTAAGGGGCGTCAGTACCAATCTTCGCCCCGGGCGCTACTAGACCTCTACACGATCGATATTTTCCACAGATTTTATAGGCCTTCTCCTCCTCCCTTTATCCAAACACCGTCCCTCTCTCGATAAATTCCTTGTGCCATGCATTAATTGACGGACGTGACGATGGATCTCTTCCATTAATTCTGTAGTTTCTCTGAGTCTGTCTATCCGACTTTGTTTCAATAAACCATTACATGCAATGTGCCTTTTCTTGGGGAGTAGCCATTTTAGGGTTTCATTTAATAGATCTTTCATCAACAGGTTACCTGAAATACGCACATCTGATGTGATTAAAAACTTTGATGGCTATCCTATTACATAAGATATCTCATCAATTGCCTTGAAGTATATTTTTAAATTGTAAAGAGACTTTATGGACACCTTGTATATAGGCACATAACCTTTTCATATCTATGGATTGACAGTAATTATGAAAAAATAAGAATAAATACTCCAATTGACAACAATGTATTTCTTCTAATGTAAAATACATCTGTAATCTCTGTAATCGTACTCTGTGTGATATATCGACTGTATCGAGAAAACTGTCCAAATTGTGTGACAGCAATTGTTAGATTAAACTCTGAACCATTGTATCTCAGAAATGATTAAAGATATTTTACTGGAATTCTCCGAGGCTTTTATAAAAATATTGTTCTCTTCTTTGAGCAATAATAATGTATAATTACTCTCTAAACTTAACAGAAGAATCGTAATTAAATCGATCATAAATGAAAATGACATGTTTATCATTAATTAATCATAGCTAAGGATCGGAAGCTCATGAAGGATTGAAATAAAGTTCAAATATATATGTATTATTTCAGGATCATTTGCCAACTCAATCAAGATGAATTTTGCCTTTTCTAACCTTCTAACTTGCTGTCCTAGAGTAAAAAGGTGATTCACAAGTTTCACATACGATTTCATTTTCTAGTCTTTTTTCACTGCTCTTTCGACTGTTATGGCTTAAACTCTCAGGTCTTATGAATTGAGTTGGATCTTTTCTAATTGATCAATTTACCTTTAAATTGAAATGATGATCTCTCTTCCTATTGTGACCTCCAGATACAGTTCTCCTCTCTACTGTTCTCCCTTTTTTTTAAAAATTATTCACCGTTCTCTTGGTGGTTTTTGAATGTAGAAACCAGACTAAGAATGTTGGTGCCATGTTTTTGAATGTAGGAACCAGATTAAGAATTTTGGTTAAAGTTTGAAGGATCATTTCTTCTCTTACCATTTGAAAGACAGTGGGTTTGACACAAAACACTTTTTACCTGTTCTCTTCTTAGCTGAATAACCCAAAAAGATTTTCAGTGGTTCTTACGATAATTGTCAAGATGGCTAAACGTCTTATTTGAAAACTTGGAAAAAAGAAACTCAACTAGTTTAGTGGTTTTGTTAGATATTAAATTTTTTGTGGGCTGGATAATTACCCTATGCTGTTACACGATTTGGACAATTTTGGAAAAATTTCGGGATATAAATTAAATATATTTATTTTTTATTTTAACATTTTTAAGAGGTTCCTTAAGAACCTTGAATGTTGAGCCAGCATCTTTCTGTGACGGCATACACTGGAACAGTGAGATATCTCTGTTCTTGAACCACCGATTGTCACATATATTTACTTTCCCAATTAATTTATCTGACGTCGTAATCTGAAGGCATCTATGTTATATCATACTTTCATTATCAGAAATGCGTAGTTTCTCTGGCGGGACAAATTTGCTCAAATCTCTTATACTCCGAGGAAGGTTTCAAATTACGAGGAAAAAAATTACTTTCGTTTTTAGTTTTTTATTAAAGGAATCATAGATAACAATATTGTCAATTTCCACAAGTATTTAATTTTATTTTATTCTCTATGAGATAAATAATTGAGAAACATTATTATTAATTTTGACTAGTGTTTACTTTCATCTACATTTTTCATTACATGAAGCATTGTCAGCCATTATTATTACTTTTTGACTAGTTTTTTACTTTCATTTTAATTTTTATTAGACGAAGCATTGTCAACGATTATTATTAATTTTTGACTAATATGTACTTTCATCTTCATTTTTATTTGATGAAGCATTGTCAGCCATTTTTAACAATTTTTGACTGGTATTTACTTTCATCTAAATTTTTATTAGCTAAAGCATTGTCAGCCATTATTATTAATTTTTGACTAGCATTTACTTTCATCTTCATTTTTTATTAAATGAAGCATTAGCAGCCATTGTTTATGATTTTTGACTAGTATTTACTTTCATCTAAATTTTTATTAGCTAAAGCATTGTCAGCCATTATTATTAATTTTTGACTAGCATTTACTTTCATCTTCATTTTTTATTAAATGAAGCATTAGCAGCCATTGTTTATGATTTTTGACTAGTATTTACTTTCATCTAAATTTTTAATTAGATGAAGCATTGTCAGCCATTATTATTAATTTTTGACTAGTATTTACTTTCATCTTCATTTTCTATTAGATAAAGCATTGTCAGCCATTGTTAATGATTTTTGACTAGTATTTACTTTCATCTAAATTTTTAATTAGATGAAGCATTGTCAGCCATTATTATTAATTTTTAACTAGCATTTACATTCATCTTCATTTTTTATTAAATGAAGCATTAGCAGCCATTGTTAATGATTTTTGACTAATATGTACTTTCATCTAAATCTAAAGATGAAGCATTGTCAGCTATTATTATTTTTAATTAGTATTTACTTTTATCTTCATTTGTTGAAGTATTGACAAGGATTACCATACATTTGACTAGTATTTGATTTTAACGCACATTTTTCATTAGATAAAGTATTGTCAACCATTATTATTAAATTTTGACTCGGATTTACTGTCATCTCCAACTTTTATTTGATGAGGCACTGTTACACAATATTCTTTACTTGTATTTATTAAATCTGCATTGATATTTGATAACACATTGTCCACGATTATTTATTATGACTAGTATTTATTTTCATCTTTTTCTTACATAAAGAATTGTCTTCAGTTCTTATTATTTCTTTATTCTAGTATTAACCCCTAAAATCACTTGTATTTATTAGATGAACGTTTTACTGACCTTTTTTCTTTTTATTAAACCTTTATTGTTTTTTCTTTATTTTATTAAATCAGCGGTTTCAGGTAATATTATTCATTCTTTTTACTAGTTTCTTCTTGTTTTGTTTGATTTTGTTGACGCAATATTACAAACGCTGTCAGTTATACGTCAGTAAGTGCTTTCTGCTGTTAGGATTCAAATTGGCGTCACTTTGCATCCAGTCTGAAATAAGAAGGGTAAAAATGTAGCCTTTTTATAATAGTTAGTCAAAGGCTAATGATTATTTCAGCAGCCCTTATTCGCGCTCCAAAGATGGAAACGATGACAGTAACTGCCAAACAATCTTTCACCAGTTGGGTTTCATCTCCATTTTTATTAGACGAAGCATTGTCGGCCATTATTATTAATTTTTGACTTTTATTTACTTTCATTTTTATTTTTTATTAAATGCAACATTTGTTGATCATGTTTGCCGTAGACTCTGAATATGCAATCCAGTGAAGTCCGTAATGTCTTCAGAGATTGGCAGTGAAGATTCGGGGAAAGTAACGGCTGTTAATTCTTTAAGTCTTCGATATCAGAGTTTGGCAGTGAAGGTATTTTGGGAGAAAAACAAAATGTCTGCCTTTATACACGTCGGATTGAATATTTTGAGCTTTCTGATTGGTTAACCCTTCTATTGGTGGACTATAAAATGAGTTCGCTCATTTTGGTTAGCTCACTAGTACAAAAAAATACCCCAAAACAGCATTATCAAACGTTATAATTATTTTTTGATTAGAATTTATCTTCATCATTTTTTATTCGTCAGTAAGGTGTTTCTGTCGATTGGATTTAAATTGGCGTCATTTTGCGTCCAGTCTGAAATGAGAAGGATAAAAGTGCTGCCTTATATACTAGGTTGTTAAAAAACTAATTATTTTTTCTTCTACTTTAAAAATCCTTGGTGGCGCTCAAAGATAGGAACGACCACAGTAACTGCTAAACAATCTTTCACACAATTATCAGTTCAGGGTTTCAAAAGAAAAGAAACGAGGCGAAGATTTCAATGAAATAAAATAAACTCTATAAACCCTCCATTAAATGAAAATGAACAAAAAGCATTAAATAACACGAAAATTTTGTCCCTGGACAACTTAGTTTCTTTTGCCAGTTTATTGCTTAATATCAAATATACTATTAGTCTTTCAATATAATCTGTCAGGGTATGTGGTATTTAAACACGCACCTCTTTTCAAAGAAAACGTTTTTATTTCTGTTCTGATGAAAGGAAAGCGATTTTATAAATAAGGAATGGCGCGAGACGTTCTGTCGCCATATTTGCTTAACTGGCAAAACGGAAGCGCTTAATTCTGTTCCTGGGGGAAGAGAGAAAAAGAACTGTCGCGAGCCTAGTACTAAACTCCGATGCGACTAATATTTTCCAGCCTCCCCACTGAGACAAGGTCGAGTTTACTGTGGGGAACCCGTTCGTTTCCGCCCGGGTCATCGTTCAAAATTTACCCAGCTCCCGTAAAAGCAGGCTCGGGTACAGATAATTGTATTTTTCTCAGACCAATCTGTATCCGAAGACAGAGGACCGACTGATTCACCATCTGCCTAAAAACATAGGTCTTGTAATTCGAAAGCCAGACAGCTGTCAAGAATAATTGTCATATTGGAAAATATGTAAAAGATTCCAGCTTGGTTTGTTGGTCAATAAATTTACCTTATTAAGTAGATAATTTACATAATAAACCTAAAGAGCATTTTATATATACATGCTCCTGAAAAATTATTTCGGTTTAGCTCTTCAGGGAGAAAGGAGAATTTGTAAACTCTGACTATTACTGCTGCTGATGCACGACTCTTTGTTATGACGAATTGAGTTCTCCAGTCACTGGTGTAAAAATAAAATTCAGAAATTTCTCATAGCATTTTTCGGATTACAACCCTGTTTTCGTTGTCCACTTATTACTGAGAGTAAAAATAAGAACACAATCTATTTCATACCTGAGGATGTCTGTAGGAACAGACGAAAGCGTGTAAAAATAAAAAGACCTATTGGAATTTAAATTTATAAAACAGGATCTTTTCATTCATAAAAAGGTTCGGGGTTTTTGTATATTATTTGAATTGTTCGCGAAGATGGATTTCTCGCCATTTAAATCATTAACCTTTGTATTTGTTTTATGTATGAATAATTCATGAATTTGTAAATTAATTGCACCTTTATTGAAATGTATATATATATATATATATATATATATATATATATATATATATATATATATATATATATATAAGGCAGAATGTGTGTGTGTGTAACGAATGCACGGCTGCAATTTTCGACGGATTTGCACCAAAATTTACATACCCATGGTCCAAGTTAGCGGGAAGGCCAACACCAACATTGCCTTTCCCAACTCCCATCGATAGTGGAAATAATCGATTTTTTCATGCTTCTACGGCAGTTTTCATGTAGTTTGAGGCCATTTTCTACTGGCCAGAGTCAGAGCCTATAGCTGGGTGCCACGAATATGCAGTAAGAGTAGTGGCCAGCGTATGCGCCAACAGCTGACTGACGCGAATGTTAACTAGCATGCAAAAAAAATCGATAGCTGCATTCGTCACAAGTGGGAAAAATTTAAATCTGCATGGCACTTTACTTCAGTTGGCTCATTTGCTTGCTTAAAGTCAACGTTGATTCTGATTCCGCAGAACTGGGATAGGTGTGAAAAAGTACTTGTTGTTATTCTTTTTTCATTCGGTTTTTCCAGTTACGAATACTTTTTTAAAGCTGATTGTTTTGTGTTCATTTTGTTTAGTTCTTTTTTCGTAACAGATTTAATGTTTAGTATAGAGCTTAAAAAAAAATCGAAGTGTGAGATAGGCAAGAAGTAAGGCATATAGCAAGATCAGCACAACAAAGGGCACTCCTTTAAAGGCAAGGAAGGGCAAAAATATTTTAAGTCAAGTGATAGCGATTGCTGTATGAGTCATACGATTTTTGAATCAAGCATGGGTTACCCCGGGCCATGCTGCTAGTATATATATATATGATTTCTATATATATTATTTATATACTATCTATGCGCGATATTTACTGAAAAATCGCTAAATATTGGAGATAGAGCTAACATACTGAGTTATATTGATGTGAGTTTGTGACCCTGCGTTTCACGCCCTTGCGATCGTCAGACAAACCGATTTATTTTTAAAATTTTAGATCTATTTAAGTCAGTAATTATTTTTACTATAAACATCTATTTTTATATTTTCATAGTATTTGCCCCAGTTTGGGTGTAAGCTATTTGCTCTGAGAACAACAGCAATTAAGAGTAGGTTCCACGCTCTTCAAAACCTCTCGTCAGAAGCATTGGTGCCGGGTGTAGTTTATCGTCATACCCAGGATACAATAATATATTGTAAGTTAATATGAGTTAATATTTCTGAATTTTAACTCTTAATTCTTTTAGCAAATCCGTACACACTCCATTTATTGTCATTTAAAGAGTGAGTACATTTTTATTGGGGGTATTCTGAATATTAACGGCGTAAGTTATTTGAGGATGTACTGGAGACCTTTAAAAAAAAAAGAAGAAAAAAAAACTACCACATCAATTACAATTAAATGTATTGATACAATTTTTTTTTAATCATTTTACCCCAAGCAAGGCAATAAAGCCACAAGGGAGCAATATATTAAGAGTGTTGGACAATATGAGAAAGAAAATTCTATTATTAAAGATAGAGGTCAATAAAAGAATAAAAATTAAGAAGACAGAGGATAACGATTTAAGTTTTTGAAGATTAAAGGCAATAAAGCCACTAGGACGCACTGGGGGTTACCGAGTGTTAGAGAATATGAGTAAAGCTACTGTTAAGGAGAGAGGACAATAAAAGAACAAAAATTAAGAGGACAGAACCAGGTTGGCATTGCATTCAACTTTTTGTAGATCAAGGTTGACGGGAAATCAAGAAGTTACAATTGATTTAAACAAACCGGTAATATAACAGTTTACAACTAGCTATTTCCACCGTAAAATAATGAGACCTCTCTGCCAATCTAGTACTCCGATTAAATTCGTAAAATCAATGTGCCAAAGAGGAAACGGGGGCAGAATTAAATTCAACTCGAAACTAATTTCAACACAAAAATAATTCCAACTCAGAATTAATTTTAATTCGGAATTAATTTCACATCGGAATTAATTTCAATCGGAACTAATTTCAACTCGGAACTAATTTCAAGTGGAACTAATTTCAGCTTGGAACTAATTTTAACTCGCAACTAATTAATGGAAGTTACAGAAAAGATGAATTCTGTATTATCTTATCTACTAAGGAATTTTAATGGTAGATTAAAAAAAATTAACACAAACTCATTGCATTTTGTTTAGAAATTCATGGAAATTGCTAACTGATTTTAAATCGAGTTGAAATTAGTTCCAATTTGAGATTAGTTTCGAGTTGAAATTAGTTCTGTCATTCGAGGTAACAATTCCTATAAGTATATTTATAGAACATGCACAGGAAAGTTACGTTACATCAGGACGAATAGCATTTCGTATTATTCTTTGGATTTTATCAGGAATCTCTAAATACATAGCAGAACAAGAGCAGATTTGCCAGCAATATTCAATGAATGGACAAGGAGAGACATGTAAGACATATTTTGACGAGAAAAAATGTCTAGTACGACGCAGTTAACCAAATTTCCTAGCAGTAAAAGTGGCAATTGATTCAATATAATATTTGGCCTTCGTGTCAATGGAAAACGTTCGCCCGAGAAGTTGCAACTTAGCTGATCGAATATTACAAATGCTGAAGTTTGTACGCGTCACTTCGCAATATCAGTCGACAATATTGGTTATTGATCTGTACAGCACTCTTTCTATCTTCTTTAAATAGACGATGACATTTAAGACATGATTATCACTATGAAGTTATCGGAGAGACACTGCGACAAGTAACGGTGCGGAGACCAGTGGGGCGTAGCTGGAGCATGTTGAAAATAGAGTTAGCGAGTTTGCAGGGGCGGGTATTAACAGTAGGGTTGACGGTTAGGTGTGCGACGCGGATGCATCCAGGTATTAAAAGCATGGTTTTATTTCGGAACTTAGATGATTTGAAGCTGAGAAAGTCATCAGTTATTGTGACTGATTCCTAGTGAAGCAGTGATTCCTGTCTGTGGATTTAAATCAAAGTGAACGAGAGACACGATCAAGATTTACTTCCAAATGCATCCGCCATTTGGAATATTACGCGACCTTGGAGATATGCAAGCTTATTATTATTAATCAGCGGTGTATGCCGGGATCTTTCTTTCTTTCTTCTTTACTTTCTTTTTTCTTCCTTCCTTTTTTTATTTTCTTTCTTTATTTTTTCTTTATTATTTCTTTCTTTTTTTTCTTTCTTTCTTTTTCTTTTTTCGTTCCTTTCTTCTTTTTTCGTTCCTTTCATCTTTCCTTTTTTTTCTTTTTTCTTCTGTTCTTTCTTTCTTTTTTTTTCTCTTTTCCTTTTTTCCTTCTTTCTTTGTTTTGTTTCTCGTTTCGTCCTTTCTTTTTTTTTTCTTTTTTCCATCCTACATTCTTTCTTTCCTTTATTCTTTCTTTCCCTTATTCTTTTTGTCTTTCCTTCTTTCTTTCTTTCTTTTTTCTGATTTCTTTATTTCATTTTCTTTATATCTTTCTTTTCATTCTGTTCTTTTATTTATTTTTTCTTTCTTTTCTTTTTTCTTTCTTTCATTTTTTCTTTTGCTTTCTTTCTTCTTTCTTTTCCTTCGTCTTTTCCCTTGTTTCTTTCCTTTTCTTCATTTTTCTTTCTTTCTACTTATTCATTCAATTCTTTCTTTCTTTTTTTCTTTTTCCGTCCTTTATTCT
>OZ010613.1:7626534-7664034 GCA_963932145.1 Acanthosepion lycidas | reverse complement strand
GTGATAGGATCTCTGACTGACACGAAATCGGTTTCGATCCCGGCTTGAAGAAATCGGATGTCTATACACACTGAAGAGCTGTGATATAGCTAGCAGTCTGTCTATGGATGATTATATATATATATATATATATATATATATATATATATATATATATATATATAACAGTGAAGTAAACATTCATAGTGTTTCATGCTAAACGCAATCAGGCTAAATGTGTTGTTTTTCTCTACGATATACACATATACACAACACATGTAGCCTGATGATTACGTTTAACATGAAACAGTCTGACGCCTCTGACTGTTGATTTCAGTGTTCACTTTTATATTTACATACGCTCTATTTCTGATTTTGAGCACTTTATCCTATAAATATACCATACCTTAAAACTATATATATATATATATATATATATATATATATATATATATATATATATATATATATATATATAATGTTTTAGCTTGTAGCTCAGCTCCAGGAAGGTTTATAGTCCTTGGAACTACTTGTAAGAGCTAAGTACTGAGTTTTCATCATATAAAAGGCTGAATTAGATAGATAGATAGATAGATAGATAGATAGATAGATAGATATATAGATAGATAGATAGATAGATAGATAGATAGATAGATAGATAAATAAATAGATAACATTATAGTATAATGAGTCACCGTACAAATCCACGTCCCTATCAGGCAAGCAGATAAGGTGACCGTCAAAGCTTACTTGAGCCTTTTTACGAAAAAATGTGCGTCTTGTTAGCCGGAAATTACGGTATATGTGTGTGTGTGTTAGTGTGTGTGTATGTGTATGCGTGTATATGAGGCTTTGTGTCAGTGCATGCAAACATTCATATATAAGTAAGAATACACCTGTAAAATGTAATTCCTATTATTTAAAATGAATGAATTAATTTCTCAAAGAAAAATAACTTCATTGACGATAACATTAAAAATGCAACAACAACGATAACAAAATGTATCCATTTTGGTTTATTATTAACTTACATCACTTAGTATGATTTAAAGTTTTTCTTGATTTTATCCGTTACATTCATTTTCATAAAGTCAATCAAAAGACGAAACTTGCCAGCAAAGATAAGAGTTCCTTTTGGCTTTATTTATGTATACTAGGTGTACTTACTTGGCTGTGTTTGAAAAATGGCGGTCGTTAATTTTGATATACATTTATTTTTGTTTTTATTTTAAACCGTTAATCATATTTGTAAGTCAATATAAATTAATATTTATTCATTTTAACCATGCATTTAATGTCATTTAAAGAGTGAGTACGTTTTTGGTGGTCAGGGGGCACCATGTATATCAACTGCGTAATGTATTAGGTTGGTGCAAAAATAATGTCGTTTTCTGCTGTTAAAAAAAATACGTCAAAAACGACATTATTTTTGCACCAACCTAATATTTGCGGATTTGTTACATTTAAGACCGTAAGAGAAAAAAACTACCACATCTTACAAACAACTAAATCTATTGATTCAAACGTTTTTCTTCAATCCTTTTTCTACTAGCAAGGCAATAAAGCCACTATGATGCAAGAGGTCACTGAGTGTTAGAGAATATAAGAAAAAAAATCTACTATTAAAGAGAGAAGACAATAAACGAATAAGAATTAAGAAAACAGACGATAACGATTCACATTGCATTTACATTTTTGATGATCAAACTTTGCTGGAAAAGAAAAAACATAAGGGAGTTCCACAAGCGAGAAGTGCGAGAGAAGAAACAGTCAGCATAGAACTTACGGTTACATCTAGCAATTTCAACTCTAAAATGATAGTATCCTGCTACTAATTTAGTACTGCTTTTAAAGTCACAAAGTATACATAACATAGGGGAAAGTAATATTTATTTTGATGCTAATAACATTTGGCACAAGGTCAAAATGGGGGATGGGGGATGCTGGTCATAAGATGTCTTTTAATGATACTTATCTAGACATGATTACTGACCCAAACATACTACAGTATTCCTTAAACCAAGGGTCGGCAACCTGCTGGCCGGATCTGGCCCGCGAAGGCATTTTGATCGGCCCGCGAGCCTGATTACCAATGACTCTATTTTTAAGATGAGAGATGACCTTCAAATGAAATGTGTTATATGCCATTTTCCATAGAATGTCTACACATCTCAGTGCTCTAAAAATATTAGACTATCTGCCAGTTATCTTTCATGAGACTTATTTTACCAAGTTGCGTTGCCTACGTTTAGTGTCAAATAATGGATACATATTTGTTATGACCCTTGGCTACATTAAATATAACAGAAGCGAAAGGAACGATGAAGTGAAAGAGGCCAGGGAGGGACTGACATGTGAGGTAGCAGAAATCTAAAGACAGTTAAACATACGCACATTATACATACATGCCTCATGAATGTGTGGATGATACCGCATGTTTAAGTGTATATGTTTGCAACTATTTGTACTCGTATGTATGGGTATATGTGCTTCGTTTTTGTTTGATGTGTGTGTGTGGTTCGTTTGTGGAACAATTTTCAATAACACTTTCAAACCTACACGTCATAATTTCATCCATTTCACTTCGGTTGATTTTTTTCACTTTGAAGTATTTTGACGTTCCTTGAGGAAAAGTAATTTTTGTTAGGTGTTTTTTAATTTTAGATTTTCTTGTTTTTCTGATTTCTCAATGTTTATTTTCATTATAGTTTTAAATATTTTCCATAATTTTTCATTAATGGCCTTCGTCCGGCCCGCGACCCGTCATTATAACACAATCCGGCCTGCGGGGTTCGAATGAATTGCCGACCCCTGCAAACCAAAACAGCACATTCTTACTTACCATTCTTACTGCAGTCACCATAATACCTCCAAGTCTCAATGTGTTATACCTGACGTACCTATTCAATAGACTCTCCCAAACATAATAAGTAGTAGTAGGAGTCGCCAGTTCGGCTCAGTGGTGATGAGTCAGTCGATATCAGACATTGAAGTACCAACCATCACAACTAGTTTGCTGCGTCATTAATTATTATTAGGTTGGTGCAAAAAAATGACGTAATAATGTCGTTTTTGACGTTAAAAAATACGTCAAAAAACGACATTATTACGTCATTATTTTTGCACCAACCTAATATTTTAAGTTCCTAACGTTTTGTACGTCGAACCTAATTTAGGACGACTTATTGAAATACAAGCTTCAACTGTGAAAACTACTCTACAACATTGGCGACGAGTGACTTGAAACTCACACGGAGGAAAGAAAAAAAAAAAACTTTTCGTACGCCTAACTACAACATTGGCGTCGAGGGATTCGTAATTCACACGGGAAAAGAAAATTTTTTCGTTTACTCTACAACACAATGTAGTCCTAACTAGTCTCCATATGTACACTTAGTCTGGGTAGCAACGATAAAAGCAATATTTATTTTGTTTTAATAAAACAATGTGGCACAAGGCCACAAGGGGGATAAGGGGAAGGCTAGTCTTCAATCCTTCCTATATTAAACTTAGCTAGACACGATTACTGACCCAAACATATCACAGCATTCCTAACACCAAAATAACACATTCTTACTTACCATTCTTACTACAGTCACCATAATACCTCGTGGTCTCTATGTAGTCCTAACTAGTCTCCATATGTACACTTAGTCTGGGTAGCAACGATAAAAGCAATATTTATTTTGTTTTAATAAAACAATGTGGCACAAGGCCACAAGGGGGATAAGGGGAAGGCTAGTCTTCAATCCTTCCTATATTAAACTTAGCTAGACACGATTACTGACCCAAACATATCACAGCATTCCTAACACCAAAATAACACATTCTTACTTACCATTCTTACTACAGTCACCATAATACCTCATGGTCTCTATGTAGTCCTAACTAGTCTCCATATGTACAATTAGTCTGAGGGAGGAGATACCAAAGATGAAAGCAATATCTATTTTGTTGAAATAAAACAATGTGGGATAGGTCAAGCCTGGTCTTATTTTCTCTGATAATGAATATTAGCTAGCCACGATTACTGACCAAAACATACCACAGTATTCCTTACAGCAAAATGACACATTCATAATTACCATTCTTACTACAACCAACAAAATCCCTGAAAGTCTGTATGTAATCCTAACTAGACCCCATATGCACAATTTGTCTGTGGGTGAGGAATAATGAACAGAACAAAAATAGAGGAACATTCCTCAGAAAAATTACCATTAAAGTTTTTATAGAAAAGATGCAGAGAAGCTACGTTAAACTGTTAGGAAAGTGACAGAAGCTGAGATGCCAGGTGAGGACCAATATTATTGCTGATTCTTTGGATTTTATAAGGATCTTTAAATATTATGAGACCAGATGAGGCAGCAATATTCAAAGCAAGGAAGAAAAGTAGACTTGGTAGACGGATGCAGTAATGGTTAAACTATCTGCCTTCCAGTAGCTTCACTGAGGGAACTGTATGGATATTGTGCAATACACGAGTAATGGCGGCATTCAGAGAATTTTGTGGGACATTGATTAGTCTCAATTTCACAAACGCTCCACAGGTAATGGACAAGGGGATTGAGTTCTGATGAAATAGGTAGATACATATCGTGATGTGCTCGTGAGGGTTGGACGTCATCCAATCTTCGATCACCAGATATTACTTGGGTAATGGCGGTTTTCAGAGAATCAGTCCTTCGCCATTAATGCTCTGATAAGATAAATGCACATTAGTTGATTATCACAATAACTGCTAGCGTACAATATGCTCGAATACCTTGCGCGCAAAATACACACACACACACACACACACACACACACATATATATATATATATATATATATATATATATATATATATATATATATCCAGGTAAGATGAGAACGAATATAGTACAATTCCAACGTACGTAACATAAGTAGATGGATATTCTTTATTTTAGGATATTACACAGAAAGCTGTAAAAATCGCTAAACAATTGCACACGTGTTTCAATGCATAACAATGCATCTGATCAGCCTAGTGTAAATCACTGGAGAGTAAAAGATTTCTTCAATAAAATACAGTCTCTGTTTACAAAAAAAAAAAAGTAAAAAGTGTGGGCGGTTATAAGGTTTGTGATGTCGTCACCTCTGATGTGGCGTAATGGTTAGAAAGCATGTCTCGGTAGAAGAATTGCGACTGAGTAGTGAGTTCGTTCCTCACTGGGAGCTCTATACTTTCGGCCTTGTGCCACATCTAAACTACGCTTGGAAAATCACTATAAAGCATGAGAGTTTTACTCAGATCAACCAATCGAATATGACGTATGTTAAAGTTAAAATAAGGGCAGAATCAAAAATTAAGAAAGTATTTTTTATATATGGGTCATGCCTCGTAGATTTGAAATAATGGCAGCAAAAGACGTTAAATGAATACATATTGTATATTTAGACAATGTCATTTCCTAAGAAAAATTAAATGGTAACCTAACAAACTGTAAAGTATATATATATATATATATATATATATATATATATATATATATATATATATATATATATATATATATATGTATGTAGAAAACGAACCAACCACACAACCCTGGTTTCGAAGAAATCCTACTTGCCTAAGAAGACCTTCGTGTCAAAACCCGAGTTGAGAGATTGGTTGGCATATTAGTCCTTTCTTAAACAACTCTACATATTTGATTTTGGATTTTGTATTGAGGACATTTTTTCTTGCCTATAGCATTTAGGCTGTTTTCAGGGTTTCATTATGAAACAGTCTGCCTCTTCAGTGTTGGCAGCTATGGTCACTTTTATATTTATATACGCTCTATCTCTGATATTTGGCACTTAAATATAGCATACCTTAAAACTATATTTCTACATATATATATCCAGTAGTTGAACGTCATTTCTTTCTGCGGGAGACCAGTTTGCATGCAAGGCTATAGAAATCTGCCTGTGCTACTAATTAGCCATAGCTGTTGGGAGAAGGAGTAGAGGACCATAACTTTCCCATTGGTATTAGGACGTAAGTGAATGTAATAGATTTGACTAAAATTCGAATTCGGCTCTAGGATTCCTCAATCCGAACTGCTATCCATTGCTCCACTGTGTGCGTCATCGTGCATACACTCATCAGACATGAATTATTATCATATATATATATATATATATATATATATATATATATATATATATATATATATGATGTAAACTCAGTAGGTAACTTAGCTGTTACAAGTAGATTCAAGGACTATACACATTCCTTCAGCCGAGCCACAAGCTTAGACATGCTCTGTTTACCAGCAGCGGCAAGGCCCCTTGTTCATTTGACTTGTATGCCATTGCTATACAAACAAAATCGGACGAGTCATTAATGTAAACAATACAGTGGCGCCAGTATGTGAGGGACGCATGGTGATTGTGTTGTTGTATGAGAATGATTTGTGTTTCTTAGAAATTTCTTTCCAAAATTAGGGTGCGTCTTCCAAGCCGGAACGTCTTGTAAACCGGAAAAATACGCTATCTATCTATCTATCTATCTATCTATCTATCTATCTATCTATCTATCTCTCTCTCTCTCTATATATATATATATATATATATATATATATATATATATATATATAATTTTAAAGTGTGCTATATTTATGTCCTAAAGTGCTCAATATCAGTCTAAAGTGAACATTGAACTCAGAGGCTACAGACTGTTTCATGTCAACTGCACATTTTTATGTATATTATTATTCTCAAACAAATGGAAAAAAATAAGTGACGTTTCACATACGGCTTGCCTACAAGCAGGATTTTTCATAACCATTTCAGATTCTCACCCGTCGAAGTGCAGTTGAAATGCACTGAAACCAAGTTGAATTTTTGTAGTGAGTAAAATGGTTTTGTCTATAGGATAAAATTATAATAAATAAATAATTATCGCTCTACTATCGGTATTCAGCCCTCTTTTGGATTAATGCTGTGTACTTTGGAATTTATGCATTACTTTCGTTCTCATCGCATCGTATATATATATATATATATATATATATATATATATATATATATATATATAGAAGTGAACATAGAAGTCAACACTTAAAGGCGACAGTCTGTTTCATGCCTTATGCAATCGTCAGGCCACGTGTGTTGTTATTTTTCTCGGCTATTTATATATATATAACAGCACACGTGGCCTGACGATTGCATAAGGCATGAAACAGACTGTCGCCTCTAAGTGTTGACTTCTATGTTCACTTTTATATTTACACACGCTCTATCTCTGATATTGAGCACTTTATTCCATAAATATAGCACACCTTAAGACTATATTTCTTTATATATATATATATATATATATATATATATATATATATATATATATATATATATATATATATATTTTAAATCAGTTAATTTATAATATTTATGCTCTGTAAATTTACGTTGAGCACTGTCTTGTAAAAATACAAATTAAAAAACAAACATTAAGAAAACCGGATTAATTGTATGTATGTATGTATATATATATATATATATATATATATATATATATATATATATATACACACAATGAAATGCCTTAACAAATTACAAAACATATTAATTAATATTATACTCACACACACACACACACACATCTAGCTAGCTATGTAACTGTTTCGTTCATTGCGGACTTTTTTTTAACTGGACGAAACGCGTCAGCTAAAACTTCACACAGCATTCCTATTGTATTTTTTCTTTATACATATTGTCTCTTCCTACAGATTAATTCTGAGAATTTTTTTACACGCACACACACGCGCACACACACACGCACACATATATATATATATTTCACTACTGGTAAAACAACAAACCCACTGGGGGTTATTCCTTGTTAGAGAATGTTAAGGAGAGAGTACAATAAAAGAACAAGAATTAAGAAGACTGACATTGCATTTAATTTTTTGAATATCAAGCTTCATTGTACTGACGCAATTCAACTATATATACTTGAATACAAACCTTATAATTTCAATAACCGATTGCAGTATTTTAAAGGTTTCAAATGGTTAGGAATGAAAAAAAAAAACTTCTAATATTGGAAAAATAAACTTATTTTTCCGAAAATAATGAAAGATATATATTCAATCCACAGTAAAGCTTATTGTTTAGTCAATGTAAACCTTAGGTTTTTAGTATGGAATCAGCTATTGTCTCTATTATAATTACTATTAATAGTTAAGACAATTACCCTTACTCTTGTAGAACAAATTTCCTTTTCTATTTGAATTTACAGAAGAGGAACATTTGAGGGTATATCAGCTGACAGGCTGAGATAAAAATCAATCAGTTTTAGGGAAAACCGGTTTGAAACAATCGATGTAGAAAATAACCTCTTCTGCAGCGTGTATTTTTAATCCCCATTGTATTTTTGCAATCACTGATTTCCTCTTTACTTATATCCATCGACGTTCATGGATTTACATTTTTCGAACTATAATCCCAGCCCGATTTCTCTCTCCTGATCTTGGGTCATCTTAACCTACAGTCTATTATTCGTGTTTGGAAGCGCGTCGTAAGATCAACAAATCATTATTTTACTTCAATACAAAGTTAAATATTTGCTGAACTCTACTGCGTAGGTTTACACATACCTGCTTACACAAAACGCATTGAAATCATCGCCATCCATAGACGAATTCGAACTCTGTTCTTCCATTTAACCTTGGTTGAGTAACACATCATTCATAGCGGTGAAATACGTCATTACTTTCCGAATAGTCTCCTAGAAGAGATAACAAATCAATTCCAAAGTTCTTCTGTCATTCAAACTTTGTTCTGCATCGTTCGGTTCACTCATATCCCTAGAAATTAGATTTATTTAAATTCTCTGGAGTATAAATTGTATTGAAACTAACGTGACCACAAAGTGAGGGACTAGTTTATATATCAATTGTAATATAAAATTGATCCCCTACTTTATATCCAATTTATATCCATGAATTTATGGCCGAATTTTGAATTTACGTCGCACTAGCCGAACTTGTCGAATATGAAGGAAATGAGGATGATTCAACCCAGTGTAAGTGGCCTGGTGGGTCCCAATTGTAATGGTCAGTATTGATTGGACGCGGGAATATAACTCGTCAGAACACATGCCACTGAAATAGCGAGATGCCTGCTAAATATGTTTCAATATATGAGCAGGAGCTGCCCAGACTTCATTTTCCGGTTTCGACAGAGTTCAGAATCGTCGCTGCATCCTTGTGATAGATGAAATATTTCCCACCCTACAACAACTTTTCCACAGGAAACATCGCAAGGCTCTCGTTAATTTATCGCTATTTTGAACGAGTGTCCAGTTTTACTGCATTCCTGGATTCCACAAGTTATAACCACACTCTCCTACGATTCAACCTTGATCCTGCTTTGTTTGGTTGACTCATCCTTCATAGCGGTGAAATACGTCATTACTTTCCAAACAGTCTCTTAGAAGAGACGATAAACCAATTCAAGACAAAGTTCTCCTATCATTCAATCTTGGTTCTGCCTTGGTCGGTAGACTCATATCCCTAGAAATTAGATTTATTTAAATTCTCTGGTGTATAAATGTATAGAAACTAACAAGGCTACAAAGTGAGGGATTAGTTTACATATCAATTGTAATATAAAATTGATCCCCTACTTTATATCCAATTTATATCCAAGAAAATTGTAATTTTGTTTGTTATGCAAACTCTTTATATCTGTTTTGTTCAACCAGTTTGAGGTTCTGACCTCTTCTGCCGACAAGGCTGAATGCTTTGCTCGGAAATTCTCATTCACTTCAAAGCTCGACTCCTCCGGTGTACCCACACCCGATTTCCTCTTAGAATTGAGGCTCTATTGAGCAATTTGCACGTAACACCGTTATCAGTATTGGGGATTATCTCTAAATTAGACCCCCACAAGGTTAGTGGTGGAGATAGGATACCAGCCATTGTCCTGAAGAAATGTCCGCCTGAACTGGCCCCTGCATTCTCCAAATTATATAACTACTGCCTCAATGAATCTTGTATTCCAGCCTATTGGAAGTCCTCATCCATTGTTCCTGTCTTTAACAACTCTGGAGACCCTTCTGACCCTTCTAATTGCCGTCCTATGAGTCTCCTACCCATCATCGGCAATGTCTTCGAATCTTTAATCAACATCAAAGTGGTTAAGCATCTTACATCCCATGATCTGCTCTCCAAAAAGCAATATGGTTTCTGCTTTGCCTGTTCTACAGCTGATTTGCTTACAGCCATAATTGAAATTGTTTACCAAGCACTTCATAATAACGGAGAAGGTCGCACCCTGGCCCTAGACATCTCCAAAGCGTTTGATAGGGTTTGGCATGCCGGCCTTCTTCGCAAGCTTCAGGGTTATGGAATTTCAAGTCGATTGTTTGACTTAATACAATCATTCCTGTCAAACCGTGTATTGAAGGTCGTTCTCAACGGATTCTCCTCCAGTTCCTATCACATGAACGCAGGTGTTCCCCAAGGCTCTATCCTAGGCCCTACTCTGTTCCTTATCTTCATTAAGGATCTTCCTGAAGTCATAGTAAGCATCTATGCGGACAACACTACTATTTTCTCCTGCCTCAAAAACGAGCCTGGTATCACTAACAAAACTAACCTGGCCGTTTGTCTCGAAAAGGACTTCCAATCGGTTGTGGACTGGGACAGAAATTTGCTGGTTAACTTTAAGGCCTCAAAAACTGTTCTCTTTTACTCACCAGAGAGAACCATCCCTGCCTTCCATTAAAATGTCTGAGCGCTCAACTCCACTTTGCGACTCCTCGGTCTCATATTGTCATCTGACCTGAGATGGAACAAATACATAGAGTCAATTTCTTCGTCCACCGCAAGGAAAGTTGGCTCCCTATCCCGCGCCAGGAAATTTTTCTCACCGGAGTCGATCTTTCAAATCTATAAATCAACCATTCGCCCTTGCATGGAGTATTGCAGCTATATATGGTCTGGTGCCCCTTCGAATTGTCTCAAGGTCCTTGATAAAATCCAGAGACGGATATGCAATGTAATTGGACCTGCTCTGGCATCTCGTCTACAGTCGCTCTCTCACAGACGTGCCGTCGCCTCCCTCTGTCTTTTTTACAAATACTTTCACGGTAACTGCTCTGATGAGCTGCTTTTTCTGGTCCACAGACTGCATAAATTTAAACGTTCTACGAGGCTGGAATCCCGCTCTCAGCCTTTCACTCTCGAAACTGTTAAATGTAGCCGTCTCTTCTACTCTAATAGTTTCATGTCTCGCACCTTCCGTCTGTGGAGCTCTCTCCCCTTTTCTTGTTTCCCTGATAGCTATAATCTCCAACTATTCAAAAGTAATGTCAATCAACATCTCCAGATGCCCTGATCTATCCCCTATCCTTCTCTTCACCCTTTCCTCTATCACTCCTATTTGCTCTCGCTCCAACTCTCTGTAACCGCTTGCGTGCTAGTGGCTTCCCACTTTGCTTGGGGTGAAACGCTTAAAAAAAAGAGGTATAACTCCATCTCTTTTTTACTCCAGGGTTATTGAGTAAGAATTTTATCATTAACCATTTATAATCGTTTATGACGTCAACGTACACTCGTTGCCACTTTGTGATATCAACGAATACTCGTTATCACTTTCGTAATGCTCGTTGTAGTAGAGACTTTGTAATCGCAGATACAACTATAGCAACGCCTTTGAACAACACTCGCATTAACAGACAGTCAGTTATGTGCCATGCGTGATACACGCGTGGGCGATCATGCATCTTTCGATTTTTTCCCGCAGTAGGTTGTCATTTCTTTCTGCTGTAGATCAGTTGTCATCAACGGTGTGTTCAGCTATTTACCCATAGCTGGGGGTAGAAGGTGGGTATTAGCACGTAAGTGAATGTAATAGATTCGACTGGAATTCGAACTCGGCTCTCCGATTCCTAAATCCACCGTATTTGCACGATAATACAAGCTCCCAAAATAATCCACCGTATAGTGATCGGAACAGAGAAATAGTATAGTGATTAGAGTAGAAAATAGCGGTCCATATGGTAATAGGGGATAGAATAGGTCAGATCAATCTAGACGTCACGTGACAGCCTATATATGCGTTTCCTCTATGGTCACGTGATCCACTTAATTCAATAATGGGATCGACTGTGTTTGCTCACTGGCGATCTATGTTCAAACTCAAGTGTCGGCGGCGACACTTTATTCCAAAAAATATTATCTAAAAAAATTCTTACAATCCCGAATATCTTTTCTGGTTTTGAGTAACCTGTAAAGGGTTGATAAGCCGTAAAAACGAATTAATCAATAAGATAAAGTATAATTAGCAGGATAGACTGGCCTCTCTAACCTTGGTTCGAAATCAGTCTATAGAGATAAGAAAAAATCCATTCTCCATTTGCCTGTGTCACTCGTATAGATTTGCCGCTTCGAAAAAAACGTACAATGATTCAAATTCTTCATTCACGTAGGTTGAGCTGTATGCCGTAGGAGGAGATAGCGTCTATTTTGCCTCTATGTAAATGTGTCTGAAGGTGTATATGCGTATACAAAAGAAAGAGAAAGAGAGAGAGTGTGTGTGACTGAGAGAGAGAGAGAGAGAGAGAGAGAGAGGATGTGCGTGTGCATGGGATTGCGTGTGCGCTGGGTGGGTGGCTGTGTTTGAAGCGTCGAATTGAGCGCACGAAACTGTAGTCTTCTATGATCATCTCTGATTTAAACTCTAATTTATCTGACTTCGTTTTGAACGCATCAATCTTTGATGGAGGATTTATGAATTTTCATCTTCCGGCAGCTTTTGAAGCAAAGAAGTAATCGATCATCGATCAGTGGCTAATCGGAAATTGGAGATAAGACTCTGAAGGAGGTTACAGTAAGCAAAACATCTACAAGAGTGAATGAAGAACCATATTCATGCGCCGAGGTTTACCGCGTGTAACAGCAAAATTGTTCAATTGTTATATTAAGCTTTGATACGTAGTAACTTAGAAATGATTAAAGATATCTTACTGGATTTTTCAGAGGTTCTGATAATATTATTGGAATCGACTTTGAACAATAAGAATGTATATTACTCTCCAAGCTTAACAGAAGAATCAAAATTAATCATAAACGAAAATGACATGCTCATCATTAATTAAACATAGATAAGAATTCGAATCTCATGAAGGATTGAAATAGTGTCCATATATATATATATATATATATATATATATATATAGAAAAAGTTGCAAATTAAAAAAATAATGTTTTTTTATGAAAGTATTTATCTATATATATTTGATATTTCCGATCAACCTCTATCTTTCTTCAGATTTTTTTCTGAAGAAAGATCGAGGTCGATCTGAAATATCAAATATATATAAATAAATAAATACTTTCATAAAAAACATTATTATTTTTTAATTTGCAACTTTTTCTATATATACATATTAAGAAAGTATACGTGGTTCCTCATTATGCCATATATATATATATATATATATATATATATATATATATATATAATAGTACTAGTAGTAGTATTGGTATTATTATTATTACGAATCACTTTCCAAATTGTTCAAGATGATCTTTTCCCTCTCTAAACTTCTAACTTTCTGTCCTGGAGTAACAAGTTGCCTCGCACGTTTCACATAAGATTTCATTTTCAAGTCTTTTTCACTGCTCTTTGGACTGTCATAGTGTAAACTCCTCTATCGCTAGCCAAACGTCTTATGGATTGAGTTTGATCTTTTCTAATTGATCTCTTTAGCTGAAATTTGAAATGATGGCCTCTCTTCCTATTGTAATCTCCCGATCCAGTTTTCCATTCTACTGTTACCACTTTTTAAAAACTTATTCACTGTTTTCTTCGTGGTTCTTGAAAGGTTTTTCAGTGATTCTTACGTCAAATGGTATCAAGATGGTTTGGTTTCTTTGGTTTGTTTTGTTTTACGGCACATCAACTTCAATGGGTCATTTACTGCTGACAACTTTTTTTTTTGTTTTCCTGGTAATATTTTTGCGTTGTCAAAAATCTATTTCTGTTAATATATTTTCCTCAAAATGTATAGCTGGTAATATTATTTTTTCAAAAATGTATTCCTGTCAATAGTTTTTTTTTTTTTTTTCAAAAAAGTACTGATGGTAATATTTTTTTCTTCAAAAACGTATTGCTGGTAATATTTTATAATTCTTTTTTATCTCAGTTTTGGTGTTAAATATTTTCCCGTAGCTGGGTTCCTAACAAATGCTACCACCCTCTGTTAAGGTGGACCTGGGAACACCAGCAATTAACAGGTGATATCAACGCTCCTCAAAACCCCTGATCAGAGGCCTTGCTTTTGGATGTAGTTTATCGTCTAAACCAGGACGCGGATGTAGTTTATCGTCATACACAGGACGCGTATCAAGAATTTCATTAATACTATTCTGGCATGGGGGTTTATTCAGGATTTTATTATTGTGTTTTTTTTTATTATACTTTGTAGATTTTCAGTGCAACTCTAACTTAATTTTAGGGTGTTTTTATTAAATATTTTACTAAGTCTACTATTAGTAGGAAAGTGTTTTTCAATTAAAGCTAGGAATTTTTGTCCTAGCTTAATACTAACCATTTGGTTGAACGGAGGGGTATACCAAATGATTTTTCTTTTCCTGTTTTTCTTCTGGTTAGTACAATTGTTTCTATAATTGATGTTAGCATTTTTGTATCCACTATTTTTTAGGGCTGCGTTCTAAAAATTACTGTGTTGTTGGAATATTTCTTTGTTAGCGGAGTTAATGCTGATTCTATTCTCTATTGATGAGCGTATATGTTTAATTATGGATGGAGGGTGGTTTGACTTAGGGTGTATATACAAGGGGTTAGTATAAAGTTTTCTATAAGGTAGATATGTGTTGTTTGTTAAATCTAGAGTTACGTCGAGGAAGTTTACCCTTTTTAATTTTGTACAGGATATTGTGTTTAAATTTAGATTTCTAAATTCACTATATATATATTTCATTAATTTTCTCTATTTTAAAATTAGTGGAAGTCCTCACTACCATTAGACCTTCATCTCTATACAGCCAGATGTCCTTAATATCTAATTCACGGTGCGTGGTTAGGTTGTAGCGTATTAAAAAACCGACAAGGTCAGAAGACTCTGCAGAGTCTAAAGATCCCATAGTGATGTCAAAATGGTCATTATTTTTTTTCATCCATTGGTCTCCATTATTAATGAGGACAGATTTTTTTCACTAAGAATTATATTTATTTCTTCATTTGTCAGGTCAGAATACATAGCAGCAAACTCCAGGGTAGTCGTGAACAGATCCTTCGATATTGACGCGTAATAATCCACAATATCGAACTGTAATAGGGTGCAATCAGGTTTATCATTAATATTGGTAAACCAATTGATGACATCTTTGGTATTAATCTATAATTTTAATCCAAGGTGTTTTTTTTTAATTTGCCAAGTAATTAGGATTCTTTTAGTAAAACCATACTAAAAGAATCCTAGGATCCTAGGATTCTTTTAGTATGGTTTTCCATCTTCAAAATTCGTTCTTTAAACGTTGAATGATACGCGAGTATATACGGTATATATATATTTAATCATTTCACCCCACGCAAGGCAATAAAGGTTACTGAGGGAGAAAAAAAAGTAAATAAACGATTATTACGGAGAATAAAAGAAGAAGAATTTTACTATTTTCCTTTTTGGAAACTTTGGAAACATTTTGATATAGAACATCACTCAATGTCTCCACATCAAATTTGGCTACCTCGGTGGGATGTAATGGTTAGCAAGTTTGTCTCGTTAGATCAGTAACAACTGAAAAGTGAGTTCAGTCCTTTATAGGTGCCCAATAATTTGGACCTTGTGCGACACCTAAGCTACGCTTAGAAAATAACCATGAAAAGATTAAGATTACCAGAAAAGTTCAAGCAGGACTGACAAAGGAGTAAATGTATGTGATGTTGATTTAGTATTGTTTTATTTTATTTCTTTTTTTTTTTTTTGGATTTAAAGAAAAGATATTACCTTAATTCTTAATAATCTCATTTAAATTGTTGTCAGAAATTTATCACCTTGCCAAGAGCATTCACATCATTTATCTGATTAAGGTATCTATTATGAAGATAAAAACCTGGATAAACAATTCATATATTATTCTCGTCATGTCTGTCTAATTCCAGATATATAAGAAAGTTGTATATATATATATATATATAAATATATATATATAAGGCAGGATGTGTGTGCGTGTGCGTGTTTGTGTAACGAATGCACGACCGCAATTTTCGTCAGATTTGCACCAAAATCTACATGCACACGCTCCAAGATAGTGGAAAGGCCAAGACCGACATTGTATTTCCTAACTCCCATCTATAGTGGTAATAATCGATCTTTTCATGCTTCTACGGCACGTTTCATGTAGTTTGCGGCCTTTTTCTACTGGCCAGAGTGAGAGCCTATAACTGGCTGCCACGAATAGGCAGGAAGATTCTATTGGCCAGCGTGAGTGCCAACAGCTGACTGACACGAATATTAACTAGCATGCAAGCATGCAAAAAAAAATCGATAGCTGCATTTTATACATCAAAGAATTAAGGTCAATACAAAAACTCAAGGATAATTTGTAAATATCAAGAAATGTTTTTATAATTTCGTAGTTTTTTTTTTTAGTGAATTGGATTTGAAGAAAAGATATCACATTAATTCTTAATAATCTCATTTAAATTGTTGTAAGCATTTATCCCGTTGCTAAGAGTATTCACGTCATCTATTTGATTAAGGTATCTATATGAAGATAAAAACAACAAAAAAAAAAGAATTCATATCTTAATCTCGTCGTGTCTCTCTAATTCCAGATATATAAGAAAGTTAAGTTGTATATATATATATATATATATATATATATATATATATATATATATATATATATATATATATGTAAGCATTTCACCCCAAGAAAGCGGGAGGGTCACTAGTACGCAGTGGTTGGATGGGTGATTTACAGAGAATTAAAGTGAAAGTAAACACTGGTTATAGAGGAGCTTGTGGAAAGGACAAAATATGAACAGGATTCAATTCAATAGATAATGGCGATTGACGCTGCATTTAAACTTTTGAAGAGTGTAATTATCAGAGAATCCTATAAAGCGAAGGGAGTTCCACAGGCGAGAAGTGCGAGAAAAGAAACTGTTCGTGTAGAAGTGGCGGTTACATTTAACTATCTCAAAAGTAAAATAGTGGGACCTAGACGCCAATCTAGTAGCGCGCTTCAATTCATGCAGTCGGGACACCAGAGGATAAATCCTCCTCAGATGAGTTGCCGTAAAAAGACAGGGAGAAGCCACGCCCCGTCGGTGAAAAATTGACTGAAGTTGAGATGCCAAAGTAAGATCTATTACATTGTAGATCCTTCTTTGGATCTTAAGAACATCGATATTAATAGAAGGAACACCAGACCAGATAATTGTATTTTATGTTTATTTTGTTTTTCCTCCTTATTTTGTTGAAAAGATATTACATTATCTCTTAATAAATGTAATTAAATTGTTGTTAGCATATATCACGTTGCAAGGAGCAATCAAGTTATAGCTCTGATTGAGTTATCTATCATGAAGACAAAAACCTGATAAACAATCCATAGGAACATATCCTAAAGAAATTGCTGGCATTAAATAACCCACTGAGGTGTTGATATGCCGTAAAACAAAATAACCAATCCAAACGAAAATCTTTACAAAACTTCTTTACAAAAATACGTCAATGAAAGCTTATCTGAAAACCAATTTCTTAAAAAGAATAAATATTCTATTCATATGAACCTATCCTAAAGATCTTGTCGGCAATAAATAACCTACTCAGGTGTTGATATGCCGTAAAGGGGAATAAGCCAAACAAAACCTAATCTGATTGGGCCTGGAGCGAACAGCAACAGAAACTTTCGATGAAAAACAATAAAGATGAGGAATCTAGTTCCAATAATTGGAGTATTTTCTTTCTTTCTTCCCCTAAAACTAAACAGCTTTTCGAAAAATTCTTTCTTCTGTCTACAAAATGTTCTGTCCTTTGTAGCTCTTAATAAATTTTGATCGATTGCGATCTCTCCTAATCCCTGTTCTGCCATCCATATGCACATATACTCTCTACTCCAATAGCATCATGTCTCGCACCTCTCGTCTGTGGAACTCCCTTCCCTATTCCAGTTTCCCTGTGAGCTATAATCTCCAGCTATTCATGTGTAATGTCAATCGACATCTCCAGTTGCCTTGGTCTCTCCACTACCCTCCTCCTCATCCTTTCTTCTATCACTCCTATTTGATCTTGCTCTAAATTTTCTGTAACCCCTTGCGTCCTAGTGTCTCCCTGCCTTCCTTGGGGTGAAATGCTTAAAAAAAAGTAAGATGTAATATATATATATATATATATATATATATATATATATATATATACTTGCTTGCTTGACGATTGCGACTAGTATGAAACAGACTGTTGCCTCTGAGTGTTGATTTCAATGGTCACTTTTATATTTACACACGCTCTATCTCTGATATTGAGTACTTTATCCCATAAATATAGCATATCTTAAGACTATATTTCTTCATATATATATATATATATATATATATATATATATATATATATATATATATATATATATATAACCATTTCCCTCCGAGCATAGCGGGAGTGCAACTAGTACGCAGGGGGTTACAGAGAATTAAATTTAGAGACAAGATTTGGTATAGGGTGGTTGAGCAAAATTTGAAAGATGAACAGCTTACAATTCAACAGAAGATGGCGGTTGAAGCTGCATTTAAACTTATGAAGTTTGTACTACAGAGAAGCAAGTAAGAGAAGTTCCGCAAGAAAAACTCTTGGAGTAGAAGTGGCGGTTAGATTTAACAATTTCAATTGTAAAATGTGGGACCTATATGCCATTCGAGTAGCACGCTTAAATTCATGTATTCGGGGCACCAAAGAAAAAAGCTAATCAGAGCAATTGCCATTAAAATATTACTAGAAAAGACAAAGGGAATCTACAACACGTCTGTGAGAAAATGACTGAAATCGACATGCCAGGTCAAGAATGATCGGATTGCAGATCCATCTTTGGACGTTTTTGAGATATAAAGAAACCCAAATAATAAATGAGAATAAATATTTATCAAATATTGGGCATATTAGAAGAATGTCGAAATATAGGACCTGTATCTATAATGCAGAATGATAGAAAGACAAACAATTGTGGTCTCTTGAAGTTTAGGCTTATCGTTTCTTACCTGTTTAGGATCGGCTTTCCGTTACCTTCTAAATGTTTTTGTCATTCTCTTTCATTTCCAGTAGTCATATACATAATAGTGACATATTCGCCATGCTTGGGGTGAATTGATAAATAATGGGAAAAAACGTTTTGATCAAATGTTTGATGTATTAAAATTTGTTCAGACTACGTTTTGATCAAATTTTTGGATATATTAAAAGAAGTTCAGACTAGTTTTGAATTGATTCATAGAAACACGAACAAATTATAAATGGATGAAATTTTGGATATATTAAAAGAAGTTCAGACTAGTTTTGAATGGATTCATAGAAACACGAACAAATTGTAAATGGATGAAATTTTGGATATATTAAAAGAAGTTCAGACTAGTTTTGAATGGATTCATAGAAACACGAACAAATTGTAAATGGATGAAATTTTGGATATATTAAAAGAAGTTCAGACTAGTTTTGAATGGATTCAAAGAAACACGAACAAATTGTAAATGGAATAAATTTTGGATATATTAAAAGAAGTTCAGACTAGTTTTGAATGGATTCGTAGAATCACGAACAAATTGCAAATATGGATAAAACCTTTCGATTAAATATTGGTCAGAATAGGAATATTAGACTTGTACCTGTAGAATTGATTGGCAGAAACACAAAATTAAGAATTCGTCAAATTGTTTTCGTATTTAAAAGTTTTTTTTCCCCTTGTAAACAGGATTGGTAGAATCCCAAAAGAAAGGAAAAATATTTGAACTATCTTCATTGTTCGGACTGTTATCCTCATCTTTACTGTTGCATTCACGATGCTTCGGCCATTGTACGTTGCAATCTTCTTCCGGTGACATTTGTTGAGATTTGAACCACACGGGGGTAGATTGTTCAGTACCTAGCCTCAATGAATTAACTAAAACAGAGATATCCAAAGACATGCTATGTGGAATGAGAACAATGTACCCCCTTGGACTAAATAAAGCGCATGGTTCGAATTCCTCCAAAATATCATCTGAAGAATGCCGGAGCGTACAAAGCCCGAAACGTCGTGAAGAAGAGGAAAACAGTCCGAACAATATAAATGGTGTAAATCGTTACAATAGCTCATCTCAGAAATATAGAGAGATCCTGAATAAGGCCGGAGTACAACAGCCGAAACATAGTGAATATAGCATTGCAAATGAAGACAATAATCCTAGTAATGTAGTGTAAATAGTTAACAATACCTAATCTCAGGAATACAGACAGATGTTGAAACGAGGACTGTAAGTAAAGACATTCTATTATATATTAAGAAATTAAAATAGGTATAACCTTGAGATCGCTAAAAAAAAGAGCATAGTCTTATGAAAAAGACGCCAAACATGACGAAAACAAAATTTTATCGTCTAATTGTTTATGTTGCTATTAAGAGGAAAGGACAAAGTAATTTTTAGTTATTTTTTAAAAAATTTTCTGTCTTTATTAGAACATTCTAACTTTTAATTCGATAACATTGTTTCCCGTGATCACCGTTTCGGTGATCACGAGAAACAATGTTATCTAGTAAATAACATGGCGAATTTTTGGTACATTTTTTTTATGACATTAATTTTGAAAATCTTGCAAAAATAGAAATAATTGTCCGATTTTAATTAAACTGTCAGAAACTATTCAGGAATGATAGAAATTATTATATGTTATTTATTTTTAAAGTCATTACAAAAATATAAAATTATATATATATATATATATATATATATATATATATATATATATATATATATATATATATTACACTCCCATAAATAATTTAATGAAAACTCTAAAAATTCAATATCTAAGAACGTAAGTCATTATATCAGGTTGGTGCAAAAATAATGTCGTTTTCTCATATATGTATAATAATTGCACCTTTTAATTGAAATATATATATATATATATATATATATATATATATATATATATATAGATATATATATATATATATATATATATATATATAGATATATATATATATAGCGAGACTCTTCGCAAGCCGAATTGAGTCACTGTCGGTCACTAAAATAAATACGCCATAAATCCATCTTCATCCCAACCGTGCGCCAACAGCTTAGTGGTAGAATATCCGACTGATACCAATTCAGGCGGGTTTCGATCCTAGCTAGAGGCAACCGGTTGTCTAGCCGCACTGATGAGCTGTGATACCGCGCAACAGTTTGTCTGTGGATGACATTATATATACGTATATATATAATGACCTAAAAAAAACATTTGTAATAATTTTTATCATTCCTGAATAGTTTCTGAAATTTTAAAGACAGATTTTTTTTTTTTTCAAATAATTAAAAATTACTTTGTTCTTTTCCCCTTAATATTAGCATAAACATTTTGGCGATAAAATTCTGCTTTCAAGTTTAAGCCCGTTTTATCATGCTATGCCTACTTAAAAATAACGAGGTAAATATGTTGTTCACGTAAAGGTAAACTGTCACTTATAAGCTTCCGTACATAACTTTCCTCACATAAGATGTCACTCATCAATCACCACGCGCATGGAACCCGTCAATCAGCACCGCTATTAAGAAGACCGACTTTCTCTCATTTTAAAAAATATTTTTTCAGCGCAGAAAGTAAGTAATCGTTGTTTGAAAATATATTAAATAAACTTTATAATTTCTAATTTTCTTAAATTATTTTTTTTCTAATCATAGTTGATTTATTAAATGAATTTTAAACGAAGACTTTCACTTTTGTAAACAAAAGTTTAAAAAGTGGTTGACGATTGATTTGCTGTCAGTTTTGCTGATTCAAAAAAAATTCAAGATTTTAACGAAAATTTTAGACGTGCTAGAAATTATTAAAAAATGTAAAAAAATATTCAAAAAATACTTTGATCTTTCCTCTTGATAATAACATAAATATTTAGACAATAAAAAATTATTTTCATCAAATTTAAGGCCTTTTTTATTCATGGTATGCTATTTATTATGGATCTCATGAACATACCTAAATTAAAATAAAAACGGATTACAGAAGTGCTTTCTGTTTTAATGTAAATAAAGTATGCAAAACCTTTTCTTCGTCTTCTGTGGACTGTGTTCACACAGGACTTTTGCGATCATGGCTCTCCACTATTTCCTGCCCTTTGCAGCTCTTAACGTATTTTGTCTTTTTGTTATCTCTTCTAAACTCTGTTCCGCCATCCATTTGCACATTCTCTTTCTATGTGCTTTGTTAATTAAGGATGTTGGTGATCATGGCTCTCCACTATTTTCTATCCTTTGCAGCTCTTAATAATTTTGTCTTTTTGTTATCTCTCCTAGATCCTGTTCCGCTATCCATTCACACAAATTCATTTTTCTCTTTCTATGTGCCGTGTCCCTTCAGGACGTTGGTGATCATGGCTCTCCACAATTTCCTGTTCTTTGTAGCTCTTAATAGATTTAGTCTTTTCGTTATCTCTCCTAAACCATGTTGCGCCATCTTTTGCACATTCTCCTTTAATGTTTGCTCTGTTAACTAAGGACGTTGGCGATCACGGTTCTCCACTATTTCCTGTCCTTTGTAGCGTTTAATAAATTTTGTGTTTTTGTTATCTCTCCGAAACTTTGTTCCGCCAGCCATTTAAATTCATTCTTTTGCTATTATCTGCCGTGTCCCTTTTGGACGTTGGCCATCATGACTCTCCACAATTTCCTATCGTTTGTAGCTCTCATTTTGATTTCTGTTATCTCTCCTAATCCCTGTCCTGCCATCCATTTACACAAGCTCACTGGGGAAAATATAAGTGGTATCCGTCCGTCTATTTTGACTTCAACATGCCAAATTTTCCAAGCATTCTTTCCTCCATTATGTTCTCACACGTTATGCTCATCATCCTTCTGTAGAACCAAGTATCTAATGTTTCCAATTTCTTTTACATATGTGATTCCACAGAAACGAGGACTGATTTTACGTAACAGTTCAGTAATTATTTCTTTGTTTGTATCGACTACTTTCCTGTTTCTTAATACTTTGCTTAGCTTTTGTAAGGGATTTTTCGATCTCTCAGTGCACCTTCGGATTTCCCAGATATTCCAATTGTTGTACTTTCTTGATTTTAGTTTCTCCAATTTGTAAATTGCATGTTGAGCTAATCCTTTTGCTCACAACCATGCATTCTGCTTTCTTGCACACGAAACTAAATTAATAAAAATGAAATATAAATTTCTCTGTTTTCTTTGCATTTTTTTCTGGGGTGAAGTTGCTCCCATTAATTATTGTTATTAATAATCGAATTGCCACGACACTGGGAAAATTTCATTTCATCGGAATTTAACTCCTGTCCAATCTTATAAAGTTAATTAAGCACACATTTAAACACCGTGGATTAATCCGATTAAATCAGAATCATATTTCCTTGTAATTATCGGTTTCAGCATTGTTAATCTTCATTTATGCTCCCGTATTCCTTTTTTAATAAATATCAAAATCCAAGATAACTTAATCTTTATTAGTGCTCTTGCTGCCTGGAAAGCTTCGCGTTTATAATGATAAACACTGTATCTTAGTTTATAAAACTGTTAATCCGGATTAACTGAAAATATACAGAAAATCCAGGGAGACTTAATCTCATTTGACCTTGGTAAAAATATCTAATTCGAAGAAACATATAATAATGACTATTATATAGGAATAAAGTGTCGCTACCGACACTTGAATTTGAACATAGATCGCCAGTGAGTAAACACAAGCGATCCCATTATTGAATAAAGTAGACCACGTGACTAGAGGAAACGCATATCTAGCGTGTGTCTAATTGAACTGCATTTCTAGTCTATCCTCTACTACTAAACGGATCATCATTTCTAGTCTATCCTCTACTACTAAACGGATCATCATTTCTAGTCTATCCTCTACTACTAAACGGATCATCATTTCTAGTCTATCCTCTATGACTATACTGCTCGCTATTCTCTACTCTATTCACTATGCTATTTCTCTATTCGCATTACTTTTAGAGCGAGTATTATCGAGCAAGTACTTTTAGTGCGAGTGATATTCGAAAGCGTCTGACACCAGCATTGTTCAACACCGTTACTATATCTGCATCTGCGATTACAAAGTCTCTTCTACAACGAGCATTACAAAAGTGACAACGAGTATTCTTTGACATCCCAAAAGTGGCAACGAGTGTTCGCTGACATCACAAAAATGACATACAACTGTAATTGATGGGTAGGTTTTTATCATCTCTCAGTTACGGCTCCGCCTTCGGGCAGAGATCCACTCAATTGCGGCTCCGTCAGAGGACAGAGGCGCAAGTGAGGAAAATCACACTGTGAGGTGCCCAGCCCTGGGGAACAGATGTCCGAGGTTACACCCTCTCATTGCACTAGAGAGAGGGATCGGTGCTCGCACCGAGGCCAACCAACCGACGGTTGCGGGAGCTCGGGGAATTTTGTACTTGGCCCGGGTGTAGACGTTCGGGTTCCCCACATTAAACCCGACCTTATATCACATCCCGCCTCAGTGGGAGGCCAGAGTAAATATTTATATATAATTTAGTATTAGCTATTTCTCTCTTCGGTGGTTACTTTTCGAGCGAGTATTATCGAGCAAGTACTATTAGTGCGAGTGATATTCGAAGGCGTCTGACACCAGTATTGTTCAACAGCGTTGCTATAGTTGTATCTGCGGTTACAAAGCCTCTACGAAAACGAGTGTTCGTTGACATCACAAAAATGACATACAACTATAATTGCCGGGTAAGTTTTTTATCATCTCGCAGATCCGTCGTTGTCTTCGGGCAGAGTTCGACTCAGTTGCGGCTCCGTCTCAGGACAGAGGAGCAACTATGGAAAATCACACTGTCAGTTGCCCAGCCCTGGGGAACAGATGCCCGAGACTGCACCCTTTCATAGCCCTAGAAGGATCGGTGCTCACACCGAGGCCAGCGTAGTTGTAATATTAATATAAGCTGTTCGGTTAAAAGAAGACATTCTGATTTCATTGTCCAAGTAACTAGCGACACCCTAGCTAAGGGTATGCCGAAGGGCAGAGTCTCGTCTGGGGTTGTAGACTGCTACCCGACACCATTTTTTACGGGGAATTTTTGATAAATTTTGCTAATTTCTCTTTTCATAGATCCGCCGAAATTTTTCACCTCTAAAGTTTCATATCCAAATGTTAACAAAGCGAATTTTATAAGGATAGTATACAGTATATTAATTTATTTTCGTCTACCGGCCTGATTGTTCGAAAAATCTCCTGAACAGAGATGGAATATAGCGGAAGATGTATAAAAAGAGAAATTTCGCTTAAAGTTAGAATTCAATCTTAACCTGAATAATTGATTCTTTGTAGATTTAATGGTAGCTCCCACATCGCAGTCTTGTATCTTGCAAGAGAGCGCATTTTTTCATGAAGAAGATTTCCACGATAATTCAGATATGGATAGAAAATGAATTCAGTAAATACGCAAAAAATAGAAAGGGGGATAAGTCAATAGTGAGTCGTCTCGCCGGGCTTGTTCAAAATTTACAGTGAGTTAATTGTAAGATAATTAGAATTCTTACCAAGATTCTATAATATATACCACAATCTTAACAACAGATGTCAGACAGAGAAAGGAAATTTACGGGAACCCCTATATATTGTCACAAAGGAAAGCTAGAAGAAAGGACTAAGCATCAATTGTAAGTTGCCAGAATGCATAGTTGTCAGCAAAAATATCCCAAAATGCGAATTACAAATTGGAGATACCGGAATTAATAAATGTAGAATGTTAAATAGCAAATTGTTTTAACAGAGGACGGAAAATGCGGTACCGAAAACAGAAGGGGTGTTGGGATAGCGAAAGATGTCTCCCGAAAGCTAAGCAGAGTATTAGGAAACAGGAAAATCCCACTAGAAACACAGAAAAGAGAACTGAACTGTTACTTGATAATGGTCCTCTTGTATGGCAGTGAATAGTGGACAATATTATCACAGAAGGAAGAAAGTCTTGAGCTAGTGGCTCTACAGTAGGATGCTGAGAGCATTATGGCCTGAACTTGTGAGCAACGGTGAAGTTTTAAGGACAATGGAAACAAATAGGACACGTAAACTTAAAAATAGAAAGAAACAATTACAATTACTAGTGTACGTAAAGAGGAAAGAAGGCTTAGAAAATCTGAGACTCATAAGATATTATATGAGAGAGACAGCAGCAAATGATTAAGAGAAATAGTAAAAAGACAAGATTTACTAAGAACTAAAGGGGACAGGAGAGTGTGGAGGACCATTATCACACACGTCCTGAATGGACACAGCAGCAGAAGAAGAACAATCTTGTTCTTATATTCTCTAACGCTAAGTAACTCCTTGCGTCTCAGTAGCTTTATTGCCTTGTTTGAGGTGAATAAATTGAAAAATATTTCCCCCAAATCGGAACTTCTTTGTGACAGAAATTTTTTAAAGCATTTTACCCCAAACAAGATGATAGTGTTACTAGCACACAAGGGGTTACAGAGAGTGAGGCCAAGAGTAAAGAGTGTTGTTTGAGGAAAGAATAAAGAGAAGGACTTGGATCAAGATCAAGGCATCAGAAGATGTTGATTGACATTAGATTTGAATATTTAAAGATTTTAGCTATCTTTCTTTTAAGCATTTCACTCCAAGCAAAGCAAGAGTGGCACTAGCACACAAGGGGTTACAGAGAGTGAGGCCAAGAGTAAAGAGGATTGTTTGAGGAAAGGATAAAGAGAAGGATGGAGATCAAGATCAAGGCATCAGAAGACGTTGATTGACATTAGATTTGAATATTTGAAGATTTTAGTCATCTTTCTTTTAAGCATTTCACCCCATGCAAAGCGAGAGTGGCACTAGCACACAAGGGTATTACAGAGAGTGAGGCCAAGAGTAAATAGGATTGTTTGAGGAAAAGATAAAGAGAAGGATGGAGATCAAGATCAAGGCATCAGAAGATGTTGATTGACATTAGATTTGAATATTTAAAGATTTTAGTTATCTTTCTTTTAAGCATTTCAACCCAAGCAAAGCGAGAGTGGCACTAGCACACAAGGGGTTACAGAGAGTGAGGCCAAGAGTAAAGAGGATTGTTTGAGGAAAGGATAAAGAGAAGGACGGAGATCAAGATCAAGGCATCAGAAGATGTTGACATTACATTTAGATAGATAGATAGATAGATAGATAGATAGATAGATAGATAGATAGATAGATAGATAGATATGAAAAAAATTGATTGATTGATAAATAGATATGAATTTCTTTTTCATTAAGCATATCGCCCCTAACAAGACAGGGGTGCGACTAGCATGCAAGGGGTTACAGAGAGTGAGAGCAAGAGTAAAGAGGGTTGTTTGAGGAAAGGATAAAGAGAAGGACGTGGATCAAGATCAAGGCATTAGAAGATGTCGATTGACATTACATTTGAATATTTGAAGATTATAGCTATAAGCAAGAAAGAGGAAGGGAGTTCCATTGTTGGGAAGTGCAAGAGAATAAGATGTTGGAATAAAAGAGCTGGTTACATTTAACTGTTTCAACAGTGAAAGGCTGGGACCGAGATGTCAAGCTGAAATTCATGCAGTCTGGGTAGCAGTGAAAGTAGCTCGTCAGAGCAGTTACAATGAAAGTATTTGTAGAAAAGACACAGGGAAGCCACCTTACGTCGATGAATAAGTGTCTGTAGACGAGATGACAGGTCAGGACCTATCATATTGCATATCCGTCTCGGGATTTTTTCAATGACCCCGAGTTGAACAACGGACGCACGAGACTATATATAGCAAAAGTAGAGAAATCTTATTAATTATTACCTTTTATAATCAACTTCTAAAAATATTTGCATAATTAAATTTCAGGTTTAAGTTTTCATTGGCTAACGACTATATCACGAGTTGACACACCTGTTCTCGTAGGGTCACCGTCAAAGCTAGTCGGTTCCTAGATGTGTGAACGCTTGGAAATACCAGCCGCTGTAAGCTGTGTTCATTGTTTATTGAATAACCGCTCAGAATTAAAAACGGCAAAGCCGGTTTTCTTTATATTCACTTACGCACAAATACCTTCGGTAAAGTTATGAATAAACCTCTTTCCCCTCCCCCCCAGCTATGGATTAATTAAGTAAATCGTTATTATGTCCAACAATAGTGCTTTGTTACATTCTAGAATTATTTTCTGGGTTTAAATAACCTGCAAAAGGTTGATAAGCTTTAAAAAAAAATCAAATTACAGTATTTTCCGGCCTCCAAGACGCACTTTTTTCCCAAAATACCCTGAAAAATACGTGTGCGTCTTCCAAGACGAATGTAAGACAAGACCCAGGCTCAAGTAAGATTGAACAGTCACCTAATTGACTTGAGTTATAGGGAACTAGATCTGTATAGTGAGTCATTACAGTATTGTTAGCTAGCTATCTAATTTAGCCTTTTATATGAATACTCAGTACTTAGCTGTTACAAGTATTTCCATGACTATGAACCTTCCTGGAGCTGATAAGGAAGTGGATTTTCATGTTGAGTCGTTACACTAAATGTTAGCTATCTAATTCAGCCTTTTATATGATGTAACCTCAGTACTTAATATTTCCAAGACTATAAACCTTCCTGGAGCCGAGCCATAAGTTAAGCATACTCTGTTTACTAGCAGCGGCGGGAGCCTTTTTCCTCTTGACTAGTATGTCATTGGCATACAAACAAAATCGGAGGAGTGATTAATGAAAACAAAACGTGGCGCCACTATGTGAGGGATGGTGAATGTATTGTATCAGAATTATTAGGTTGGTGCAAAAACAATGACGTAACAATGTCGTTTTTTGACGTATTTTTAACGTCAAAAAACGACATTATTACGTCATTATTTTTGCACCAACCTAATACTATTTTTTTTTCTTAGAAATTTCTTTCCAGTATGAGGGTGCGTCTTTCATGCCGCAGCGTCTTGTAAGCCGAAAAATACGGTAATCAGTTAAGGTCCTAGTGTTAAATATTTATGTAGTTATCATGCTTTACCTTTAACCAGAGATAAACTTGGAAGAAATTTATACAGAAAAAGATGAAGAATAATCGTTAAAGATTTTCGAAAAAAAAATTGTCATGAAATAAATATTGAATCTTTTGTGATTAAAAATTATTTCCTGAATGCTAAATAAATCCTGAATACCAAAACACGCTCTCTCAACATATGAAAAAAAAATGAAAATCGAAAAAAAAACAAATGTTTAATATTTTAAAATAAATACTTATCAGTTTCTGCTATTTTTTTCTTCTGTTAGGAAGACAGCATTTAAAATGGTTTTACAAATTTGTTTTGCTTACAGTCAAAGACACTATTTTAATGTTTCTGCGTTTTTGAGGACCTTCAGAAGCGCTTGTATTTCAAACAAAATTCCTTGAATGTTTTGAGATGTGCTCGACAAGAAGTAGTTGTTTTGTTATTGCGAATTCACTCTGAAAAAAATTAATTCTCCATAAAATCAAAATAAAGCCGTAAAAATGTGTTTTCTTGGACAAGAAATTAAAAAAAAGAAAACAACTTGAAATTCTTAAAATGTTTAGAAAATAATTAAATAGGGTTTCTAACATTTACAACTTTTTCATTTGTCTTGCCTTTTAATGTTTGTCTAATATTATACATATACTAGCTTAAAAGCCGTCCTATCTATCGGGCGGCATTTAAGCTAGCTCCTGCGGAGGGCTCTTCATTGGGCCTTTATCACAATGGAGAAGGACGAGTAGATAGGAGAGGTAAAGATAACCGACAGCAGAACTCAAAAGTGATGGCTGCATTTAAGTATTGCGTTTATATTTTAGCATACCTTTTAAAAGTCCAACGATAATTCTTTTGCTGGGATAAAGACAGTTCGATGTACGTAGGTCCTTACTTTCCGTATAAACAATTATTTTTATTTCATAGGCGACTTTTGCTGGATTTCGCAATTAATTTCAATTATTGCCAAATTTAATTCCAAGTTATAAAAGTTATTATTGTAAAAAAAATCACGAATATTTATAATTTGCTCATGGAGTCGGCTTGGTTCCAATATGGTATGAAATGTTGGGCTACGCCCTCCAAAAATAAAGTTGAAAGGACGGAAAATTTTATTTTGAAATACTGTAATTTGAGAACAATAACCTTTTCATTTGAACATGAGCTATTGAAAGTTAGAGAGCTGTCTCCCTTTAATTGTTTGTATCAGTAGAAGCCAAGATGGCGAAATCCGAAAACAATCGCAGTAATGAAAGTTTGGGAATCCATAATTTCAGGACTGCGGGTCCGGATCCGAGCTGAAATGTTTTTAATTTGCTCATGGAGTTGGCCTGATTCCAAAATGATATGTTGGGCTACGGCCTCTAGGAGTAAAGTTGAAAAAGTGTGACTTTGTGACACACTGACATTGACATTTATTATATAGATATATAAGATAACGATATGTATATTCTTATATATCAAGAAGAATATTGGGGAAAATTGTATGACAGTGAAAAATATTTACTTGTGAGACGTTTCGCCCTTTAAGACTTCATCAGGCTGATTTTATAATGTTGAGGCCACTACACATGCGCACGAACGAGTATTGCAGAATTTATAATCTTTTATTTTAGAATTCATTTTTCTTTCCATCAATTTTGTAAATAGGTATTCCACAAAGTCATAATAGATGTATTCCACTCTGCGATAATAGAAAATCTGTCAGGAATGGGGAAACGCTGTAAGGCATTCTCTAGACATTTAAATCATAGCGAATTACTTTTCTCCATTGATTAAAGTATCATTTTTATGTCAAAATTGTAGTCAGTCTAGTTACGGTGGGCGACCAACGCATTTGTTTGTTTGTTCGTTTGGGTTTTATGGCATATCAACCACTGTGGGTCATTTAATGACAAATTAAGGTATATATATATATATATATATATATATATATATATATATATATATATATATATATATACACACACACACACACACACACACACACATATATATATATATATATATATATATATATATATATATATATACACACACACATATACATACATACACATATACCTATACATATATTAAATATACAGTACTATTAAACATATAGCTGTCAACATTATCTTTTCAAAAACACATAGCTGGCAACATTTTTTTTTTTCAAAAGCGTATAGCTGGCAATATTATTTTTCCGAAAACATTATCTGAGGCCTTGTTGTTGGACGTAGTTTATCGTCATACCCAGCACGCAGATGTAGTTTATCGTCATACCCAGAACACGGATGTAGTTTATCGTCATACTCAGGATGCCCAACGCATTTGATGTATTGTTTTGCAAAATGTCTCTTTTATGTTCATATAATATTTTATTTAGATTCCTTGAGGTTTCTCTTATGTATTTTTGTGACAATTATTACAGATGATGGAGTCTTCTCTTCCTTCAGGTTTTAGCTTATTGTTTTGTTTAATATTGACTAAGTCTTTTATTATTAAGGATGTAGTAGTGACAAATTTTATGTTTATTGTTTTCGATTGTAGACGTGTTAGAATTAGTAGACAGAATAAAATATATTTTGGGTCATTTGGATTGTCAGGAGGGAGCGGATGTTTTGTTTTGGAATATTTCATGAGATTTTGTTTTGTATTGAATATAAAATAATTAGTGTAGTGGGAAAATTTGAAAGCGTTTCCAATGTATTCATCCTGTTCGTGTAAATAATGCGGGCTGCATATTCTGAGTGCTTTTAAGTAGAATCCGTTGAACATGCCTTAGTTTATTTTGTTCTTCTGATGAGAATAGCAATTTATAAGACCGAAAGGCATCAGAAGTAAACATTTTTCACTTTGTCATATATATATATATATATATATATATATATATATATATATATATATATATATATATATATACAAGTATATGATTGGTGTATATGGAATGAATTCCAATAACCAACAATTACTATTCTTAAAAGAGTGATCAATACAAAGTAGAGCAGATATAATTATTTATTTAAAAAAAATTTATAACATAAATATGTTATAAAATCACTACAAAAATAGCCATTTTGTTTCAACACCCTCGGTGTCTTATCAAGTGATGATGTTGAATGTAAAATAAATGGTTTTATTGGTGAGAATAAATTCTTTTTTAATACTACCCATATTTTAAACATCTGAATAGATATTATAACATGACTTCGTTGTCAAGCTTTTTGAATTTGCCTATACTTGTGTTTTGATTGGTCAATCTAGCCTTTGTAACAACGTTTTCCCCTTGCGAACGATTGTTAATTAATTTGAAACTTTTAAAACCATTTATTTTACATTCAACATCATCACTTGATAAGACACCGAGGGTGTTGAAACAAAATGGCTATTTTTGTAGTGATTTTATAACATATTTATGTTATAAATTTTTTTTAAATAAATAATTATATATATATATATATATATATATATATATATATATATATATATATTAAAATAATAGAAAAGAACAATAAGATTTATAATTCAGAGTTCTTAGCATTTATTTCATCTTTAAATTTTTTTGAAAAAACTTGATACAACAGTAGAATATAATATTATAATTGTTTTGGGTTTTTTTTTTTTTAAATTGTAATTGAAATTTATATAAAAATGAAAATTAATTAAAAATTAAAAATAAATATGTTCTCTCTGTATCATTCATTATCTTGTCTCTCCATGAATATTCCTTTCTTTTCACTATTTTTTTTCTCTTTGGTCTCCAATCAGCTATGTCAGTCTGTTCATATCTACATATGTATGTATCTATGTAACTATCTATCTATTTTAATATCTCATTATGTTCACATCTATCTATCTATCCGTATATATATATATATATATATATATATATATATATATATATATATATATATATATATATATATATATATATATATCAATTTATCTGTCGTCTTCATATCTATCTATCTATCTATCTATCTATCTATCTGTCTGTCTGTCTGTCTGTCTATCTGTTCATATCTATCTATTTATATATCACTGTTTTTCATATCTATCTATCTATCTATCTATCTATCTATCTATCTATCTATCTATCTATCCCAGTCTGTTTATAGCTATATATGTATGTATCTATGTATCCATCTATCTATTTGATCTCATTCTGTTCACATCTATCTATCCGTATATATATATATATATATATATATATATATATATATATATATATATATATATATATATATATATGTCGTCTTCATATCTATCTATCTATCTATCTATCTATCTATCTATCTATCTATCTTCTTATCTATGTCAGTCTGTTCATATCTACATATGTATGTATCTATGTAACTATTTATCTATTTGACTATCTCATTCTGTTCACATCTATCTATCCGTATATATATATATATATATATATATATATATATATATATATATATATATAGTTTATGCAAACTTAGGTAATCGTTAACTATCCATCTATATATGGATATATATCCATATTGGTATGTGTGTTTATGTGTATGTATGTGTGTATATGTATATATATGTGTATATGTGTATATGTATATAAGTATATATATGTATATATATATGTATATATATGTGTATGTATGAGTATTTATATATATATATATATATATATATATATATATATATATATATGTGTGTGTGTGTGCGTGTGTGTATGTGTCTATGTATGTATGTATATGTGTATATGTGTATCTTTGTTTTAGTGGATTTCGAATTTTTTTTTTTTTTACTAATTAATAAAAGATAAAAATAAATTAATTAATAAGATTACTAAATATAAAATAGATTACTCTTTCAATGTACTATCTGTGATTTTTTCTAATCGACTGTTTAATAGAAAATAACAAAAAACTCCACCGAATTTCAAATTAATTTCTTCGTAGATTGTTTAAACATTTAGATACAGAAAAAACTTTAACCTCCCAAACATGTCCGTTAAAGTAACGCGAATTAACAGCGTCTAAAAAAATTTGAAAGAAAAACTGTCCTCGTGAAAGTAGTGTAGCTTCTTTCCTTAAAGTCGGTCTCCACCCATCCACTCCTTAGTCATCTATATCTTGAGACTAGACACAATAAATTTCAACAACATCTAGCCGACACATTGGAGTTAAAATTAAAAATAAGAATTTGAAATGCTACATCTGACACATTCATATCCGCTTTCCCACCTCACCTCATCACTTCGTTAATTTTACGTATACTTGATGAGGTCCATAAAAAATGTGTGAATTTCTTTTCATTTTTCATTTTTCATTTCAATTTTTGGAAGTAAAGTCTGATGATCCAGAGCCCTGTTAAAGGGGTTATGGTGAAATAATTTATTACATGGAACCTTAACGTAGTCTGTTTTTTATTCAAACAAATATATATATATATATATATATATAAAGAGCGTTTAACTTTTTTAACGTTTTTTTTTTTTTCTAGACGTTACAGTGTTGGTTGATTACTTTCAAGCGACACTGATGTTTTTAGCCTTTTCTTTTCTTCTTGAAATTTTCCCTGATATCAGAAAATTGTATTATCCGGGTTTTTTCAAACCAGCCGAGTATAGGCAATATAATGTCATGGCAAGGCGCCGTTGAAGGTGGACGTAGGAGAGAACGTCAGCACTCTGGATGAGCAATGTCAAACAATGGACAGGTATGATTGTACTAAAATTCCTGATTGCTGCCTTTGATAGACCCTTGTGGAAGAAATTTAGTGTGGCCTCTGCATTCGGACTACCCCAACCCTATACGATTACAAAAGTCAAGGGGATGATGATGATGATGATGATGATGATGATGATTGCGAAAAGACCAATTCATCTTTGAACTTTTTGGCTGTAAGAAGAACATTGACATTTTATCTTTTACTTTCATTCTAAGGTTGGTTGCCTCTGAATGTTGGCTTCAATGTTCACTTTTATATTTATATTTACTTACGCTCTATCTCTGATATTGAGCACTTTATCCCATAAATATAGCATGCCTTAAAACTATATTTCTTCATAATTATCAATATATATATATATATATATATATATATATATATATATATATATATACATATATTATGAACGGATGAAGCCCGACAATTATTTTAATATATTTATTGATTATACGTTATTTTTATAGATACAAATATTTAAGTGATTTTCGTTAAATTTGTGTATAATAAACAGTATTAACAAGAGATAAAATATGTGTCCTCCGAAAGGAATCGAACCTCTATTCTACATGGAATCATCATATAACCTGACTTGCTATACCATTTAGCTACAGACGAAGCGTCTGGTTACCAAGTTTAGATTACTGCTTGTAAACTACAAATTTCCCATGATTTCTCTTGAACGCCCATATCTGCTCTAAACGTATCTTAACGTAAACAAATAAGATCAAATATTATGAAATGATCTAAGTCCGACAATTTATTTAATATATTTATTGTTTATACGTTATTTTTCATAGATACAAATATTTAAGTAAATGCTCTGTTTATAATAAAAGTATTAACGACATTTACCGGCCTCATTGTCCGAGAAATTTCACTGAAAATATGAGTCCTCCGATAGGAATCGAAACTATATCATACACGGAACCGTCATATAGGCTGATGTGATATACCAGCTAAACTACAAGGGAAGCTTCTGGTTAGCATGGTATAATTACTGCTTTTAAATCATGGGAAATGATTATGCTTTTAAACACACACACACACACACACACACGTATATATATATATATATATATATATATATATATATATATATATATATGTATGTATGTATGTATGTATTACCATTAAATTCTAAAGCACGGTATGTATGTAATGTTGATATATATATATATATATATATATATATATATATATATATATATATATGTGTGTGTGTGTGTGTGTGTGTGTGTGTGTGTGTGTGTGTGTGTGTGTGTGTGTGTGTGTGTTCCAAAATGGGCGTTGTAGTAATGACAAGCCTTGTCTATAAAATGCTCTCATGGTATACGTCTGAAATAGCCTTCGACAACTAATTCAATTTCTATTCCGAAGAAAGTGTGAAGGCGTACCTCTGGCGCCTCATAACCAGCTGTTGGTTAGAAATAAGTCCATCTAGTGGAAGTGAAGACTGATTTTAAATTTCCGCTGAATTGCAGCCATATCCAAACACGGAAAAGGCTATATCCACCCAGAAATTCTAGAGACAAATCAATAATGCCACTGACTGTCGTCACTGAAATACTTCCGGCAACTACGACAGCCAAGCGGGACCCAAATGTCGGTACGTCAGAGAGGGACCATGTGTTTTGGAGAGGTACCTCCAGCCTTACTACGAAAGGAATGAATTTTGAACAAACAGAATCACCATTATCCCGCGACAGAAATGAGCCTAGACTATTTTCAAACAATTACGGCATTTAATAATGATGTTAAATACATCGCAAGCTATACTATGACGACATTTAGAAAAGAGAGGGAAAGTTATGTAGCTATGTGTTTTTGTTTCCCACGCTCTGAGGGAATAAAACAAAGATGTTTCTTAAATTCTGTTAATTATTTCTCTTCGATAAAGCCACTAAGGCGCAAGGGCGTTACTGAGAGACTATGAGAAAAAAATAGATAACGATTGACATTGTATTTAAATATTGGAGGATCAAACTTGACTGGAAAGCAAGTAACCGAAAGAGCGTTCCACATAAGTACGAGAGAAGAATTTGTTAGCATAGAAATTTCAGTTACATCTTGCTATTTCAGATGCAGATTGATGGGACCTTACCTCCAATCTAGTATTGGACGTAAATGCATATAGTCGGGGTACCAGGGGATCGTTCACCAGAAGAATTACCATAAAAGTATTGATAGAAAAGGCACAAGAAAATATATTAGAACGGTGGGAAAATAAATGAAGGCGAGATGCCAGGTCAGAACCAATAATATTGCAGATTTTTTTCTAAATACATAACAGAAGCATCAGACCTGATTTAGTAGCAATATTCACTGCATCATTCCAAAGGATATAAAGACTTCTAGTGACTAACTGAATAACATATGGTGATTTTCTAGACGTGGCACAAGGCCGAAAGTATGGGCAACTCAGTGAGGATCGAACTCACTACTCAGTCGTAATAGTTCTAGCGATACAAGCTTGTTAACCATTACACCACGTCAAGGTGCCCCTGAATAACAACGTATGTATGCATCTGGGTGTGTCTACCTAAATATATATCTGTGACAGTAATAGTCAAAGTAAGAATGAATTTTTGATTTCTTAATATGTAAGATAAATTCTGTCGAGAAAAATTGTTTAGCACAGTAATGATCCATTTTTTCTACCA
>OZ010613.1:7614034-7621534 GCA_963932145.1 Acanthosepion lycidas | reverse complement strand
TCTCCACAAGTTCTTATTCAATGTGGCTCTGTGAAACTATTCTCTCTTTGCCTCCCACCTCCAGTTCCAATATCCATTCGTAGAAGCCCGCCAGCTAAATGGCTAGCTGCCTTCTCCTGTCGCTCTTTCGCAAAATATACCCCATGAGGTTTTCCAAGTCTCCTAAGCCTTCTTTCAGCATTAAGTGTCCAAGAAATTTCTGACTTTTCCTGTTTTGACTAACAGGATACAAATTTTTAATTCCACAACTTCAGTCATTTACAGCTAGGTCACGCCATGCTTCTTGAACGTTGTCGAATCACCCTTATTCATTACAATTGAATTGATGAAGGCCGGAGAACACAACGGCCGAAACGTTGTGACAACAATAATAAAGATATGAACGATAATCTGAATATAAATAGTGCCAATAATGATAATGCCTCATCCCAGAAATTAATTCCCTCTGGGGTACCGAGATCGATATGCACCTGGGGAAGGCCGGAGAGCACAGCCGCCGAAACGTTGTGATAACAACAACAAAGATGAGGACAATAGTCCGAATATAAATAGTGTAAATAATGATAAATCCTAATCCCATAAATTAATTCTATGTTGGTTACTCTGATCGATATACACCTGGGGAAGGACCGAGAACACAACGTCCGAAAAGTTGTGATAACAAAATACAAAGAGGGGACAATATTCCGAATATAGATAGTGTAAATAATGATAACTCCTCATTCCAGAAATGAATTCCCTGTAGGTTACCCAGATCGATATATAACTGAGGAAGGCCAGAGAACACAACGGCCGAAACGTTGTGATATCAAAAACAAAGATGAGGACAATAGTCCGAATATAAATAGTGTGAATAATGATAACTCCTAATACCATAAATTCATTCCCTTTTGATTACCCGGGTCTATATACACCTGAGGAAGGTCGGAGAACACAACGGCCGAAAAGTTGTGATAACAAAGATGAGGACAATCGTTCTAATGTAAATAAATTAATAACCACCGAGAAAAATGAGAAATAAATTAAAAAAGAGAATTAAATAATATAAAAATTTAAAAAACAATCGAACATTTTTGCTCCGTCACTTCAGGACGTAGATGATCATGGCTCTCCCCAGCTTCTATGGTTCATAGCATTTTTCGCTCTTTCCATTCTTTCACACAACCTATTCAGGAAAGTGGCTCGAAGCCTGGCCCTCAGTATGCCCCTGTGGGTTAAGTTTTCCAAGACCTCCTTCATCGTTATGTGTAAAAGGAATTCCAGTTGTCGTTCAGACTAGAAATGTTCTTTCTGTTGGCATTTTCTTTAAGAATTCCGTGTTGCTAACTCACCCCATCCAAAGAATTCCCAATATACTTCTGTAGAATGATATTTCTGCTACCTCCTCATCCGTGATGAGTTTGAGATCCATATAAGAGGATGGATAGCAATCCGGCAATCTGTTCTTAGGTTATAACGATTTTTTTTTTTGTTTCTTAGTGCCGTACTTAGCAATATTTGTCAAAGACGGTTAAATTAACGGAAACGTAGTCAGTAATTTTTTTTTTAAAATGTTGACCAATTTAAGACCAAAAATAGTTGGAAACCAGCCTTCCTGCTACAGCGGTTTCCGCCCTTTAGGTAGCGTTAAGTAATAACAAATTCTTACTGCTGATGATAAATTATTGGTAGAAACCGTGTTAGCAGAAAGGTCGGTGATTCTATTACCATAATTACCACTGTCATTATTGTCACATATTTTTTACCATTATACTTTCGTTTCCATCAACATTAGAGCTAAATTCGCCATTAAAACATCAGTACCTATTATTACCAAATATAAATCAAATATATCAATTATTGGCACTCTCAACACAATCACAATCGCCAAACTGTCAGCGTTGACAATGCAATCCATTATCATCGCCGTCTAACCAAATAGAATCCACTTAACAATGTGGGGACCAGACCAGTAAGAGTGTATGTGCACGTCTACAAGTGTCTATGTGTGCGTAAAGAAGTGTAAGTTTGTTTGACGACGCAGACGGCCGATCTGAAAAGAGCCCAGAATATTTCAACCTGCCCCTTATTAAAAGAACATCGCTACGTACAGTCCCGTCCCGTCACTGATTACAATTTCATATGAATGTATATTCAAACGCATGGATGTATATCTGTGCCTAATCACGGATTGCTTATATGGGTGTGTTTGTGTGAACTATGATGCGTACACCTGTTTCTATATGTATGTTTATGTGTGTGAGAGTGTCATCCCAAAACAAACACAGAAGATGATTCACCATCAAACATAATCAAACAAGAATAAAAAGATTCAGTTTTTTTAAAAATAAACCAGTTTGTTTGATGATCGCAAAAGCGTGAGACTCAGGGTCACAAACTCATACCCATACAACTGAATATGTTAGCTCTATCACTGATATTGAGCACTTTCCAATAAGTACAGCCCATATATATATATATATATATATATATATATATATATATTATTTAAAAAATATTTATTTAAAAATATGATTCCAACACGAAACATAAAAATAAATAAATAATTATATTTATGCTTTACTTTTGTATCGAGCACTACTTTTTAAAAATAATAACAAAAATACTAAAGAACCTTGGATTATTTACCTAACCAGTTCTTTCCTATTTTCTATATATTTTCACACACACACACACACATATATATATATATATATATATATATATATATATATGTGTGTGTGTGTGTGTGTGTGCGCGTGTGTGTGTGATAGAAATATTGGGTTGTTTTGAATAATCATTCGTAGTAATTTATAGAATATAGAAGAAACCTCAACAGAATGCAGAATGCACCGGACAGCCGTTTCTTTATATTTGGAACTCATCAGCAGTGCGCATCCACTGCCGAGAATCGAACACGGGTCGTTAAGATAAAACGCCAGTGGACCAACGGCTCTCGGTATCGAAGAAGAAACTAAACTGCATTAACATTTACCGGCACATATTTTCTATGAAATTATTATAGAGAGAATTTATTTAAATATTTGTATCTATAAAAATTACGTATTAACAATATATATATATATATATATATATATATATATATATATATATATATATATATATATATATATATATATGTAGAGAGAGAGAGAGAGAGCGATAAAAAGAAGAATTAAACAATTTTAAAATTGCCTCTACAAATTTAAATAAATAATTATTTGGGAGAAATATATCTCTTTCAAACTGAAAGAAATGAATTACAAAGATTCTTTACGAAACAACTTTGCACGAAATATTTTGTTGTATTTACAATACAACACAATCAATTGCGTTAGTATACAAGAAACAGAATACATCTACATGTGAGAATGTGTCAGACACATAAGCACGTTGTTTTAGGTATGCGTGTAATTTTGCAGCTGTTGGCAGCTGATAAGAAGTAGCCAAGACGGCACGCACAATTGCATTATTGATTCTACTGCTAAACATTTATTTTGTTGGCAAATATCTTGGACTGTAAAAATTTTTTATGTATCAATATCGCTAAGAATTTTTTTGTAATATGGTATTCTCGAATAACTGTGCGAAAATGTGAGTACTTCATTAAGTTTTGAGAATTTCAGTTTGTGCAACAGACGAATGACTCCTGGTCAAAGGTTAACTGAAAATCTAATTTGCGATCTAAAAATTGATCGTTTTTATAACAAAACATTGGCCCAAGAAAAAAAAATTAGATGTCATTAATCGCATATGTTTATTGCTTAATAATTTTTTTTATAAATATTTAAATATAGGAGGGAAATATTGATACTCCAAAATTTCGTAGCAAACAAAAAATTGTAATTGTATACGAATTCAATGAATACCACGCGTCTCATATGATGTCGCTGATTGGTTAATATATATGAATATAGAAATTTGAATTTTGTTAACCAACCCATGTACAAAACTGACGTAATTTCTGGGTGAACCAGTTTTGTCAACAACTGGGGTTTTTAGTGTCATAACTAAAATCCATTGAATCTGTCAAATTCTTTAACAGGGGTCCAACCACACACACACACACACAGAGAGAGAGAGAGAGAGAGAGAGAGAGAGAGAGGATGCGATGGATAAATTGTCATCTAAATTACGCAAAACTCAAAATAACATTGACATCTCATTTTAAGAGTTATATTTACGAAAATTACGTAAAATATCTTGAAATACTAAAGAGTAGCTTTATTCAATATAATCGCCATGGCTTAAACCACGACGACTTCAGAATCTCCTGCAACTCTTCCGGACTGTCTCCTGTTATAAGTTGGTGAATGCAACCATTATATTGCATTCAGTTCGTCTTTGGTGTTACAAGGAATTTTGTTGCTCCTCTAAATGATAGCCTTTTACCTTCCATGGATCACCAAACACAACATGAATGATCAATATTTTGCATCGCTCTAAAAGTTTGCAAACATAACAGAAGTTATGAATCTCGTTATTTTACTGAGTCCTCCATATATATATATATATATATAATAAAAACACATTTTATCCGGGATAATAATGGCTCAATTTTTTCTTCATTTCCACCAATAAATATATATATATATATATATATATATATATATATATATATATATATATATATATATATATGAAGAAAAATATACGGAAAAAACAAACAAAAATCCTTATATGCTGTTTTAATGTTAATATAATGTCAACGTGGGACGTTACGTTTTGACAGCGTCGCCCACGTGACGACAACGTGACCATGTTTAAACGGAACGCTGATCATATAAAACTTTCAGTTATCTGTTTGGATAAGGCTTGTTCTTATGTTCGCGGGAGCTAGTGGGGCGGTTATCGGGAATAGGTGGTGGGAACCCCTTAAATGTGGGATTAGGTCCTTCACCACTGATTTCAGCAAACGGCTCGCTCTAGATAGAGTTGAAAAGGTGAAGACGCTTAAAGCTAGTTATTCCCGGGCGGTGGCTGGGGGGATCCCCTAGAGATAGCCTTAGCTAAGGAGGCCCTGGATCGATCGAATAGCGAGCGGTACATGGGTCAGGTAATTAGACATAAGTTAAGCAAGATGTCTTCCAAAGCCGTGAACTTGGGCGCAGATCTGCGCAGGGAAGAGGTCCGTCGAGGTGGCGATCGTTACATTCGTGAAGTCAAATCCCCGGAGGGGCGTACTCTTCGGGCAACTGACGACATGTGCGGAGCGTTTCGGCGCCATTTCGAGAACCGGTTTACCAAGGAGCCTGGTCTCCGTGAGGAGGAGTTTCGTAGCTATTTGGCTGAATTACCTCGGCTTTCGCCGACTGAAGCGGCTAGCTGCGAGGGAGAGATTATGGAGGGCGATGTCTACGCGGTTTTGAAGAAGGTCGGCAGGGGCAAGTCGCCCGGTCTGGATGGTTTGCCCTATTTGCTGTCGCACATCTTTGTTCCAATTTTGACTGCAGTGTTCAACAACTGGTTTCGGTCGGGGTCCATCCCCAACTGGATCACCAGGGGTGTGATCACTCTGTTGAAAAAGGGCAAAGGTGGTAGGGGGAAACTAGATGATTACAGGCCCATAACTCTGCTAAACACAGGGTTAAAGATTATGGCCAAGATCCTGCAGGAGCATTTGCAGTCAGTTGCCGAGTTTCTGTTGGGACCTGAGCAGACTTGTTCTGTGAGGGGCCGAACAATTCAGAGCAACCTGCATCTGATCCGCACGATCATAGAGGGTGTAAAAGACGACGAAGAAGCCGCGCTGATCAATTTGGATCAGTCCAAGGCATTTGATAGGTTCGACCATCGCTACCTTGCAGCTGTCCTGCAGGCCGCTGGATTCGCACCCAACTTCTGCCGCTGGATTAGCCTCCTGTATCGCTCCCCCAGTGCGGTGGTACAGGTGAACGGAAGGCTGTCGGACGCGTTCGTGCTGTCTAGGTCGGTTCGTCAGGGTTGTCCGCTGTCGCCTCTCCTTTATGCTTTGGCGTTGGAGCCTCTCCTTCGCCGGCTGAAGGACGAGACCGGCAGTCCGGCCCTACGTGGAATTGCCGTTCCTGGAGGGTCTCGAGCCAGGGCAGGCTTTCCGCGTAAGCCGATGACGTATCTGCTTTCGTGTCGTCCCGCAACGACATTGAGGTGGTACAGAAGGCGCTTGATCGGTACGAGAAGGTGACAGGGGCCAAAATAAACCGCGACAAGTCGTCCTGCTTGCGGTTAGGTACCTGGAAGGGGGTCGCTCTTCCGAGCCGCTTCGGTTGGACAGACTGTCCTGTCCGCATTCTTGGAGTGTGGTTTGGGCCTGACCTCCAGCTGGAGAAGAATTTGTCTGAAGTACGAGCAAAGGTCGATTCCGCCGGTCAGACTTGGAATCGACGTAGGTTGTCCGTGAAGGGCAGGGTGGAGGTGTGTGCTACATACATTTTCCCCCTGATTCTTTATCGATTGTCCGTACTTCCTCTCTGTAAGACTCACAAGAAGGCGCTCGAGCAATCGCTATCCTCCATTTTATGGAGATGACGCGGGAATCGGGTCGACAGACGAGTCTGCACTAAACGTCCGTGTCATGGGGGGGGGGCTGGGAATGCCGCTCTTGCCGAGTCAAATCCGTGCCTCTAGGTTGGCTTTCTTACGCCGTGCATTGACTGGAGGAGATCCGATTCTGGAGGGGATTGTTAGGGACGCGTTCCCTTGCCTTACCATTAGTTCCCCCATCTCGCGGGTTGAGCGCGGTCGTAAACCCCGGGATCAATCGGTTTTCCTTCGCGAGTGTCGGTCGGCCTTGAGGGCCGTTCCCCGGTCCAGTGACCTTTCTCGGCCTAGGAAGGTCTTCTATCGTGAATTAGTGGAGAGGCCCGCGAAGGATCTCCTGCGAGATACGCTCGGCTTGTCGGAGGAGGAGTATTGCTCCTACTGGTCTTGGGCGCCAGCGGCGGATTACCTCAGTAACCCTGAGTTTTCGCTTAGCTGGCGATTGGCTCGGAATCGGCTGCCTCTCAACGACAAGGCTTTCATATGGGGCTTGGCGGATTTGCCAGACTGTGAACGGTGTGGCCTTGGCTTAGAAGAAACGGCTGCGCACGCCTTCTACCATTGCCCCCAGGTCTGCCCCTTATGGGACCATGTCGGCGAGCTGACGGTTCGTCTCGCTCCCGAACAGCTTGTGTCCATTGATCGCGCATACGCGTGTGACAATGTGTCGCCTTCGTATTCCGGGATGAAACGGATTGTGTTTCTGACGCTGATGTTTCTGGCTCGAATGGTGATTTGGACGACGCGAAGTCTTGCGAGGCAATCGTCTTTCTCATTCGGATCTAATTCGATTCTTTGAGCATCAGCTCAAGATGAAGATTAGATCGGATAGAAAATGATTGCATTCGACAGTCTTTAGCGAAAGCTGGGTAAAAGAAGCGAGCTTGCTTCGCGTGAACGGGGCTAGCTTTGATTTTCTCTTCTAGGTCAACCTTTTGCACATCGGGGTGGCTTCCTGTGGAACCCTCCCCTTGGTTAGGTTAGACAAGCCTCAGTGTACCT
>OZ010613.1:7609034-7611534 GCA_963932145.1 Acanthosepion lycidas | reverse complement strand
TATATATATATATATATATATATATATATATATATATATACGTGCGTATGTGCAAATAAATTGAAAAATAAGAAATAACTGTTAGATTAGTAATACGAAGTTCTTTAGTATTTTTGTTTTCTTTTTTAATAAACAGTGCTCGATACACAAGTAATTCCTATGTCGCGATGGAATCATACATTTTAAAAAAAATAATTGTAATGTATATATATATATGTGTGTGTGTGTGGGTGTGTGAGAGAGTGTGTGTGTGTGTGTGAGTGTGTGTGAGAGAGTGTGTGTGTGTGTGAGTGTGTGTGTTTGTGTGTATGTGTGAGTATGTGTGTGTTTATGTGTGTGTGAGTGTGTGTGTGTTTGTGTGTGTGTGAGCGCGTGTGTTTGTGTGTGTGTGAGTGTATGTGTGTGAGTGTGTGTGTTTGTGTGTGTGAGTTTGTGTGTGAGTGTGTGAGTGTGTGTGTGTTTGTGTGTATGTGTGAGTATGTGTGTGTTTGTGTGTTTGTGTCAGTGTGTGTGTGTGTTTGTGTGTATGTGTGAGTATGTGTGTGTTTGTGTGTTTGTGTCAGTGTGTGTGTGTTTGTGTGTGTGTGAGTGTGTGTATTTGTGTGTGTGAGTGTATGTGTGTGAGTGTGTGTGTGTGTTTGTGTGTGTGTGTGTGAGAGAGAGTGTGTGTGTGTGTTTGTGATTACATGAACGATAATTACATAAGGTTAATTTAAAATAAAATGTTCTTACGACACCTGTAATGAAGGAAATTACCTGTTGTGTCAATAAATGCTTTGCGATTGATTGAACTTCGACTTTACATTTCTTTTGCCTGGTAATTCCGCAAGATTTTTAATTAAGCATTACGACATTAAAGCATTTGCTCGCACGATAATTAAGGAACACGTGGAACTTTTTCTTCAACTAATCTGATATGCCATATGTCTAAGTTTCGTTTTACACCATTTCCAAGGTCTCTTATTTGTTTCCTTTCTTAACATGGTTTTTCGTTAACAAATCTTCTGACCCTGCAAATGAACAATATTGAATCTCATTAAAATAAAACTCTTTCCACGAACCAAAAATATTTGTCCTCCCAGAATCTTGAACATAGATAGTTCCTTATTTTTAATCTTTTCAAAGAGAGAGAGTTTTTTAGGTTTTATAACTTTGTATGGCTTGTTTTTTTTTTTAATATAACTTGACTTAGCTTGTCTTTAAAGTAAAAAAAAATGTATAATTTATTTTTTCTTATAATATTTTTAAATTTTTAAATATATTTTTATTCTTTAATATATTTTTAAAAATATATTCTTACCATCGTCTCCTGTATTTCGTGTGATTGAAACATCGAAATGTATAAACTCTGTATTAATTTTATATATATATATGTATATATATATATATATATATATATATATATATATATATATATATATATATATATATATAAACAAACTGAAATGCAATGCAAAGCGATCTGTATATTAAACACCCACTTAAATAAACAAATAAATAAATAGATAATCAGATAGACAATAATAAAAGACAATTCTCCAGACACATAACGACTGTAGACGCGCCATAAAAATATCCTTCACTGGGAACCAACTAAAGGATGACCGTAAACATTAGCCTTGAAATAGATACCCTACCCAACCTTAGCAAAACCTCTCAGGGGATGATGAATCTACTGATAAGAATTAACTCCCTGACCACTTAAAGAAGGAAAATAGTCTAGCCACTCCCACAATAACAAATTCTGTAAAAATACACGTAAACCGAGAGATAGCTTATTCCTAAAATTTCGCTTGAGGATGAAACGGGACTAAACACCTCAATCCAACTTAATTTTATTAATTATTTGGATGATTTCGGCTCTCGTTTTTGAAACATGAGAACTCTTATGTAGCGAAGGAATCATATTTTTAAACAAAAAATATTATTATAATCTAAGCTCTACTTCTGTATGGAGCACTGTCTTCCTAAAAATAAATACAAAAATACTAAGGAACCCCGGATTATGCACCCAACGTGTTCTTTTCTATTTTCTGCATACCTGCACAAGGATACATATATATATATATATATATATATATATATATATATATATATATATATATATATATATTGACACAGTTTCATTCAATAATTTAGACAAGATTTTTTTCTTTTCAAATAGAACTCTCACTGACACGCTTTTGGCTGTCATTATAAAAGCAAGATAAAAAATTACAGTGTTGATACATATTATTTTATTCCGAGTACTTTCGACATAGCATAATGTTAACATCAGGGTGTTGTTTATTTCAAGAAAAATGTTGTTGCGTTCTTCATTTTCAAAGACAAAATTGCTATGTTCATCTGAAAGTTAATCTTTTTTACTTGTAAAGTGAAGAATGTTGAGTGAGTTGCTGATCGCATTAAACCGCTTCAGGGGAGATAACTAAGTACGGTGTGTTAAGAGTTTTTAAGAAATATTAAATATTAAAACTATATATATTTTTTCTTTTTTTTT
>OZ010613.1:7536534-7601534 GCA_963932145.1 Acanthosepion lycidas | reverse complement strand
ACTTGGCGACAATTTACCCATGGAACCCTGTAGATAGATATATAGATAGATAGACTGAACTGTTTAATCAAACTGTTTCGATTATAATTTTTACATGTCCAGTGTTATGTATGATTTACTGTTTATTTATGGAATCATATGAATTGTTTATCCTAAATATCTTACCAGGTTAAACATTTTATGTGTTTAATATAAGAGTGAAATGGAAATATATCTTGGTAGAAAAAATATTTGCAAGAGAAGGACAAATACGGCGGCGACAAAGACTACTTCCAGATCAAATTGAATCCAGACGTTCACTTAATATATAAAGTTATCTGAGTGCCTCACCTGAAAGGCTTGAACAAATAAGGCTGCCATTTAAGAAACGCAAGAGAAAAAAAAAATGAATTAAACTTTTCATTTCGGTCCGGAACTAATTTTGTTTAACTGCTGATAAATATTTTATTTGTATAGAATATTAAAACGACTAAGAGATGTAATCACTCAGATTCACTAACTTAAATTTATTTTCCCTTCCTGCTACAACTGGGACAGGAAATGTATAAATAAATACACAATGACAATTATTATATGACTTGGTTATTAAATTGTTGTTTTCTGGGGAGTAGTGGGAAGTGTGGGATATTCATGCAAATATTATCCCAGTTATCTTTGGGGAGTTGGGGTTTATAGGAGCAGAATTAAAATCCTACATTGAAAATGTTGGAATAAAGCCTAGTAACTCATCACTTCAGAAGTCTACGTTGCTTGGCTCTGCAAATGGACAAAGAAGAAAATCCGAGCTACCTGAGAGAAATCACCTGTTCATTGGACACAAAGAAAAGATCAACAACTAGAGTGATTTGAAGTATGATATTATTAAAGTTTGATAAGGATTAAGAAAGAAATTACGTTAAATAGTTAAGCTATGTTCACCTTGGTCAATATCTAGATGGGTAAGAAAACCGCGTGTTATGGACTAGAATAATGGCTCGGATAATGGCTAGGAGTTATTAATCGGAGAACTGAGTTCTAATTCCAGTTCGGAAACATTTTGGAAAGACATGAATCCATATCTTCTCTCCGAACGGCATTGTGTTAATTGGTATAATCAGTAAAAATATTACAACCAAAAACAGAATCTTTCAATAATCCACAAAGTGTTAATAAACCGCAGAAAACGTTCAAGAAAATATTGTTTAGCTACACAGGCATTTTTAGATTTATTTACATTCTCTGGAACATAAATGAATAGAAACTATCATGGCCACAAACTAGGGGGTCAATTTATATATTGATTGGAATATAGAATTGACCCCCCACTTTAAATCCATGTTATAATTTCTTTGGTTGTTTTTCAAAAATTCTGTTTAAACATGAATTCACATCACTTTCCCAGCTATGGGTTAATTAGTAAGACTTGTATCACTAAACTTTTAATATCTAAAAAAAGAATCTTAAAATTCTAAAATATTTTCTGTCTTTAAATAACCTGCAAACCGCAGAAAATGAATCAATCAATGAAATACTGATTAGCTACACAGGCATGTCTTTTAGATTTATTTACATTCTCTGGAATAGAAATGTATAGGAACAACCGTGGCCACAAAGTGAGGGATCAGTTTATATATTGATTTTAATATAGAATTGATCCCCGACTTTATATCCACATTATAATTTCTTCTTTGTTGATAAACCGCAGAAAACGAATCAATCAATCAATGAAATATTGATTAGCTACACAGGCATGTCTTTTAGATTTATTTAATTTATCCGGAATACAAATATATAGAAGTTACCGTTGTCACAAAGTTAGGGCTCAGTTTATATATTGATTGTAATATAGAATTGATTCCCCACTTTATATCCTAAGTCATAATTTCTTATTTGTTGATAAGCCATAGAAAACGAATCAATCAATCAATGAAATACTGATTGGCTACACAGGCATGTCTTTTACATTTATTTACATTCTCTGGAATAGTATTGTATAGAAACTATTGTGGACAAAAAGTGAGGGATCAGTTTATGTATTGTTGTAATATAGAATTGATTCCCCACTTTATATTCACATTATAATTTCTTGTTTAATGATAAGCTGTAGAAAACGAATCAATCAATCAATGAAATTCTGATTAGCTACACATGCATGTCTTTGAGATTTATTTACATTTTCTGAAATAGAAATGTATAAAAACTACCGTGGCCACAAAGTGAGGGATCGGTTTTTATATTGATTGGAATAAAAGTGAATCGAAATTACCGTTTCGACAAAGTTGACTGTTATGTAGAATTGACCCCTCACTTATATCCACATTGTAATTTCATGTTTTTCTCATCAAATTCTTTTTAGGTATGAATCCACCTCTTATTTCCCTCAGCTATGGGTTAATTAGTAAGACTTCTATCACTAAACCATTATTAACTAAAAAATCCTACAATCTAAAAATATTTTCTGGCTTTAAATAACCTGAAAAGGATTGATAAGCCGTAAAAATGAATCAATCAATGATCTGTTTATTAAAAAAGAAAAACAACGACAATACTGAGGAAATTGTTGCCAATATGGAGATACTTGTTGTCACTTGTTCTTCTGTCTTTACTTTAGATGCTAACAGTGGACAAATCAACGCTGTATTAAGAATAGAAATATAAAGAAAAGATAAGTGTACCAAAGCCAAAGAATAAATAAACAAAAAAATAAATAAATAAATGTCTCGTTCCGTTTCCATCGACTAATTACAACTCTTGCAAATTTATAAGAACCTCTCAAAACCGGTTGGAAACGTGTCCAAGCGAGACTTTGCGAATAAACACACCGCTTTAGCTTTGGTTGGAGTCCTCAAAAAATGGCGTATTATCAAGTAATAATTTTTCTCTCTTTTTTTTTTTTTACTTCTTTAAACAAATTTCCTTTTCTTCTCTTCTCTCTCTATATATATTTTTTTAATGTTTTCCCTCTTATGTCTTCCATTGTTTTACAGAATTATTATTTTTCGTGGAATTTATTATTTTAATCCAATTCTCTTCTTTGGTTTTATTGTTTCCTAATCCAATTACTGTACATAAATTTCTATGTCGTTTATTTTCAACAGCCTCGTTTTCATGTTCTTTGCTCTGCTTCGGCAAAATATGGCCGACGGAGTGGTGTCAGGGCTCAGCTTGGTTTGCTTGATTTATCAACCTTATGAGTAAAAGACAGGCTCAAAACATAGCCTATTCAAAGTGAAAACTAAATCTCCTCCCCTGTTTGTTGAACAGCAGTATAGATTTTACACTTGGTCACAGTTTAGTATTAATGTTTCCGATTTCTTTCAAAGACTTTTATATTTACTTGTTTTCTCAATCACAAAAATCCTGACTGCTTCAAGATAGCCGTTAACATGCCTGCACAGCTCCATTTTACTTCTTACCCTATTGTACGTTCATACAGCAATACAATAATCATCTACCTTGTATTAAGTGGATATCAATAAAAAAAAAAAAACAGTAGCTATTGTTTGCATTTCTACTTTACTAACCACTGCTCAACAGCCAGCCATATACTTAAATGCATCTACTTTCAATCTAATGTTTAATAAACAAAAGTAAGATCACTTCATGTCAAATATAACTTGATTGACGTTTCTGTTAACCTGAGGTATATTTATGAGCGTTCTGCTCTTGTAAAGATTTGTTACAAAATAAATTCCTCGCATTTGTAATGATAAAATCCCTCAGAGGACAAAACGCGTCAGCTAGGATAAGTTTTCCTTTTGTCTTTATTCCTATCCTTCTTTTACAGATATATTCTGTCTATACCCTCAAGAGACAAATCAGAATACTGTACGGATTTGAAGGATAAATAAGAAAATGTCGTTGTTTTCAGCGTTTCGTAGGCGGACTTGTCCGTCGACTCTTCAGTGGATATCAGCAATTTACTGTTTATATGTTTTGATATTTTTCATCCACCTATCAGTGTAAGTTTTATTTTTCCGTTTTGTTTTTGTTCGTGTGTGCGTTTGTGTACGTGTGGCCATGCGTCGGTCTGTGAGGACGTCCTTTCGCGCGCGTGCCTCCCGTTTGCACGGATGCTGTGATCATTTGTCCTTTTCTTCGTTTTTCTTTTCACTTTACACTAGCTACTTAAGTTTATCACTTTTTCTCTCTTTTCTTTTCTTTCGATAGTTTAAAAGCTAATTTCTTTGGAATAACTGTACTGACAATAAGCTAAAAATGATTCAACCAACGATCACAACCTACCAGAGTTACAGAAAAATGAAAAAGCAAGAAGTAACCCTTGCTCGACTCCATAAGGGCCACATAAACAGAACACGCACATATCTGCTTAAAGCAGATCTTCGATTCTGTGTTGGCAATCATGCACTATTTACAGTGGGACATATATTGATGAAATGCAGTTTCAAACATAACCAGTTCGACAACCTGGAGGTGTTTTTTGAAAAGGTCAGTCCAAATAATATTTTTGGATTCCCAAAGGAATTGAAGCTGTAGAAAAAAAAATACATAAATAAAACACAAGATACGTGGAATCACTTTAACTAATTGTGGCAAATGAACTCTGTTCGTTTTAAAAAGAATGCTACCTATCGTTTTCAAATATATATATATATATATATATATATATATATATATATATTTGGTTGGATTGATGTGAGTTTGTGACCCTGGGTTTCACGCTTTTGCGATCGTCAGGTTTTGTCTGACGATCGCAAAAGCGTGAAACCCAGGGTCACAAACTCACATCAATCCAACCAAATATGTTAGCTCTATCTCTGATATTGAGCGCTTTCTAATAAGTACCGCGCATATAATATATAAATAATATATATGATATATTGCACACACACACACATATATATACTTTTCATATATATATATATATATATATATATATATATATATATATATATATATATTCGGCGATTGCGACCGCATAAGGATGTGAAATATGATAATATGTACGTAACAATACTTAAAAGTGTAAAATAAAATAAGAATTATTATAAAACTAAATTATAATAAAAATATTATTTATGTTTAAAACCATTTTTTGTGAAAAACTACATACACATTGCATATTTTATCGAACAAAAACATGTTAATGAGTCTGCGCAGTAGACACAATATAGGTATTTCCGTTTCCTTTTAGAATCATGATAATCGGAAATTTTAATAAATATCTTCCATTACAGCTTGAATAAGAGTAGGAAACGCTGACCGTAATGAAATTGGTGAGGTACAATTTATAAGGTTTGATTACCAAACAAGGGGTGCGTATTATGCGTGAGTAGAAGCATTTTCCCATACTTTCAGCACAATATTGGGGGTGCGTATTATGCATGAAGGCATATTATACATGGGAATTACGGTATCTTCTTATAATTTTTTGGATCTGGTCCTTTCTAAAATATTTTACACAAAAAATGAATATTCTTCCGACATATTGATGACACTTTATTAATATACTAGCAGTAGAGCCCGGCGTTGCCCGGGGATGTAACAGTAAGAGACAGATCAAGTATCGACCATCATAAAGACTGAAAAATAAAATTGACAAAGATTATTGTTTAAGGTTGACGGACACGCATGTCTTAATTAGTTTTTTTTTTTTTTTTTTTACGAATTGGTCAAACCCAAACTCAAACAAAAACATTGTTTTCAATCGTTATGAGTCTACCGATTGAATAGAATTTTATTATAAACAATTGTCTTGTAAATGGAATTTGTAAAGCATTCTGAATGTAAAAATAAAGAAAAAAGTGTGCAAGACAATAAGAAACACTACCTACCAAAAAAAAAAAAGTGAAGTTTCTTTAAAATCGGTTGAAAAATGTAAGAAATCCGATCCCATAGATAAACGAACACACACACACACATTCACACGCAAACAAACAACTTGGGTTTTATAATAAGTATAACTCGATATGAGTTGTCCCCCTTTTATTTTCGCGACAGCGATGCCTCTTAATCGTGTTTTCAAATTGATTTCCTGCAAAAACAATTGTGTTTTTCCAATTTTTGGCGCTGTCAGAACTACCGCCAGGTAATTTTACGTAGTCCTGTGAAGTTTTGTTGAAATCGGTTGAAAAATGTAGGAAATCCGATCCAATATATAAACGTACAGACACACACACAACCTGCGTTTTATAATAAGTATGATTCTCGTAATACCGATTCACATGACCGAGTAGATCAACTAAACCAAGTCAAACATACAATAGAATTTACATACGAAATGGAAGAACAGTTCCTTATTCTTCCTGTATAATCACTGAATTCTACTTAAGACCTCTCAGAATTAGTAACCCTCAATGAAGAGGCTGAATACAATGAAAGCAACTTCAAGCTTCTTCGACAATCTAATTATTTTATATTCAATGCGAAGCAAAAAGCTCTTAAAATATTCCAAAATAGAAAAATGACCCCCCCTGACAAACCCAATAAATCAGAAAAAATTTATTTCCTACCAACTAAATACAATTTAAAATAATTTAACTAAACTCAATATAAAATGTGTTACTACTACAACTAAAGCAATAAAATCAGTCAGTTATGTGCCATGCGTGATAAATGCTTAGACGATCATGTATCTTTCTTGACGAGGCACATATTTTTCTGCAGTAGGTTGCAATTTCTTTCTGCGGGAGACCAGTTATTAGGTTGGTGCAAAAATAATATCGTTTTTTGACGTTAAAAAATACGTCAAAAAACGAGATTATTTTTGCACCAACCTAATACATTCAAGGCTATAGAACCCGGTCTGTCCTGCTATTTACCCATAGCTAGGGGGAGAAGGAGAGGATTCATACCTTTCCCAAGGGTATTAGCACGTAAGTGAATGTAATGTAGAATTCGAACTCGGCTCTCCGATTCCTCAATCCGAGCCACTATCCATTACTCCCCTAAAAATAATAAAATACTTAATCAATAGTAAACAAAAGAATAATCTAAAATTTGAATGGGGAAATTTTCTTCATCACCTGTAATAACTGTCACAAAAACCACATTAATAATGCTGAAACAGTACACAGGTGAGTCGAAAGAGGTATAAAAGTGATGACTGAAGATTTAATTAAGTGACGGAATGCAACACGAGGGACGAATATAATAGGCAAAGTTTATTGTCTAGAAAAATGAACCCCAGGTTTCGCACAAAAAGATTTTACGGTTAACGTGTAATATCTTAATATGATGTACCACTTAAAGACCATTAGCATTAAATTGATACCAGTGTACACCAATGGACAATTTATTATTATCCTTGTAAATAATAAATAACACCTATTTTTTGGTGGACAGTAAAAATTGACAAAATATTGATCGTGATTCTACATTGAAAGTGGGCATGAAATAGTCTGAAATTTTTCACATGTGTTTGTTAGTCATACAAACAACGCCTGATAAGTGCAGCTTGCTACTCAATAATATATTTTTCACTGCCCTTAAGGTGGTTTTATATATTTATTTATTAATATATCTATATTTTGTTTTATCTTGTTTTGTTTTTTGTTTTTTTCATTTATATGTATTATTGTTTTAATACTCTTATTTGGTCTTTAGTTTTAATTTAGTTTCACGGGATATTTTATTATTATCGATATCACTTATCTTATTTAGTTTTATTAATGATTTTCATGAAAAAATAGAGTTGCTCCCCTTGATTTTCAAACGTCATTTCTTTCGATGAAAAAACTGAATCTTCAAATTAGAATTTATAATTCTTTTTTCCAACCTTATTTTCAATCGTAAATGCTAATCTGTTGATAAATTCAAATCCAAAATTAAACTACAATTCATTTAAATATTTTAACAAATATAATAATCCTGCTCTTTAATAAAATATTTCGGGAAAACCAGAAATTATTATAGAGGTGATGACCCAAAATATTTCACCTGAAGAAGGCAATACGTATGAAACTCCGATTTGTGTAACCAATGTATGATATTATCTATATTTATTAATATATTTAATAGATCCCACAGTAAAATGGAAATTATTTAAAAAAAAACGAGAATTTGTGAATCATTAAATCCCCCATCCCGTGTCTACGTGAAAAGCTGCATTTTATTAAATTTCCTAAAAATAATGATCTATTAAATCAGAGGAATAAACTAACTGTAATTTGTAGGTATTGTAAAATGTTACCTTTAAATATATAGTTAATAAAAAATCTATATATTACATTTATATATCCATTGTTTTATTATATATAATAGTATATATACTATTAATTAAATTCATTGATTTTCATTTTAATATTGCCATGTCATATGGCCCATTGAATATAATAAGTATTGTAATATAGGTTCAATATGAAATAAAATCTTAAAATGAATTAGTCATATTAAAGATAAGATTAAGATAGTTTAAGATAGTTCTAAATCATATACAAAAATAATTTTCTGAAAATGATAAAACCCTAAAATTAACCTATTGTTGTGTATATATATATATATATATATATATATATATATATGGCCTGACGATTGCATCTAGCATGAAACGGCCTGTCGCCTCTAAGTGTTGACTTCAATGTTCACTTTTATATTTACACAAGCTCTATCCCTCTATTTTGAGCATTTTGTCCCATAAATATAGTCTTAAGGTGTGCTAACCTTAAGACTATATTTCTTCATATATATATATATATATATATATATATATATATATATATATATATATATATATATATTTATATATGTGTGTGTGCGTGTGTATGTGTGTGTGTGATCATTTCATTGTATCTTAAAATTACATACTTAACCGGAAGTAATGGTAACACGTCTAAAAGTGGCAAATCATTTAGAGAAGTACGAATAACACACACACACACACACACACACACACACCCTAAACATCTAACCTACTTTTCTGCTTTAGATTTAACCTGTCTTTTGATTGGTTAAACAGGACATACCCATAATATTGAAAAAATCTTCTTTCCCCAGTCCTTCTTAAATCTTCGATAAAATACCATTCAGTTTTTAAAAGTAAATAATTTTCATCAAACTTTACCCAACATCGCTTGATAATGGAGCAAATTTAACGTTCCGAAACATAGAAATGTCCTGTTGCGATGTAAAATATTTTTAAAAGAATATATATTTATATAATTTTATTATTATTATTATTATTATTATTATTATTATTATTAAAAGAAATTATTATAAAATCATTTTGAAAATTGGATTTCAACGATTTTATTATAACCTCTTATAAGAAAAAAAATAATAATAATATATTGCTCTACTTTGTGTTGAGCACGGTTTTAAAAAAGTAAATGCTACGAACAGTGTAATTTTACTTCATCTGTTCTATCTGTCATATATATATATATATATATATATATATATATATATATATATATATTAAAAATCAATAAATTCTACCTCCATTAATTTGTATATGCGATCTGGACGCACATACGAAGACAAAAACACGAGATATTTAATTAAATGATTGTGTTAATGGCCCATTTTCTGAAATTGTGTTTGTCTTTTTAATTTATCGTCAATGCGACCCACGAAAATAAATTTTCTCCAAAATGAGATGAGATTTATTGGTAATCTTAAATTAAAATCATGGAAAATCGTAACGTCTGCTTACTCTTCTCCATATTACGGGTGGGTGGAACTTTTATAGATGTCTTGTCATCTTTATTCTTATTAAGGTTTTAATCGAAGAGAAATCAAGAAAATTAATGAACATTTTATACGAGGGATCGTTTACGAAACAATATACGCAAGGAATGAGTCCTTCATTGTAATATATTTGAACATAAAATCTACTTAAATAATGCAATTTTTGTTGAGAAAATATATTTATTTCTTCATTTCACCCCAAGCAAAGCAATAAAGCCGCTAATGTACACCGAGTGTAAGAGAATAATTATAAGAAAAACAAATATTTCTAAGTAACGGGAACAATAAAATGTGGCGCCTGCGTTACTTGTTAGGGTCCCAGAGTGTGATACTATCTGTCTTTATCGCGTTAAAACAAGAAAGTTTTGGTAAAACAATAAGAAAGTTGTCTTATGAAAAGAGGAAACAATATATCGAAAGAGTTTGGAAGAAGAAGGGTTAATACATAAAATCCGTGGGAAAGATTTAGAATTTAATTCACATATAGACGACGCCTTGAATTGGTGCGTCGAGGGTTCGAACAATGAAAAATGACCCAGATTCAGAGGTGAATGATGATTGATATGTGTTCCACGAAGCTGAAAATGCAAGCTGTAAAGCGGAAACTTCATTTTCGCAAACAACGAATTTGGAGTTGATTTCTCCTGGTCGAAAGTTGAGTTGAAATACTAGGTGGGAGTCGATGAACCATCCACGCACACTGAGCAGTTTTAGTAAGAGGTAATAATAAAAAAGAGTGCAAGAAGAGAATTTCTCCAGAATTATGAATTAAACTGACAACAAGAGGATTTACTGAAGTTCTCATATGCGCCGTGCTCCGCGCCAGTCTGAGCGAATGTCGATAAATACGAATTCACGAATCGAATTCAGCAACCGGAGACGGAGACAGGAAAGAGACGATAGAGAGTTCGTCCCTGCCGACGTGATTGCCTGCCAAAGAGAACAACACCGATTTCAGCCTTGTGCCGAACTTTACGAAAACAGCAAACTAAACTTTATCAAGTCAACAAAAATATCACTTTCGATTTAGATACAGGTTGTGCTGATAATTAATTGCATGTGAACTCTGATATAACCAATTATTGTACGAAGGACTGATATAAAAAAAAAAACAAACAGTATTTACTTTTATTCAATTTATTTGAGTGTTATTTTTCTCCTGTACGTCATCGCCCTGCTTGGACCAGCCCAACACGAAGATACCTGCAACCATTCGATCTTGGCTGCCTTATGATCAAACTTCAATCACAACGTAGGATAAGGTTAGCTCTGGATTGAAGCGGACACTTCAGTGACCATCCACGGTATTGGAAGTACCGGACGACCGGGGAGAGCGTTGTACGATTACAGGTGGACTAGTTGTTAGCAACACACCCTCCTTGCTTGTGATGAAGTGCTTAAAAAACTACCTGCAGGGACTTGCTCGTTAGGTAGGAGCTTATCACTGGGAAGACAATTCCAATGATTCCATAGTTAAAGACTTTGAGGTGCGATCCTTTGTGTGGATATTTATACGTTGAAGACGACAGGGGTGTCTATTATGGAAGAATATATGTAAACTTTCTATATCTGACTACTGGTGGGTAACTGAATTGCAAAATGGAACCGTCCTATATAACACGTTTCAACCTTCGAGTGGACATCTTCAGACTAATGTCGTTAGTGATGGAATTATATATGTATACAAAGGGCAACGAAATGCAAGAAACGTTGTTTGGAATTCAGAAAAAGGCAGAAACCCTGCAAAGTCAGAGACGCTTAACTTAAACTTTCGTGAGTTTTGACTGAAAAGAATTATTTAAAAAAATGGACGGAGATAAGGAATCACATTGATTTACGGGGTACCTTCAAATCGAAACAGTTCTGATGATGAAGATGTTGATGATGATGACTTTCAATGCCTCAACATCCGAGCAAGAAATTTTTAATAATGTGACCCGAAAGCAAGGCAACAAAGTCACTAAGACGCAATTGAGATAATATGAGAAAAATATTAAGGAGAGAAAAAATACCATTCTGTTTTCAAAAGTAAATCATTTTCATCAAAAGTTACGCAACATCGCTTGATAATGTAATATAGAAATTTTCGTGTCGCGATGCAAAATATTTTCAAATGAATATATATATATATATATATATATATATATATATATATATATATATATATATATATATGACACTCCAGTCGAATTCGACGTATGTGGGTCAAGCAGATCAGTTCCGAGGAAACCGAGAGCCCGACAACAGCACAAAAGATTTGATTATAGTGGTGAAGGATTCCTGCAGGACCATCCACACTTTTTGAAGGGCCGAATACGTGTCACACAAGGTCCCAAAACGACTCACCGCATGTTTTGAATTCAGAGTCGTCTTTCTCCTAGACCATTTGCCACCCATGGCTATAGAATCAATAGCTGGAGGGAGAAGAAGAGGATTCACACCTTTCCCAAGTGTATTAGCAAGTTAATGGATGTAACTGGATCCGACTTGAATTCGAACTCGGCTCTCCAATTCCTCAATGCATGCCGCCATCTATTATCCATATATATATATATATATATATATATATATATATATATATATATATATATATATATATATATATATATACCCTAGTATAGGATTGGTTTATACGGAATAAATTCCAATAACCAACAATTACTATTCTTAAAAGTGTGCTCAATACAGAGCAGAGCGAATATAAATATTTATTTAAAAATTCTAACATAAATATATTATTAAATCACTACAAAAATAGCCATTTTGTTTCAACACTTCTGGCGTCCTATCAGGTGATGATGTTGAATGTAGATTGGAGAATAAAGGTTTATTCTACATTCAACATCATCACTTGATAAGACATCAGAGGTGTTGAAACAATATGGCTATTTTTGTAATGATTTTATAACATATTTATGTTATAATTTTTAAATAAATAATTATATATATATATATATATATGTATATATATATATATATTATAAGAGATTATATGTTAAGACAGAGAGAGAATATTTGTGGTCAATATATATATATATATATATATATATATATATATATATATATATTCCCAAGAGTATAGGATACAATCCAGGTCGACACCTTGATGTCCAGGACTGAGCAAGAATATAATATAAAAGGCTCAAATACTCATATTAGTGTTTGATCCTTATTTATATATATATATATACACATATATATATATATATATATATATATATATATATATATATATATATATATATATATATATATATATATATATAGATAATATTAGTGGTAAATATACATATATATGCAAAATCCACAGGTGCATATATACACATGTATATTTTTTGAATAAAAAATTCCCAGAGGGTAGAACTGAATGTCCCGGACACAGTAAGGATATAATAAAAAGGCTTAAACACTAATATTCCATGGTCATAATTTATTCCATTGGAATCGTAAATACGATCCAATTCATCAGACCTACAAATTCAAAAAGAAAACAGAAAAAAACTTACTCCGGAAATAAAAATAGAATTTAGAGAGAGTGTAAGTATGAGAGTGTGGGACGAATGTTAGTTCATAAGAGAGGATTGAATTTAACAGAGAGGTTTTTTTTTTTTTTTTTTTTTTTTGTCATAGGTTTTTTTCTGTTTTCTTTTTGAATTTGTAGATCTGATGAATTGCATTGTATTTACGATTCCAATGGAAAAAATTATGACCATGGAATATTAGTGTTTAAGCCTTTTTATTATATATATATATATATATATATATATATATATATATATATATATATATATATATATATATATATATATATATATATGATTTTATTTTAGAAATTATTGTTTGTTTTTATTCTAATATCTAAAATAAATAATATATTGCTCTACATTGTATTTAGTACTTTTCAAAGATTTTCATCACGCGGGTATAAAAATATTACTTCAAAATTAAAGATGTGCGAAAGTAAGTGCAACGTTACATTTCCACTCTGTATCATTGTTTTATTTGGGTGCCAGTGCAAATCATTTTTTTGTGCACATGTAAAAATCAAAATGACACGTGTCCATTTAATTTGGCCAGCTGTGTATACTGCAGTTAACTAATATAACCTATTGGGTATGCAAAGGTGTGCAGTTAAAGACAAATGTTGTTATATGTGTAAGGGTCAAAACATCTTTCTGACGTTTTAAAAAATCGCGTCATTGAAACCTATAATGATGGAGAAGGCGACAATTTGGAGTGCGCTTTCTACACCGTGCAACAAATGGAAGGCCATTGGTATCACAATCAAGAAGTGACTGTCCGCAAAATATAACTAGGCATCTGGTTCGTCAAGCCAAAGCAAATCTTGCTGTGATCTTTGCGGTTCTTCAGTGTTCACAGGCCAATGTTGGAACCAATGTGCATTTATAGCGCGTCGAATATCTGAACAATGCGGATTTTCATATCAGAATGCTCCGGAAAATCCACTGCTTATAAAATAGCCCAAGCATGCTCGCTTCAACTAAGTCTAAACTAGAAATATTCTGGCAAAAAGTTTTACGGTCGGATAAGACCAAACTAGAGGCTTTGTGAGAAAAAATAGGCGGCATATCTGCAAGCTCCTAATACGGCTTTTGATGAGAAGAATTTGCTACAAGCCATTAAACATGGCGGTGATAGCATTATGATTTGGTGGTGATTTACTGCAGCTGGATAGGCAGAATCTTACGTATTGACGACACAAAGGACTCTGCAAGATATCAAGCTATTTTAAATAAAATTATTTTGTCCTCAGCTCAAATGCTGGTGGTAGGTCGGGGCTGGAACTTCCAACAGGACAATTTGAAAAATCAAACAAATCCACAAGTCTTGCACCCTCCTAACTAAATTCCAGATTTAAACCTAATTGAGAATCTGTCATTCAAGTGAAAGAAATCAGTACATGCAAGAAACCCAGGCAAAATCAAGCAGTTGTAAGTTTTGCCAAGTTTTTTTCGTAATGAATATATAGTGTAATTACGATTTGTTTATCTTCTAGAAAAAAGAAATATTTTTTCAAATATTATCTTAGGGGTTCACTTACGGTTGCACAAAACTGTGTGCATATATATATATATATATATATATATATATATATATATATTGCGAATTGAAACATGATTTTTTGAAATCTGATATTGATAACGGATAAAAAAGTTTGGAGCGTGCAAAAAAAAAAAAAAATCAACCTTAGCGTTGCAACTGCATGCTCCAAAAGTTTGTATCAATATCACCTTTAAAAAAAAAACACACACATTTAGATTTGCATTATATTTTTTTTGTCACGGATACTAACTGAATTTTACCAAAATCAATATATATATATATATATATATATATATATATATATATATATATATATATATATATATATATACTATTTACATTAATAGGACTATTGTCCTCATCTTTGTTGCCATATTTATCACAACGTTTCGGCTGTTGTACGCTCCGGCCTTCTTCAGGTGGTTGAAATGTCAAACTGAACCTTTTTTTTCGTGATAAAATGATTAAAATATCTTCCGTCATCGCCAACGATGATCTATGTTCCAGTTTACCACAACATGAAAAAATAACTCACCCACTCCCTCCCTCTGAGCATATATTTTTTTCATTTAGCGTAGATCGATCATTTAATTGGTTACTCAAGACATACCAAAAATTCTAATTTCAATTCTGGCTTCATGTTCCCCCTCCTTTAACTTTCGAAAAAGAGGTAACAATTTGTTTTTAAATTTCCTTAAAAATTATTTTATTACCAGTTACTTAACATCACCTGAAGAAGTACAATGAAATTATTGAAACATATAAGCTATTGTGTACCTATTTAAATAATTTTTTTATTATAATCTGTTATGACAAAAATATTATATATATATATATATATATATATATATATATATATATATATATATATGAATTTATTCTACAACAGCATCAAATTACTTTTTCTTCAACAAGAACACCATCTGCCTTAATTTCGGCTTTACAAATTCCTGGCATTCTTTCCAACATTCTTTTACCAAGTCTTCTTCAAGCACTGAAAAATCTCTCTCTCACGCTTTGGGTATTCTCTACGAACACTCCTATCCAATTCAGCCGATTTTAATTCAGTGGGGGAGAGGTCTGGAGACTGAGAAGGCCTATCATAAATTTCTTTTAAATCGTTGTTTTATTGAAAAGTGAATTATCCTGAATCAAATCTCTAGACCTTTTGGTAATCCCAAGCAGCCGACTGAGGCGGGGTTAATGGCAAAAACAAAATATAATGTTTCAAAATATTCATAATCTAATAAAATGTATTGCGAACAGTCGAATCCAAATTTGAACTATTTGGTCGTAAGAAGAGCTTAAAGAAAGAATGAAAAATGAAAGCAAGTACACTTTTATCTTTTACTTTCATTTTAAGGTTGGTTGGTTACATTTGTTTAGTGGCATATCAACCTCTGTGGGTTATTTAATGCTGAAATCTAAATATCCCGCAGGCACAATTATACTTTCAACTACAGATACCTTGTACATATTTCTATACCCTGAGATATATAGTTTGTATGAATGTATTGTGGGTAATTTGACTATAAAAACATACAGGGTGATTGAAAAGCGACTCCCCATTTTAAAATGTTTATAATTTATTTATGAGAGGAAAGCGTTTAGCATGAAGTTTTATTTAAAATTTGATATGGGCGCCAGATTTCCCTACCAGATTCTCAAGTCTCCCAGGAATTGCCTCAATTAATTTCACCAGAAAATCTTGTGGTATAGAAGACATAAATTCTTATATTTGTACTTCAAGTTCTTCCAAACTCATTTTTTGGGATAGTGGACTTTTTCCTTTAGCACTCACCCCACCCAAATGAGTTGATGACTATATATATATATATATATATATATATATATATATATATATATATGTGTGTGTGTGTGTGTGTGTGTGTGTGTGTGTGTGTGTGTGTATGTGTGTGTGTGTAGGGTGACTGAAAAATAACTAACTACCCATATTAAAATACTTATAATTTATTTATTGATTATAATATTTACAAGAAGTGGCTATGCGAGGAAAGCCTTTAGCATGAGGTTTTGTTTAAAACTCGAAATGAGCACTTGATTTTGCTACTAGCTTCTCGGGGCGCCCAGGATTCGCGTCAAATGATTTTACCAGAAACTCTTGTGACATGTAAGACGGAACTTCTTGTATTCGAGCTTTTTCCAAAATCTTGGTTTGGTATAATAGACTGTCCCTTTAACTAACCCCAAAGAAAATTCTCAGGGACTTAAGTCAAAACTCTTTGGAATCTTTTGTTGAGAACATAAAATCAATGCATTTATGTGAAAAAAATGGTTCGCCATATAAATTGTACATAATTTTATACTATGTGAGTAAAATTATGTTTTTTAGATATACACTTTATAGATCATAAAATGAATTGTTGGTAATTTTGCTATAAAAACATACAGTGTGATTGAAAAGTAACTCCCATCTGAAAATACTTATTTATTTATTAACTATAATTTTTACAAGAAACGGATATGAGAGGAAAGTCCTTAGTATGAGGTTTTATTTAAAATTCAATATGGACACCAGATTTCGATACCAGCTTCTAGTGTTGTATTGATTGTCATTTTTCTATAAAACTTAGTTTATTCTTTTATTATAAAAATGTAGTTACTGATTTTTGTTTGGGGATTCACTACTTGCCTTTAGCTGGGACCCTAACTGGTCCTACCAACACCGATCAGAGGGTGGACATGAAAATAAGAGCAATTACAATTAGGTGTATTTATTTATTTTTTTAAAAACATGGTCGGTTCCAAAAGCATTTTGCCTATGTTAAATATATATATATATATATATATATATATATATATATATATATATATATATATATATATATATATATATATATACAGAGAGAGAAATAAAACCAGATTTGCAGATCTGAATCTGTTTGGGTTAATTCGTTTGCAGTTTACATTCCGTAAATGAAGCGGTCGGTAATCACTTTCCAGTTAACGATCATTTATTTTTCTTTTAAAAAAAAACATATTGAAATCCAAAATCTTACCATATTAAGTTTCATAAATTATCAGCCGAGGTCATGAGCGTGGGGAGAGTTAAATGATCCGAGTGAATTGTGGGTCATAAGGTGAGGAATGCGCAAGTATTTGATTAATCTAAGGCACAAATTCTTTTTACTTTGATTACTTTCACACTATCTATCTATCTATCTATCTAATTTTCTTCATATCTATCTATCTATCTATTTATCTATCTATCTATCCATCTATCTATCTATCTATCTATCTATCTATTGCTCCCTGTCTTTCTCTAAATCTGTCTATCTATATCATTCTCTCAGCATCTATATATCTCTTTTCATATCAGCGTGTCTCTTCATATAAGCCTAGCTATCTAGGTCTTTCTTTTATTTCTATCTGTTTTTATACCTATCTCTCTCTTCATATCTATCTCAGTCTGTTCCTTTCTCTCTTCCCCGATATATATATATATATATATATATATATATATATATATATATATTCTTCTCAATCAATCAATAAATCAATCTATCAAAGTGACTTAATATCAATTATTTATTTATCTCCCTAAATCTATTCATATATATGAATATATCTGTCTATTACTATATATCAATTTATCTATTTCATTGCCTATCCCCTCACCTAAGTTTTTTCTTCATATCTATCTATCTATCTATCTATCTATCTATCTATCTATCTATCTATCTATCTATCTATCTATATCCCCGTCTATTTATATCTATCTATCTATCTATCTATCTATCTATCTATCTATCTATCTATCTATATCCCCGTCTATTTATATCTATCTATCTATCTATCTATCTATCTATCTATCTATCTATCTATCTGATTATGTATCTGTCCATCTGTCTGTCTCTATGTACGTCCGTCTCTCTAAGTTTCTTTACATCTATCTGTTAGACTGCCTCTCAGTCTGCATATTACTCTCTCTCTCTCTCTCTCTCTCTCTCTCTCTCTCTATCTATCTATCTATCTATCTATCTATCTATCTGTATGTCTGTCTATTGGTCTATCTGTCTGTTTCTATGTATGTCTGTTTGGCTGTTTCTTCACATCTATCTACCTGTCAGCCCACCTGGTAGTCTGTATATTACTCTCCCTATCTATCTATCTATCTATCTATCTATCTATCTATCTATCTATCTATCTCTATCACTCAATCTGTTTTCGTATTTCATATTTTCAGATCAAATTTAGATCAATCCAATTATAAATACGTGTCTCTCTATCTTTCTATCAATCTATCATCTCTCTCTCTCTTTCTCTTTCAAGACCAACCTCAAAACATTAACCTATCTTCCTCACAAGCTCGTTATCCCGATTCTAATTTCGCAAATTTATTTCATGTAACGAACGATCTTTCCAATATATTTATGAATCACAGAAACAACCAATGGAAATATAACCAGCAATAAATTCTATCGATCTGTCATTTACTCTTTTTTCCAATATAAAAATATGTTAACCTTGTTTTTTTTTGCTTCATTTATATCACATAATCGAGCCAAAGCATTTCATAAATTATGATATTGCCTTTTTATGTGCATGTTTAGACTTTGAGATTTGGCGTGTTAATAACTTTGTGCTTATCGTATGCACGCCCTAGTGTGTTTGACGGAAAATTAATATGTTTTGACACATCGGCTTCCATGTGTAAATTCCATAACCTCTCTCTTCATACATATATATATATATATATATATATATATATATATATATATATATATATATATATATATATATAAGGGTCAGAACAGATGAAGTAGAGATCTACAATTCGTAGCGTATTGTTTTAAATGTGCTCAATACAAAATAGAGCAAAATATATATATTTTTTTATTATAATAAGTTAGAATAAAATATAATAAAATGCACGCCTTTAACTTCCGAACAAAGAACTGGACATATCAGTGATGGTCAAACATTATACGTTTTATAAGTCGAAAGTCACTACATTATATATATATATATATATATATATATATATATATATATATATATATATATATATATATATATATATAGTTTATGAAAAACTAGGTAATCAGTATGGGCAAACCTAAGGAGGATAAAATCCAGAGAGCTCAATGTAAATCCAGAGAAAATAATTTAAATAAAAATAACATTTACAAAGTAAAGGGAAATAACAGCGTCTGTTTCTAGCTTTTTTTACAAAGAAAATTAGTGACATCTTCTCTTCTCTTCTCTCTTAACTTCCTTCTCTCTTTTTCTCTCTATGAGTTTTTTTCTTCTCTACCCCTTCGATTTCAATATATAACTTCCGTTAAGTTAACCGTTTAAATGTGTCAATATCTGCTAACTCACTCATGTTTTCTCTCTCTCCCCACTCACTTCCTCACTTTGTTAATTTAAATCTGTTTAATACGGCCCGTCAAAAAAGTGTAAATTTTCTTTTCATTTTTTGTTTGGAAGTAGAGTCTGATGATCCGCAGTCCTTTTAAAAGGGCTGTGGTGAAATAATTTATTACATGGAATCTTAAAGTGGTCTATTTTTATTTAAATTATATATATATATATATATATATATATATATATATATATATTACATATGTATATATGTGAATATATATAGATAGATGTATATATATGCGTGCATATATATGTATGTATGTATATATATATATATATATATATATATATATATCTTCATATATATATATATATATATATATATATATATATATGAAGAGAGAGAGAGAGAGAGAGAGAGAGAGAGAGAGATAAAGTTATCAAATCCGTTGGTATATAATCCGAGTGGATCTTAGTAATATAAACTGTTAAAACTGCTTCGCAAAAAGAGCTTAATGTATTTATTGTTACAGAGCAAATAATTAATAGGCAATAACATCCAAAATAAACTCATATGGGGAACAGTCTATTTCGGTAGGCGAAGTCACCTGTTGTTTGTCTTATTAACCCCGGTATAGACTGAGTTCGTGTCAAAAAAGAAATTTCACTATGAATGCTAAAAAAACACAGTCGAAAAACTAATACAATAATAGAAATTGTGTTATAACGTGCGATACCCTGTCTTCATCAGCCCCCAACCAGGGGTGATCTCACAAAAAAAAAACTAATTGATCAATTATTATTTTTTTTTTTATATACCCTGCCTGGTGGCAAATGCTGCTGGTGGCGCCTGGGGTTGCGGTCCCGCCTTAGCCACCGAAACCGTGAGATCACTTCTGGTTGGCAGCTGATGAAGACAGGGTATCGCACATGATAACACACGTTGTATGTTAAAATATATATATATATATATATATATATATATATATATATATATATATATATATATATATGAAGAAATATAGTATTAAGGTGTGCTATATTTATGGGATAAAGTGCTCAATATCAGAGATAGAGCGTCTGCAAATATAAAAGTGAACATAAACGTCAACACCTAGGTTCGTTGTTTTTTTTGTTGTTTTTTTATTCTTATTATCATTATTATTATTCTATTTCGTCTATTCTAACAGTTATTTTTTTGGTTTGAAGATGTTTTGTGTGTATTATTTCTTTGTTTCCAAACACTTACACAAGCACTTCCCGGAATCAAGCACCTTACACAAAATATTCAACAAAAACACAGTAAAAATCAGCTACAGCTGCACCGAGAACATGGCACAAATAATAAAAAAGCATAACAGGAAAATTATCAACAAACCACACGAACAAATTAAACCCACGTGCAACTGCAGAATAAAGAACGAATGTCCCTTAAACGGAAATTGTTTACAAAACAACGTAATATACCAAGCCATCATAAAATCACCAGATAATGAAGAAAATGTATACATAGGAGTAACTCAAGGACCCTGGAAACAAAGAAATTATACACACAAAACATCCTTCACAAATAGTAAATATGCGAACAATACAATGCTTTCTAAGTATATCTGGGAAATTAAAAACAAAACGCACATCACACAAAAAATATCTTGGAAAATAAGGAAAAGATCATCAGCCTACAACAACCAATCAAAAACTTGCAAACTTTGCTCGGAGGAAAAAATAGCTATCATTATTTTCCCTGACCAAAATAAATTATTAAATAAAAGATCCGAGACATGCAGACATGAAAACAAATTTTTACTACGTTACTTAAAAAATTGAAAACGGAAAAAATAAAATAAAAACAAATAAATAAACAAGTAAACAAAATAACAATAAAAATAAGCAAAATTAATTAATCCAAATTACCAAATGACGATTGCATATAGCATGAAACAGACTGTCTCCTCTAAGTGTTGACTTCTATGATCACTTTTATATATATATATATATATATATATATATATATATATATATATATATATATATATAAATATGAATGAAACCTTGAACTATATATATATATATATATGTGTGTGTGTGTGTGTGTGTGCATATATATATATGAATGAAACCATGAACTATATATATATATATATATGAATGAAATAATCCTGAAGAGCCCTGAGCTACCTATATATATGTATATATATATATATATATATATATATGTGTGTGTGTGTGTGTGTGTGTGTGTGTGTGTGTGTGTGTGTGTGTGTGTGTGTTTGTGTGTGTAGGGTTGGTTAAACGTAAGTATAAGGTTGTTTAATTATTTATATACTAACGTGACTTTTTTTTATTTTTACATGATAATGCCACAATTCAGAGCAACAGCTAAAATCACCGAACCTTTTTTTTCAGAAAGCTGCAGCACCTCCTCATTTTGCCTTGGCAGAAAGAGTCTCCCTTGACTAAACCCTCCCACCACTTTGGATTGAATGGAAACCAACTTCATCCAACTTAATACCATTCGAATTCATTTGGTCATGGCGTAGTAAAAAATAAGGTTTAAGAGAAAAATCATCGCACAGTAAGCGAATTAAAAGAGTTAATATTAGAAGTATTTATTGACATTGATGCGGATCGCGATTTGTCTCGCACTGAGTGTCACAGTACCGTGGAGAGTTTGAAGTAATGTTGCAAGGTTGAAAGAGGATATTTCAAGCAATTACGATATGAAACAGTGTTAAACAAATCTAATTTTAATAAATAAATATAATAAAAATTAAAAAATAATCTGTAAACTGCCTACCTATTTTGACCCACCCTATATATATAAATATATATATATCTGTGTTTCTGTGTGTGTGTGTGTGTGTGTGTGTGTGTGTGTGTGTGTGTGTGTGTGTGTGTGTGTAAAAAATTCTTGCTTTCCATTAGAAAATATTTCATGTCTAATTCGATTTTATAAAATATGTGGCAAGGGAAAATATATTTAGAATGATTCATGTCATATGATTAGTATATCAGTTTCAGTAGAAAAAAAAAACAATATTTTCAAACAGCTTTCAAAAATGTCTTCAGCTAAGACTGGTCTCTATTGAAGATCGAACTCAGATCATCCTATATCCATCTGAACAGAAGTTAGAATCGAATACAAGAGTAAGTTAAAAGTTTCTAGGCTAGGGAGTGATGCTAGAGCCGTGAAATCTTGCATGCATTCATTTCAACTCTTCTTATTAATAACTGCATTGTTTCTTTCCAAGTACGACGGTGGGCTGAAAAGTTCATAGGCTGACTATGAAAGAGTAATGCTAGAACTGTGAAATCTTGCATGCATTCATTTCAACTCTTCTTATAAATAACTGTATTGTTTCTTTCCAGGCACGAGGGAGGGCTGAAAATTTCATAGGCTGACTATGAAGGAGTGATGCTAGAACTGTGAAATCTTGCATGCATTCATTTCATCACTTCTTATTTATAACTGCATTGTTTCTTTCCAGGCACGATGGAGGGCTGAAAAGTTCATAGGCTGACTATGAAGGAGTGATGCTAGAACTGTGAAATCTTGCAAGCATTCATTTCATCTCTTCTTTTTTATAACTGCATTGTTTCTTTCCAGGCACGAGGGAGGGCTGAAAAGTTCATAGGATTACTATGAAGGAATGATCCTTGAGCAGTGAAATCTTGCATGCATTCATTTCAACTCTTCTTATTTATAACTGCATTGTTTCTTTCCAGTTACGATGGTGGGCCGAAACGTTCATAGGATGACTATGAAGGAGTGATGCTAGAACTGTGAAATCTTGCATGCATTCATTTCATCTCTTCTTATTTATAACTGCATTGTTTCTTTCCAGGTACGACGGTCGGCTGAAAAGTTCATAGGCTGACTATGAAGGAGTGATGCTAGAACTGTGAAATCTTGCATGCATTCATTTCATCTCTTCTTATTTATAACTGCATTTTTTTTTCCAGGCACGAGTGAGGGCTGAAAAGTTCATATGGAAACCTCTTTAAAATTTCAGTTTACCTAGAAAAAAATACAGTTTATTAATAAAAAGAAATGAAATTAGTTCCGAGCCGACTTAAGAACCTTTCAGCCATCGTCGTAAAAAATATTTGTTCTATGGTGACTCCAACTTGCACTGGGATCATTACAAGAGACCCCAATGAAAAGCCTGGTGCTTCAGTGGGTTGACTTGAATTATATTATCATAGGCATCAGTGTACATTCTCATAGTATGGTTTGATCTAAACATGTATGTATTTTCGATAAACTTTAAACTTCGTACTCACAATTGAACAGTTTTACAAAGGGACGATTTTTTTCTCTTGACACCGCTATTATTTTGAGCTACCTGCATTCCCTCTGCAATAATTTTTCGTTTTAAAAATGTTTGATGAGAATTTTAATAACACCCAACCATGTAATTGAATTTATATATTTCATTTGTCCTTTGAAATTTACAACAAAATACTAGACACTATTTATTTATTTTATTTATTTATTTTTTATATATTTATCTTTTATTTTATATATTTACAATTTATTTTATTTAATTATTCTATTTATGTTTTATTCACTTATCATTAATTTTATGTATTTATTATTTATTTTATTTTATTTTATTTATTTACTTACCATTTATGTTATTTATTATTTATTTTATATATTTATTTATTATTTATGTATCTTTTATTTTACGTATTTATTTTTATTTATTTTATTTAATTATTTTATTTACTTTTCATTTATTTTATTTATCTATTTATTGTTTATTTTATTTATTTATATTTTTAATTAATTTATCTTTTATTTCACGCATTTATTTATTTATTATGTTTTTAAATTATTTATTTTTTTATTTTTATTTATCATTTATTTTATTTATTTATCATTTATTTTATTCATTTATTTTTTATTTTTTATTTTATGTATTTATTTTATTTATTTTTTATTTACTTATCATTTATGTTATTTATTTATTTATTTCATATATTTATTTATTAATCATGTATCTTTTATTTTATATGTTTATTTATTATTTATTTTATTTTTTTATTTTTTTGTCTTTTATTTCATGTATTTATTTATTTATTTATTATGTTTTTTATTATTTTATTTATTTTTTTTAGTTATCATTTATTTCATTTATTTATCATTTATTTTACTTATTATTTATTTTAATTATTTATCATTTATTTTTTTATTTAATATTTTTTTTACTTATTTTATTTATTTTTTATTTATTTATCATTTAAGTTATTTATTTATTTATTTTATGTATTTATTTATTATTTATTTTATTTTATTATTTTATTTACTTATCATTTATTTTATTTATTTATTTTTTATTTATTTTATTTATTTATTTTTTAATTTATTTATCTTTTATTTTATGTATTTATTTTTTAAGTTTTTAATTATTTTATTTATTTTTATTTATATATTATTTATTTTTTGTATTATTTATTTTATTCATTTATTTTTTATTTTATTTATTTATTTTTTATTTACTTATCATTTATGTTATTTATTTATTTATTTTGTATATTTATTTAATATTTATGTCTCTTTTATTTTATGTATTTATTTATTATTTATTTTATTTAATTATTTTATTTATTTTATTTACTTATCATTTATTTAATTTATCCATTTATCTATTTATTTTATTTATTTATTTTTTTAATTTATTTATCTTTTATTTTATGTATTCATTTATTATCTTTTTTCATTATTTTAATTATTTTTTATTTACTCATCATTTATTTTATTTATTTATTATTTATTTTATTTATTTATCATTTATTTTATTTATTTTATTTATTTATCATTTATTATTTATTTTATTTATTTACCATTTATTTTATTTATTATTTATTTTATTTATTTATCATTTTATTTATTATTTTATATATTTACTTTTATTTATTTTTTATTTACTTATCATTTATGTTATTTATTTATTTATTTTATATATTTATTTATTATTTATGTATCTTTTATTTTATTTATCTATTTATTATTTATTTTATTTAATTATTTTATTTATTTTATTCATCTTTTATTTTATGTATTTATTTATTTATTTATTATGGTTTTTAATTATTTTATTTATTTTTATTTACTTATTTATTTTATTTATTTATTATTTATTTTATTTATTTATCATTTATTTTATTTATCATTTATTTTATTTATTTATCATTGATTTTATTCATTTGTATTCATTTTATTCATTTTTTTTATTTAGTATTTTATTTATTTATTTTTTATTTACTTATCATCTAAGTTATTTATTTATTTATTTTTTGTATTTATTTATTATTTATTTTTTAATTATTTTATTTATTTAATTTACTTATCATTTATTTTATTTATCTATTTTTTATTTATTTTATTTATTTATTTATTTTAATTTATTTATCTTTTATTTTATGTATTTATTTATTTATTATGTTTTTTAATTATTTTAATTATTTTTTATTTACTTATCATTTATTTTATTTATTTATCATTTGTTTTATACATTTATTTATTTATTTATTATTTTATTTATTTATTTTATTTATTCTTTATTTATTGGATTGTTTATCTACAAGAATAATTTCAGAGTTTTCTCGTTCTAAAAACGGGAACCAACTACACAATACAATATTTAACATTTGTCAGTTCATAATGAAATAAATACGAAAATATTTTTTATTCATAAATTTACAAAAAATTATATAAAATCTTTATATTTATAATTTTAATAACTTCAAACCGTTCCAAAGAATACATTTCGTTGAAAATATTTTTTTTATGAATTTTTGAATACAATATTTTTTCCACTTAATTTCTTTAAAAAATGATAAATAATAAATCTTTTTCTTTTTTTTAAGCATTTTTTCCCAAGCAAGGCGGGGTGCCACTGATCCACGTCGGGTTACATAGAGTGAAGGCGAGAGAAAGATTTTGTAAAGTGGAAATGAGGAAAGGATAAAAATGAACAGGGTTCAAGACATAAGATGGCGATTGAAGTTGCATTTAAATTTTTGAAGATAGTAGTTAGTTAGGGAAGCAAGTAAACGAAAGGTAATTTCACAGGCAGGAAGTGTGAGAAAAGAACCTGTTGAAGAATGGCTGCTATATTTAACTATTTCAGTGGCTAAAGTGTGGGACCTAGATGCCAGTCTAGTAGCACGTTTATGTTTATGTAGTCAGTGCACTAGGGAAAAATTCTCGACAGAACAGTAGCCATGGAAATATTTGTAGAAAAGACAAAGGGAAGCCAGATCATGTCTGTGAAAAATTGAGTCAAGTCGAGATGACAAGTCAGGATCGATTACATTGCAGATTCTTAACCATTACAGAACCTCAAGATGAACAGCTGGGGCACCACATGAGATATAACAACAGTACTCAATGCACGGACGAATAGTTGATTTATAGATATGTAGGATAGATTCTGACGAGAGAAACCTTCTGGCACGGCACAGTGAGCCATCTTTCCTTGCAGCAGATGCAGTTTTTGATTCAATGTAGTTGTTCCACTTCAAGTTATTCGAAAGCGTAAAGCCAAGAAGTCGCAGTATGAAAATCTGGAGTCTAGCATCAACCATGCTAATGGCAGGCGGGGAATTATCTCTGGGGGTGGCTAAATCTCTGTAAAATTGTAAATAATAAATATCGCATTGTACCTGGCTCGGATATTTATATAATTTTGTAAAAACTATTACTGGGGAAGTTGAGTTTCTTTAAAATGACAGCGGTATCTAACAGAAAAACCGGTTTTGGAATACTGTTTTTTTTTGTTTTGTTTTGTTTTGGTTTGTTTTTTTTGTGAGCGCAAAGTTTAAATATTGCCAAATTTTCTTATTACGGTAAACGTTATTTTTAGAGAGTACCCAAATGTTGGTTTCTCTCTTTTATTATTTATTTTCTTAAACAATAAAATTAATGTCAACCGGCCTACATTGAGAAGTCCTATTAAAGAAAGACTGTCTCTGACAGGAATCGAACATGTATTTCCTTTACTGTCTGAGAAACGGCTGCTGTAGCCGAAACGAGCTACTGCCTTGACTGAAGATTTGAAGTTGGCCTTCTCGATCTCAGATGTTGTCTGTTAAATTCACTATTTATAAAACTAAATAAAAAAGCAGAGATAGCGAAACAAACTGTCAAAATGAACGGTTTTCATTCTACGGAATCTAAATAATCCATTGAGATATTTCAAAAAGCAGGGATCCCCAAGCATTGTTTGCTGATGTGTGAAGATTAGAGAGACGAAATATACCCTGCTGTTTATCCCATAAAAAGGGGAGAAAAGTCTCTCCCATGGACACTTTTCTGGAAGTTAACGAAACAGAATATCCTGGAATTTAAACTCAGCTCAACTTCGCCTATAGACATTACGCTAAAAATACACCCGCCTTGTCAAGAAACTTTACACAATATTTAAGTTTAAGCGTTATCAAAAAGAATTTTGGTTTGGTTGGGTTTGTTTTACGGTATATCAACCTTAATAATTTAATTAAAACAGTCAAAAAGTTTATTTTAAATAGTAAGACTTGTTATGATTATATTTTTATTATATTTTTTCATTATATTTTAGAAATCAATCTAATTCCTCTTAGGAATTGAAATATATAAAAAAGAATCAGTATTTTGAAAAAGTCCGCTTGTTGTATTTTAATTGGAGGCGGAGTACGTAATGACTTATCTAGTCACACGCTACGTAGTAACTACTTATTTAAGACGTTGCATACTGAGAAAGGCAATATTCTGAAAATGAAAAAATTGGCCCTGGTCTTAACAGTAACATCGGCAAAAACAAACACCAGCTGATATGTTTAGAGAGACAGAGTGCAAACATTATGGAAACAGATTTGTTGTCAAGAGTAAATGGAGGAATAATGTACATCGATGTTGGAAAGTATCAGACCAGGTGTCTGTAATGCAAGTCACGGTTCAAGAAAAAAAAACATATGAATATCAACAAATAGAATGGACCCAGTAGGCCCAGATAATAAACCCATTACTTTGAAAAAAAAATGACTTCAAAAAGTTCAGAGGTCCTCCAAGAATCACTATATTCACAAAGCTGGACCGAGACATTCAAAGAACAAGGCAGAAAGATTCCATTTTTTCTTTGGATAACTTTACAATCAAGGAAGATTTGCAACGAATCCGCAAACTCGCAGAGGACAGAGGAGGCTGGCAAAATGAGAGAAGATTTTAATTCATGACCACAAATCGAATCAGTTTTGATGATGATGATAAAGATGATATATATACTAGGGTGGTGCAAAAATAATGACGTAATAATGTCGCTTTTTCACGTATTTTTTAACGTCAAAAACGACATTATTACGTCATTATTTTTGCACCAACCTAATATATATATATTAGGTTGGTGCAAAAATAATTTCGTTTTTTAACATATGTTACTATGTGAGAAAACGAAATTATTTTTGCACCAACCTAATATATATATATATATATATATATATATATATATATATATATATATATATATATATGTATATATATATATAATATTTTTTCATATTTTTAAACAAAAAAAATATTATAATTAAGCTCTACTTCTGTATGGAGCACTGTCTACTAAGGAACTCCGGATTATGCACCCAACGTGTTGTTTTCTATTTTCTCCATACCTGCGCACTTATACTTATATATATATATATATATATATATATATATATATATATATATATATATATATATATATATATATATATATATATATAAAATAACCTATGGATTTCTGGTTTTGCTTTCGTTTTTTATTTGTAATTGTCATATTTTTTTCTAGTTGAGGTTTTTTTTCCGGTTGTAAATTTGTTCATTTAGAAAGCAAGATGGAAAATTTTTGATCATATTTTGCGAATGGACTTAGAATAATCATCTAACAAAGCCTTAAAGTTTTACTTTGAAAAGACTGACTTCAAAAAGTTCAGAGGTCATCCAAGAAGTCCCATAGTCAAAAACCCCGAACCGAGACATTCAAAGAACAAAGCAGAAAGATCCCACGTTTCCTTTGGAGAAGTTTAGAAACAAAGATGGTCTGAAATGAATCCGCAAAGGACAGAGAAGGCCGGCATAATGTTATCGAATCAGGATACAGGGTCACTGAAGATGAGAGAATATGTTAATTCATGACCTCTAATCGAAAGAGTTTGGAGGATGATGATGATATTGATTAAACTTGCTGAGTTTTATCAGTAGGTGTTTTATGGTGAATGGTTCTTGGCATGCCACACATACCGGAAGATCTTCCTTATTTTAGGATATATAAATGTGTTATGATAGCATTTCCAATATGGAGCCGGGACATAATCACTTGTTGTCTTGTAGTTTGATATTTCTGTTGCCATTCTCCTATAACTGATTGTTTGGGCAGGAGATATATTAATGGTAGTATTTTAAAAAAAATATATTCTAATATTTTTTTTTTCAAAAATGTATTGCTAGTAATTTTTACTTTTCTTTTTACAAAAATCACTTCTCGCTTGTGGGACTCCGTTCCGTCTCCATGCATTCCAGCCAACTTTAATCAGCAAAAATTTAAATGCAATGTCAATCGTTATCTACTGTTCTGATTACTCTTTCCGTTTATCGCTCATCATTAATGTTTCTATTCCTAATACTTCCACACCCTGCAAGTCCATGCGTCTTAGTGGCTTTGCTGCCTTACTTATGGAACTGCCTTCCGGTTCCATGCTTTACAGCCAACTTTAACCTGTAAAAATTTAAATGCAAAGTCAATCGCTATCTACTGTCCCCCTTATTACTCCCTGCTCTTTCTGCTCATCATTAATGTTTCTGTTCCTAATATTTCCACACCGTGCAAGTCCTTGCGTCTTAGTGGCTTTGTTGCCTTGCTTGGAGTGATACGGATTTTAAAAAAATAAATGAAAAAAATGTATATTGCTGGTAATTTTTTTCTTTGTTTTTTTACAAAAATGTATCGTTTCTTTACTCTGAAAATATATTGTTAGTAATTTTACTATAAAAATGTACGTTTATACTTTCACAGTATATTGACACCTGTTTGGGGGCTATTTGTCCATAGTGGGGACCCTAAAATATGCTACCAACCTGGACCAGAGTAGATCTGGGTACATTAGCAATTAAGAGCGAGTGCCACGCTCCTCAAAAACTCTCGATCAGAGGCTCTACTGTCAGATGTATTTTAGCATCATGCCCAGGTTGCATCATTTTTTGTGAATGGGACAGTAAATTTTTTCTCCGGCAGAGTAAGGCCTATACATTTTAAAAAAGTAGTGCATGATATCCGAGATTCAGATAGAAGAATTAAGATGTTGTCAAAAGAAGGCAATTTATTTCTCTTGAAAATTACTTGCGTTTAGTGATAAGTAACGCCAACAATTCTATAAAACAAGTTTCAAACCTGATATAACAATGAAACTGGTATCTGTTTATTTCACCGTAAAAATTACGGCGGTTGATTGATAAGATATCAAATATTCTAAAACAAGATTTTTTACCTCACCACCCTCTTTCACGTAGAAAATGTTTCCACTCACCCACCTTCTATAATAAATATTCAAAAGTATATCAAAATTGTATGGCAAATGTTTGTTACTGGTTCGTAAACTTACTTCATGATGGAGTAAAAAATATCAAAGGGAGGTAAAAAAAAACTTTGATTTACGCGGAGGTGGCTGCTGCTGCTACCGTATTAAAAAAAAGGGGGAAGTAAACGTGACCATTAAAAAATACATGCATACACACACACACACACACACACACACACACACACATATATATATATATATATATATATATATATATATATATATATATGAAGAAGTATAGTTTTAAGGTGTGCTATATTTATGGGATAAAGTGCTCAATATACATATAAAAGTGAATTTTGAAGTCAAGTTTCATACTGGACGCAATCGTCAGACCGCCTGACGATTGCGCCTAGCATGAAACAGCCTGTCGCCTCTGAGTATTGACTTCAATGTTCACTTCACCACTTGGGAAATGTATGAATCCTCTTCTTCTCCCTCCAGCTGTGGGTAAATAGCAGGACAGACAAGGTTCTATAGACTTGGATGGCAACTGCTCTAGGAGTAGGACAACTCTGATTTCAAAACCTGCAGAGGGTTGTTTGGGGACCTTGTAGAGCACCAGGTCTCTGTAATTGACCCTTCAAAAAGTGTGGATGGTCCTGCACGAAACCTTCACCACTATGACAAATCTCATGTGCTGTTGTCGGGCTGTCGGTTTTCTAGGAGCTGATCTGCTTGACCCTCATACGTCGAATTAGACGGGAGAGTCGAGTATATATAATTATTTATTTTAGGATATTAAAACAAAAAACGTTAAAAATCGCTATAGACTTAAGTTTCAACAGTAAAAATGCCTTTCAAGTTACACTACATTATTTGGACTAATGTCCTCATTTTTGTCGTCATATTTGTCACAAAGTTTCGGCCGTTGTGGTTGGAATGAACCGTTTATTTTACTCGCTGGGGTAGACTCTGCTAGATACAAGTGCCATGTCTAATGGATGTTTAGCTATCAGTTAACTTCTGTTAATTCCCCTCTCCAAGTTATCCACCGTTTTAATCAGGTATTGAACTCACAACTCTTTTTATCCTGTCACTGGATTAAACCAACGCCTTTATCCACTGTGACATGTGTACTTATATATATGAATTTCTGGGACTTATAAACTTAATGTCTTCAGCAACTATTTTTACCAGGGCTCATATTACAATTTTTGCTGTTATCATTACATTTTTTTTACCAGAGCTCATGTTGCAAATTTCTTTGTTATTATTAATATTTTCTCTGGCACTCCTTATTACTGGTTCCCATATTGTATTCATTTCTATGCTTGGTCGGCTCAGGAGATTTTGTGGCCTAGCATATCTGTTTATTCCTTAAGTTTACGAATTTTTTCTTTGTCTATGATTTCAAGCTGATCCCACAGAAGGGAGTGATCTCCTTTTTCTCTCCATATGTGCTCAGCTGCGCCTGATTTTTCCACTTTCCCTCGTTTACAGCTTTTAGTTTTTGAAACCTTACCTTAAGAGGGCGGCCTGTCTCCCCTTTATATTTCTTTCCGCAGACGCTGTCATAAATATGGCAGCAAAGATGAGGACAATAATCCGAATAATGTAAATTGTGTACATAATACCTCATCTCTGAAATATAGACAGGTTTCTATCTTAATAAATAAATAAAAAATAAATAATATTAAGCTCTACTTTGTATTGAGCACTCTTTTAAATCAAAAATGTACAGTGCAAATAAAATTCAATTCTTCCATTTTACATTGACATATATATATATATATATATATATATATATATATATATATGTATGTGTGTGTGTGTGTGTGTGTGTGTGTGTGTGTGTGTGTGTGGTTACCTCCAAGAAATTTACACTTAAACTTGAGAAAGAGACAATTGAAATTACTAGGGTTTCATGGTGAGGAAAGAAGGCTTGGAAAACCTGATACTCACAGGGCAGATTGAAGGCAAGAGGCACAGAAGAAAACAACGCATAATCTCCTTAGTGAGCGTGTGTAAATGGATGACAGAAAAAATCGGAGAAATAACAAAAAGACAAAAGTTATTAAGGAAGGAAAGACAGGAAATTGTGGAGAGCCATGATCGCCTACGTTCCAAAGCGGCATGCCAAATAAAGAAGAATAATACATACAGAAATTGTCATCGGTCTTCATTTTAAACGCCATTTTACTACGATATCATTCCTAATTTATTAATCATTTTATCATTAATGTCGAGTGTGCTTTTCTTTATATCCATGAACAAAAAATGTTCAAAAAATACAAGCAAGAATTTCTAGTGAATAATTCTATAAGACCAAACGTTATCCAAACAAAATCAAAGTCCATTAGATAAAATTTATTTTAGAACGAAAAAAAATCGTTAAAATATAGCTTTTATATTAGGTTGGTGCAAAAATAATGACGTAATAATGTAGTTTTTTGACGTTAAAAATACGTCAAAAACGACATTATTACGTCATTATTTTTGCACCAACCTAATAAGAAGTCTATTGATTTTCGAGCGTGTTGTTATTTTCGATAAGAATACTGAAATGGTGTTTCGAAATAAATCTCTAAGTATTTAGCAGGAAGAATTAAGAAGAAAAAAAAAAATTTTATTCCATTTTCACGTGAAATCTACCCTTAAGGATCACAAATGAGTGAAGTTTGCACCAAGATAGGAAACAAATCAATGATCAGAATGGAATTGAAAAAAATTGGAAATTTACTCATTCACCCATTGAGTTGCGATAATTTTTGATCGCTATTAAGATATTTTATAAACAGGTTTATAGAAAAATGAGATTTGAAAAAGTAGAATATAGTGATTAAAGAAAAAAAGAAAGAAACGTCGATAGACTGCGCGTGTGAAGAAAATTTTGAACATTGATGTGTAAAAAGAATGAGAAAAAGAATATGCCTACAGTTGAAAAGAAAGGAAAAAAGAATAGAAGGATATATTTTGGAAGAAAGAAATATAACGTTATCAAAAGAATGAATGAAAGAATTAGTCTACATTTTAAAAAAGGAAGAAATAAATGAAGAAAGAATGAAAGAAAAAAAAATGAAAGTTAGAATATGCATTAAGAGAAAGAAATTTGGCGTTAACAAAGTTATGAAAGAAATAATTAATCTACATTTTAAAGAAAGAAAGAAAAGAAGAAAGAAAGAAGTAAAGAAAGAAAGAAAGAAAGAAAGAAAGAAAGAGGAAGGAAGGAAGGCAGAAAGAAAGAAAGAAAGAAAGAAAGAAAGAAGTGAAGAAAGAAAGAAAGAAAGAAAGAAAGAGAAAGAGGAACGAAGAAAGAAAGAAAGAAAGAAAGAGAAAGAAGAAACAAAGAAAGAAAGAAAGAAAGAGAAAGAGGAACGAAGAAAGAAAGAAAGAGAAAGAAGAACGAAAAAAGAAAGAAGTGAAGAAAGAAAGAAAAAAGAAAGAAAGAAAAAAGAAAAAAAGAAAAAAAGAAAGAAAGAAAGAATGAAATGAATAAAGGAAGAAAGAAAGAATATACTCTGACATAAATAAATTTGTCGTTAACAAAAAAAAACAACAAAAAAAAACATTTCCCCTTGAATTTCTGGGTCAATATTTGTTTCCCATATTGCTGTCTACAAATAAATTTTCATGGCCTATTCAGAGCGACTGACAAAAATCCCGGAATCTTCGTGCAGTTTATTTATTTTTTTTAGAATTTTTGTCACAGTTATTTTGAAACAAAAGGATAGAAATTTATTAGGTTGGTGCAAAAATAATGTCGTTTTCTCACATATGTGAGAAAAGGACATTATTTTTGCACCAACCTAATACTTAAATTTGAGTTTTTGTTCTTTTTGAAGCTATTAAATTTCGAGTCTAAACCATTTGTGTTTCTGTAAGCGTTTCCTTTTAAATGGTCCCTTTTCAGTCGGTCTTTTACGTATATGCGGGGTGGGGGGCACATGTAGCGTGTTCTAAGCCCCACTTACAGGATATACATTTTCTTTCAAGATTTTTTACAAGACTTCACACAATATAAGACCCAAGACCCACTCCAGACAATGGCTGACCGAATGAGTGTGATAGAAATGTAACAGTCGGTCGTCAAGATTATAGTTTGACAACGGGGTAAACGATTGACCATTGACTTGACATTAGTGTTTTAACATTCGGAGAAGGATCCGTTCCACAATGAATTGGTTCTTAGCAAAAAGCCTCTTGGCAAATATCCTTACAATTGGAATACGGGGGAAAAGTGGATGTTTAGACTTCGTAGCTGCAGCGTGGCGGATCTTAGCTGTAAAGTTCTGAATTGCATCTCGTCTGAACATTTATATTGGAAATAGCCATGAAGCAGAAACACAAATGTAGGGCTGCGTCTGTCGGATACAGATTTTAAAGAGGAAAATATGTCTTTGGACTCTGTCTTGGCTGAAAAGTGAGGATTGTCCGGCTCCACTCCAGATAATGTAGCAATACTGCAATTTTTAACGAACTTTCTCTAGGAAATGATCGTCCTAGGCATGACGATAAACTACATCCAACAGCAAGGCATCTGACTAGGAGGTTTTGAGGAGCGTGCAAAAACCTCTTAATTGCTGGTGTTTCTGAAGTATACTCGGACACGGGGTGGTAGCACCTGTTAGGGTCCCAACTATGGGCAAATAGTTAACCCCCAAACTGGAATCAAAGTATTATGAAAGTTTAAAAATAGGTTTTAATACAAGCAGTACATTTTTGTAAAAAAATGTTTTTTTTGAAGGAAAAATTATTACCAGAAGTAGTTAAATTTTAGTTGCATCAAGGGTGGTCTTCAGTGATGCAGTGTTCTCATCGACGATTTCACATCATATCGGCTCCAACACCAACCCCAACCTGATTTTAGACGAGTCAGGCCACCTCCTTGAAATTGCAAAACCATTGCTTGATTATATTATTACCAGCAATACATTTTTGGGGAAAAAAGTATTGCCAGCAATGCATTTATATTGTCGGCATTTAATAACCCATTGAAGTTGATACGCTGTAAAACAAAACAAAACCAAACCAAACCAATCCAGGATATGACATCAGATGTCGTTATGATTTTCAGCCATAGTAAACTTCGATCTAAACGTCTCACACACACGTAACAAATCTCAGTATATGCTGATGTCAACGCGGCCTTCTGTCATTCAAAAGAACTCCAGCGGTTTGTAATCAATTTTGCTTTCTCCTAGCGTTGTTTTAGTCTTACAGTAAACACCATGAAAACCAAGGAACTTACACAGCCATCGGATTTCATTGTCCCACTTTCCGTCTTCTGTTAAAACATTTCCAAGATATTTTAATCCTCGTAATTGTTTGAGTTTGGTATCTCCGATTCGCAATTCACAGTTTGGACTCACCCTTTTGCTAACAACAATGCATTCTGTTTCTAGCAATTGGTGTTTAATTCTTTCTTCTAGCTTTCCTTAGAAGAACTTTATTTCTGTGTCTACTATCATCATTGTGCCATCGGCATATCATATGTTAAGATTATGGCCGCCAATAATGAAACCACCAATATGACAATATAATAGACAATTTCTTTACAACTGAAGAGGAGACTTTTGATTCTAGAAGAGGATGCTGAGAATACAATGTGAGCAACAAGGAATTTTTAAAGAAAATACGAACAGAAAAGACAATGATATTTAGAATCAGAAAGAGAGGCTTTATAATGAGGAAAGAAAGCTTGGAGTATTTGACACTCAGGGGATATAATGAAGTTAAAAAGGGCGGAGGAAAACACTAAAGGATGAGAAGTTGTGAAGAGTCATGATCAACCCACTTTACGTGCTTTTATAAATGGTTTATAGAACAGTGATTGCGAGGTAGAGCCATGAGACAAATCTTGCTAAGAGCTACAAAGTATGGGAAGTTGCGGAGAGCCATGATTAACATACTTAACGAGCATCTGTAACTGGGTCGGAGAACTAGTGCCGGGGAATAATAAGAAGAGAGATATTCCTTAGATCTACAAAGGATAGGAAGTTGTGGAGAGACATGATCACCCGACTGAAGGAGTTTGTGTAAAAAGATGGCAGAACAAGTACTGAGAGTAATACTAAATAAACAAACATTGCTTAGCGATACAAAGGAGAGCCATGATCGACCGCTTGTGTAAATGGATGACAGGACGGTATGGGATGTATAGTAAGGAGACAAATATTGCTTAGAGCTACAAGGAATCGGAAGGTGTGGAGAGCCATGATCGACCCCTTAACGAGATTGTGTAAATGGATGTCAGAGCAGGGAGTCAAAAGCATAGTAAAGAGACGAATATTGCTTAGAGCTACAAAAGTTTGGAAGTTGTGGAGAAACATGATCAATCTCCTTAACGTGGTTGTGTAAATGTATGGATGAATGTGGTTAGGGAGGGAGAATTTTTACGTAGAGTTAAAAAGGATAGGAAGTTGTGGAGAACCACGCACACCCATATTCATACGGGTCACGGCAAATAATGTATCAGTAAAAATTTACGACATTCATTTACTGTTTGAATAATCGTATAGAAAAGTGTCGTTTTCACGCATGAGCAAGAAAGACTTCGCTGCATTTAATTAAGGCGGCGCAACTGGTCCTTAAGATATCGAAAATATATTGTCATGGGGTTGAGTACATTCTAGTAGCTTTAAATAAGATGGAAATAAAAAAGAAAACATGTTTTAATATATATAAAGCGGTATTCTATCTCGCCATGTTTGTTCGCTTCGTTGTGAAGATAATTTAAATCTTCGAAAATCGATTTAATTTTCTTTTTTCTTTAGTGTTGCTGTTAATTAGATTAGACCGAAGTGATTGTTTTCTTTAACGCTCCATTCCATCTGCTTTTCTAGATATTTTATTTCGACAAAATAGCCACTACAAATTCCTCACCTAAACTCAATTAAATTGCCGTTCACCTATTTTGCGCCATGGCCGTCTGTGTAATTTGTGTAATTTGAAGTTCGTGTAGGAAACATTCTTTTTATTTTTTTATTTTTCAAGTATTCGAATGTGTTACTTGATTTTTCATATTCTGATTAGAAAGATTTTGAAAAATGAACTTTCATATTCTGATTCGATCGATGTATAATGTATGCGGTGTATCGTCAGAGTTAGTACCTTTAATGCGAAGCTTTATTCAGGTCTATTGAGATGCGGAAGAGTACTGTTCCACATCCAACTCTCTCTCTCTCTCTCTCTCCCTCTCTCTCTCTCCCTCTCTCTCTCTCCCTCTCTCTCTCTCCCTCTCTCTCCAAGAAGTCACATGGGAGGTGCGACAACGACACCGGTATCAACCTGTCGGTTAATCTGTGTAAGGGTTGTCAAAAGGGTTTCCTGACCTGACCACTGAAAGGAAACGCCTCTCCCCAACCAATCTGTAACAAGCGGCGATCCACCAATCACCAGTCTTGGAGTAGAAGCTGAGCATCAGATGTAAACGGATTTAGCAGTGGGTGAAGGAACTTCTGAGAGGTGGTAACCTTAAAATCCACCGCTGAACCGGCACGCCAAATGATGATAATGATTCAACCGAAACGGTCTTTTGAGTTTGTCTAAAGCACTAAATTCAAGAATAAGTTGCATAAAAAAAGTCAGTTATGTGCTTAGGCGATCATGTATCTTTCGATACATGACTGACGAGGCAGATTTTTTCCCGCAGTAAGTTGCCATTTCTTTCTGCGGTAGACCAGTTACCATCCAAGGCTATAGAACCCAGTCTGTCCTGCTATTAACCCATAGCTGGGGGAGAAGAGCAGGGTTCATACCTTTCCTAAGGTTATTAGCACATAAATGAATGTAATGGATACGACTGGAATTTCTCAATTGTCTGTGTCTTAAAATGGAAATTATCAATTTACAACGAATTATTCGAAATAGCCTCCTGCGATTCTGACTCTTTCTTGAGATGCGAACATTATCAATGGCGTGCTCGAAGAATTGTTAACACTTCATCTACTATCAGCAAAGTTTGTTTTTTTTATCATCTGAGATGATAAATTATTTTTATACAGAGGTTATTTTCGGATTACCTTACCAGTTTATTTTTCCTTTCTCCCCAAGAAAGACACTTTAGCCACTAAGACGCAAGATTAATTGAATGAGAATATGGCGGAAAAAAAACTCTATTACAGAGAGAGAATAATAAAAGAACCTTCTGAACGGTCACACTTCCTGACTTCTTCCAGATTTTGTTTTTTCAGGTGTCTTATAAGTAATAAAATATTGTATACAAATATTTAAATAGTCTATCAAGCTTTAGATAACGATATTGAAACTCGACCTGTTGCTCTGGATATCTCGAAGACTTTTGTCAGGTTTTGGCATACTGGTTTACTTCACAAGTTCCTGAACGAATTTTTAAACTGATTATGTCTTTCTTATCTAAGTGCGAAATGAAAGTTAACTTGAACCACGTCGTCGTAAATCATTCTGTTATAATGCAGGTGACTCCACTTGGACATCCTTTGTTGCTAATTTTCATCAATTACATATTCTGGTCAGTTCATAACTTCATATCAATGTTGATGACGCAACTATTAACTCCTAACACAATAGTAAGTCTGATTGCTCAAACTGGCAGCTGATCTAAAAAAAATGACCTACAATCTGCTGTTAACTAGAGTAAGGCGTGGCTTGTTAATTTTATCGCCTCCAAAAATAAATTCTGCCAACTAATAATCTGAGAGGTCCCTTTCTGTTATCCATCAGTATGGCTGATGCTAACCTCCACGAGAACCAGTCGTGGCGCGTTGTTAGTCTATCATTCTCTACTCACATAAGTGGGAAGATTATATCGAATCAGTTGCTGGGTATGTTGCTAGGAAAGTTGGGTCAATGTCGTTCTAGAAATTTTTCTCTATTTTAAATATTTATAACTCTGTCATTCGTCAATGCCTTGAATATTGTTGTAACATATATTTCAGGGCATATATATATATATTTAGAGATTCTTGATAAAAATTCACAGAAGAATCTGCATTGTTAAGGAACCTGACCTGGCATCTCGGCTTCAGTCCCTTTCCCACTGCTGTAATGTAGCTTTTTCGTGTGCCTTTTCAATACAAATGTTCATGGTAATTGTTCGGGGGAATAACTTTCGCAAATCCTGTGCCTTTTACGAACTTCTGTAGTACATATTCAGTTGCGAATAATCCAGCCAGATCGTTAATTTTCGGCATCTCGTACAAAGCTCGCAATTTCGCTAATTGTCAGGGGTTATGTTTTCTTCGGGCAAATAGTCCTTTCTTCAGGCTTTCCTCGACTGCCTGGTCTTTCATTTCTTTCAATTTTCTTTCTGAATCAGTCATCAGTATACTGGCTTAGACTGCTATTTCCTCAAATATATGCTGCGTCTAACTATCTTGAACGAAACTTTTTTTATACCGAGGGTTACGGCTCTCCACTACTTCCTAACTTTTGTAGCTCTAATTACTGTTTGTCTTTATACTGCCACTCCTGGTTTCTGTTCTCGTGCCCATTTCCACAAGATTGTTCACTTGTCGTAAAAGGGACAACTCCATCTCTTCCCAAAATCTAAGTATTAGGTTGGTGCAAAAATGATGTCGTTTTCTGACGTAATTTTTAACGACAAAAAACGACATTATTTTGCACCAACTGGGAAACTGAGTTCGCTAGCCTTGGTTGTCAACCAGTCTAGGAGAGTAAAAAGTCTGAATTTAAATATGTGAAGAAGGCAGCAGGAAAAGGGAATATTTTTCTGTCTGGATTTCTGGGATGGGACTTACAATGCCCTACGTGTGTGTCAAATTCTCCAATCCGACTATCCACATTATGTGTCAATACAAGGTAATGTAAGCTTGGGTGTGAGGGTGGTGTAATTGATAAAGAATCGGAATTGGAAAACCAAGAGTCAAATTCCACTTCCAGTTAGGATAGTTGTATTCACTTTCGTCTATATACAGTTTGGAAATGTATTAAGCGTGCTCTTTTCCCCCAGATATGGATTAATTAGTAGAACATGTAATTCGTTATCACGAAACGATCTTTACAATCAAAGATATCTTCTGGGCTAAAATAACTCGGAAATGGTTGATAGAACGTAAAGGCATCTCCCTTCATCCCCAAAGCGATCATTTTTTTAAATCATTTCACCCCAAGCAAGGCAATAAAGCCACTAAGAAACAAAAGTGTTACTGAGTGTTAGAGAATATGAGAGAAAGAATAGCTTTTTTAAGTAGAGGAAACCATAAAAGAATTATGAAAACCATTATGAAGACAGACAATAACGATTGACGTTGCACTTAAATTTTCTAAGATTAAGATTATTATTTTAAAAAGATTATTAGAATCTAAAACATTCTATGGTTTTAAATAACCTGCAAATTCTTTTCGAGTCTTGTCTGTAAGTGTTCCATTGCTAATTATTATAATGTACGCTGCAATGAAGCTCCTTAAAACAATGGCATTACAGTGTTTGTGGTTGTTAGACAAAAAATATTCAGTGGGCAATTCGTCCATGGAATACGGTCTATGTAGCCATATTGCTTTTTGAAAATTGCTGTTTGCGTTATGTCAGGACCTGAAAAACTTTTGGTTTTCGAACTTTGCAATTTTAGATAAAGGACATCCAACCTGTATCACTATCGACATTGTATTTAAATTTTCTAATATCGAAGTTGTTAACTCGAAAAGTTTATTACTTATATTATTACTTTCGAAACGTAAATAACCCGCAAAAAGTTGATAGGCTATAAAGGCATCTTTCTTCGTCTACTTTTCGTTGAACTGTCCAATGAATTAGAAAACACAGATATACCATTTTTGTGATGTCAACGAACACTCGTTGCCACTTTTGTAATATCAATGAATTTTTGGAATGTCTGATGATGAACAGAGAGTACTTCATTGAATCGTTGTGTCTATAATAACATCTCTATCAATAAAGATCAGAAAACTAGTTTGAAATAATAAAAGACTAGAGCATGGAAGTTAGGGATTCAGCCTTTTAAAAGAATTTTACCCGCTGGTTCTATTTACCTTTTTTCCGAGCTCTAGATTAAAACAAATGAAAGAGTCGCCGGAAACCTTAGATATAAGTCTGTAATACTAATGGTCAAACAGTTTTGTCCATATTCACGTATTAGAGAAATATTAATCGACAATACAAGTATACTCCAGCACGAATATAAATAAATAAAAAACTTCAAATTCTGGAAGCCATTTATATAAAAAAAAATACGGTCAAAAGTAAAGTCAATTATAATTATAGTAACAAATTTTAAAAAAATTTATAACATCAAGATTTTAAAATATCTATATTGTAATTTTTAAAGACTGCAATTAAAACAATATTTTCAAAGCCGTAATTACACTTCTTAATAAGAATTTACATATAATTAAGTTATCTCCCTTACATAGTGGTAACATTTTTTTCGAGTGTTAGAGCTTTCATGCTGAAAATTTTGCATAATTTACATTAATTTTTTGTCTTAGCTATTCAACTCTGAAGATAAACTTGGATGAGATTCAAAGTTGGGGAAATTCTTGCATAGGATTAAAGTGTCGCTGCCGACACTGGCGTTTGAACAGAGATAACCAGTGAGAAAATACAGGTAATTCTATTCCTAAAAGATAGACCATGTGATCGCAAAAGAAATGTATATATGGAAATTAGATTGCTGTATAATTGGACACTCTTCTACTCTATTCGATATTATTATTCGGATCGGTATTTCTACTCTATCCTCTATTACTATTCGGATCGCTATTTCTAGTCTATCCACTATTACTATTTGAATCGCTATTTCTACTCTATCTTCTATTGCCATTCGAATCGCTATTTCTACTCTATTCTCTATTACCATTCGAATCGCTATTTCTACTCTATCCTCTATTACCATTCGGATCGCTACTTCTACTCTGTCCTCTATTACTATTCGGATCGCCATTTCTAGTCTATCCTCTATTACTATTCGGATCGCTATTTCTACTCTATCCTCTATTACTATTCGGATCGCTATTTCTAGTCTATCCTCTATTACTATACGGATCGCTATTTCTACTCTATCCTCTATTACCATTCGGATCGCTATTTCTACTCTATCCTCTATTACCATTCGGATCGCTATGTCTACTCTATCCTCTATTACCATTCGGATAGCTATTTCTACTCTATCCTCTATTACCATTCGGATCGCTATTTCTACTCTATCCTCTATTACTATTCGGATCGCTATTTCTACTCTATCCTCTATTACCATTCGGATAGCTATTTCTACTCTATCCTCTATTACCATTCGGATCGCTATGTCTACTCTATCCTCTATTACTATACGGATTGCTATTCCCTATACTAAAATATTTCTCTATACTGATCATTATTCGCTGGTTACTATTCGAGCGAGTATTATCGAGCAAATACTATTAGTGCGAGTGATACTTTGACACCAGTATACTATAGTTGTATCTGCAATTACAAAGTCTCTACTACAATGAGCCTTACGGCAGTGACAACAAGTATTCGTTGATATCACAAAAGAAATACAGACCATATGGATAATTACAGCTTTTTTTTCATTAATTTTGTATTGATACTAAGAAATTGATTCGTCAACTTGAAAAATTTCAGATTAAAACAGACATAATATATATTTCATGCTTGAATGAAGATATGCTGCCGATATATCTATATATATATATATATATATATATATATATATATATATATATATATATATATATATATATATAGAAATAATCATACATAGGTTCAATCAGCAATATTAATGCGATTAATGGCGAAATCACTTCGCTAGTAGAACATAATGTATGGATTAAAATACTGTTAATCCATTGAATTATGTGATTCTCATTTATGAAACTGTTGTCAGATGTTTCTAGTGTATATTTTTTTTTAAGTTAAGCAAGTATTTTGGAAGATCCATGTCTGCATCCTCAGGCTGTAATTTTGTTCCTTTAAAGTTAAAACTTGAAGACGAAATAATTGTTTGTAGACCGAAAGATGTTTTTTTTAACAATGTGCTATTAATATATATTATTTGATAATTTTAAACGGATAATTCCAATGAGGATATAAGTCGAAAAAGAGCTTAATATTAGAACAGAGCAAATATAGTAATGAATACAGAATCCTTAAAAATCCATTCAGGTGATAGTTTATTTCGTAGACTCAGAAGTTCATCTCTTCAGACCAAATTTTACAAAACAGGAACAAGGAAAAGAAAGAATAAAAATGATAAAAAGGATGAGAGAAAAAAGAGAAACAGGAAAGTTTTAATGTTAAAATCAAGACATATGATTATTTTATTATAATCCTCCCAAGTTCAAGACTTTACATAATTAAACTACTGCAAAAATAAAAGTCAGTTATAGTATAGCAAAGTATAGATACGATTTTCTAACATTTTTCTAACAGCAGAGTTGAAAAATATCTATATTGTAAGTGTTAAAAGCTACAATTAAAACAATATTTTGTTTGTGTGTAAGATTTCAGATATACTTAAAATATCTCTGTAAATAAAGAGATGTTTTCCTTTTGTCTTTATTCTTATATATATATATATATATATATATATATATATATATATATATATAATTATTTATTTAAAAATATGAATCCAACGCAATTTATGCTCTACTTTTGTATCGAGCACTATTTTTTTTAAATAATAGCAAAAATATTAAAGAACTTTGGAATATTTACCTAACGAGTTCTTTCCTATTTTCTATATATTTTTACACACACACACACACAGACATATATATATATATATATATATATATATATATATATATATATATATATATGTAAAAATATTGTAGAAAATAAGAAAGAAACTGGTTTGGTAAATTATCCAAAGTTCCTTAGTATTTTTGTTATTATTTTAAAAAAATAGTGCTCGATACGAAAGTAGAGCATAAATATAATTATTTATTTAAAAATATGATTCCAACTCGCTATATAAGAGGTCTCATGTTTCAAAACAAGAGCCGAAAACTTCAAAATAATATTTGAATTAACTTGAGTAAATGTAGGCTCTGTTCCATCTTCAAGCGAAATTTTTTTGGGAATGAATTATTTCTGAAATTTACGAGTTTTAATAGTATGGTCAGAATTGAAATCAAAAATTTCCATGGTAACATCAAGGGCGGATTGTTTAGAATCGGCAGGGGAGTGGTGTTAATAATTTGTATCAGTATAGAGTTACTTTCATAGATGCCGGGTCAGGGTAAGGTGGGGGTGGCTAAATTTACGACGGAGGATATATATATATATATATATATGTATATATATATATATATATATATATATATATATATATATATATATATATATATATATATATATATATATACATTAAGAAATGGACAAAGTCCGACAATTTATTTATTAAAGACATTTTTTTTTTTTTTATAAAAAAAAAAAAATGTTTTTAATAAATAAATTGTCGGACTTTGTCCATTTCTTAATGTATGACGTCATTTGTTTACATTTGATACGCCATGAGCAGTTATGAATGTACGAAGATTCATGGAAGATTGAAATTTATAAGGAGTAAATTCGACCTTGCCAACCGAATAATTCTTTTTGGCCGAGAGGCTAGGCACGTCAAGCTAAATGACAGTTCCGTATAGGTTGCAGGTTCGAATCCTGTCAAAGGACGAATATTTTCTATGAAAATTTCTCGGACATTCAGGCCGGTAAATGTTATTTAATACTGTTTATTATAAACTTAAATACTTGTATCTATAAAAAGAACGTTAAACATAAAAAAATGTCTTTAATATATATATATATATATATATATATATATATATATATATATATATATATATAAAGACAAAGAAAGAATTCAACAAAAATTGTGACAAGTTCTCGGCTAAAGTCGAGTTCAGACCCAGTATATGTATATCAATATCCGATATTAATGTAAATTATGATTATATATAAGCATGAACGCTGTAAAATTCGAAAAAAAATCAACTCTATGTAAGAGAGGTAACTTAATTTGTGTAAATTCTTATTAAAATTTTAATGATATGATTAAAATACCACCACGAAAATGACAAATAAAAACTTCAAATTCTAGAAATCTTTTATATAAAAAAAATTGCGACCAAAAATAGAGTCAGTTAAGTAAAGCAACAATTTTTTTTCTTTTTCTCTATTTCTATCTAAATTGTAATTTTTAAAAACTACAATAAAACAAAATTTTAAAACACATAATTACAATTGTTCATAAGAATTGAAATAATTAAAGTCACCTCCCTTACATAGTGTTATTATTTTCTTTTTTTCGAATTTTACAGTGTTCAGGCTTACACATTTATATAGCTTAATTCTTTGCCTTAACAATTCACCCTTTGGAGATTATTTTGGATGAGAGTGAATGTACTTAAGAAAAATAGAGACCACATGAATAATTACGGCGATTTTCTCGATACATGGACTTGAGAGGATTCAGATAAAATAGACATAAATTTAGATTATTCAAACATGCTAACGTTAATATAAATAAATCTAGATATGACTTAAACGTGTTTTAATAAAGAACGTCGGTCCGTTGTCTGTCAGTATCTGCTCCACACCGTGCCTTGTGGTGTGCGTCGGCGTGGTCAAAAGATGTGAGGGAAGATTGACGTTCACCAAAGGAACGCCAGTGGCGAGAAAGGTGGTACAGAATATGTAGGGTAAACCACATTCTGTCGTAACTTTGATGATCTGAACCTAGCTTTGAATTTACAATGGTGGGCTCTTTGTTTAAGCGAGAATATATACAGGGTGCGATGGATAAATTGTCGTCTAAATGGCGCCAAAATGAAAATAACACTGGTATCTCATTTTAACACATTGGTTTTAACAGTTATACAGGGTGCGACGGAAAAATTGTCGTCTAAATGGTACCAAAATGAAAATAACACTGGCATCTCACTGTAACAGATAGACTAGGTGCGATGGATAAATTGTCGTCTAAATGGCGCCAAAATGATATTAACGCTGGCATCTCGTTTTAACAGATAAACAGGGTGCGATGGATGAATTGTCGTCTAAATGGCGCCAAAATGAAAATAACGCCGGCATCTCGTTTTAACAGATAGACAGTGTGCGATGAATGAATTGTCGTCTAGATGGCGCCAAAATGAAAATAACGCTGGCATCTCGTTTTAACAGATAGACAGGGTGCGATGGATGAATTGTCGTCTAAATGGCGCCAAAATGAAAATAACATCTCATTTTAACAGATATATTTACCAAAAATACGCAAAAATAACTTGAAATACAAAACAGTAAATTTCTTCCATAAAATCGCCTTTGGCCTCAACTACTGTCTCCAGACCACTTCGGAAGCTTCTGCAACTCTTTTGGAGATTCTCCTTGTTTAATCCTTGCCTTCAGTTCATCTTTGATGTTAAAAGGAGTTTTGTTGGTCTCTCGCTCAACTGAGCCCCACACATATTAATCAAGTGGATTTTAGTTTGGGGAGTTACTGCCCAGATGTATGGCCTGAGGTGGTCGCAGAAATTATCTCACTGACCTGACTGGGTTCTCCTACTTGTGTGGCATGGTGCAGTATCCTATTTCCAAGTATACGATCTTCCAGTTACCAAAAGGGCAGCACTATTTCTTTAAATTACTTTATGTAGTCCTCTGTGTTGAGCCTGAGGCGCTGTGGGAAGATGAATGATGCATCACCAGTGGTCACTCTAAAAACTTTGTGAGCACAATTAAACTCACCCAACTCTTTACAAATTATCAGCACAATACAAATGTTAGTATTTTAGTTCCCGGCACGAATGTCAAGCAGTACAGCTTGCCGTTTCCAAAATTACTGGCGGAGTGAATTTTCTCACAGACGGCGCCCAACTGACCCTACTATAATATGCAGTTGAGAAAAAAAAAAAAAGAACAAACAACACACATGCGTCAAATTAAAAATATAAAAACGGTGACTATTTACCCATCACACCCAGTAAGACCAAAAAACGGGGGAATTCAACCAGTAAGGTGGCAGTATATAGAAGCTTGAACAGGCCTCTCCGCTCCTCGAGTCTTTAGCGTGTCTGCTTTCAGTAGATTAAGAAAAGCCACCAAGTGTTGATAGAAAGTCTATAGCCGACATGTTCAGATCTGTCCTCTTAATCTTCATAATCTCCTTAATCTCTTGTTTCCTACACGGGGCGATATTTCGATTATTGTTAGCTCCTCTCTGAAATCAAGCGAGAAAATAAAAACAAAGAAAATTATACCATGTTAATGCAGTGCTGAAGTAGTTCTTTATACTAATGTTCACACAATGGTAGCTTCAGGAGCCACTCAAGATAGAGCTTTACAGTGTGGGGTTGTATTAACGTAAAAAAAAAGCAAAAAGTGATTTTAATGAGGTATTGCGACGGAAGATATATGGGCATATGGCCAGGTAAATAATTATTTGCTCTCTGACCATGAGACCCGGGTTCGAATCTCACCATAGTCGATTTGTCAGGAAGGTGATGTCTTGATATTATCCGTCTGGAGGAGGCGATTGCAGCTTGCGGCAAAGTGTCTGAAAGCCATACCAGGTTTTGGTCCAAGCCTTTAAGTCAAATTGGGAAAAAGGGAATTTGGTAGATGTCGATGCCTGTGCAAGCATGAAGTCAAAAGTCATCGTGTCCGAGGCTTTGAGCGTACTGATTTTTGATCACGCTAAATAACACGCTAATGTCTGCTCAGCATAGTGGCAGTATAAATCACAACTGGGCTTTGTGGTTGTTGAACAAACACAAAGTGCGTCCGAGAAAGCGTCGGTGATAGGGATTACCTAAACGTCCTAGTAGACCCTACAGATGAAGTGGTTAAGATAGTAGCGAGCTTGAAAACACTCTGCCTGGAGTCTATTTCATAAAACAACAGTTTATTCATATCTAAGTCTATTCATATCTAATTTTATTCATATCCAAGTCTGTATATATCTATATAACTAGCTAGCTAGCTATTTCCTTTCATTAATATCTATCTGTTTCCTTCTATTCACATCGATATATCTATCGACATTAGTCGTTTTATATCTATCTATCTTATATATATATATATGTATACATACATACATACACACACACACACACACATATATATATATACATATATATATATATATATATGTGTGTGTGCGTGTATGTATGTATATATATATATATATATATATATATTAAAGAAAAACAGACCACTTTAAGGTTTCATTATAATAATTTATTTCACCAGAGCCATTTAAAAGGACGCCGGAACATCAGATAGCACATCCAAAACATGAAACGAATATATATATATATATATATATATATATATATATATATATATATATATATATATGATCTTATTCCCTGGTTCCCGGGCTACGTGAATTGAAGTGGGCTATTAGATTGGCATTCCTTTTGAAGTAGCTAATTGCAACCGGCACTTCGACTCAAACATTTTCTTTTCTTGCACTTTCCATCTGTGGAACACTCTTCCGTTTCCTTGCTTCCCTGATAACTAAAATCTTCAAAAATTTAAGCTGACAATGTGCAACTCTCTCCTTATCAATGAGATATGATGCAGTCCCAGTTGCAAATGTCAGGACCAAGAGGACCCAAGAAATGTAGTTTGTCGTATATAATGGAAATAGCTGTGAGGAAAGGTGTTGTAAGGTGGAAGATAATCAATCACCTTCAAGGCTATTATGACGTTTTTTAACTCCATAACTGCATTTTAGATACTCTCCAGATATGACATCATTTTCAACATGACGTAGCCCATGTTAAAATAGACCCTGGCAGAAGAAGCGAGATACTTAATGGAGTGGGACAATAAAACAACCATTTTCCCTGTATCTTAAGCAATAGACCGGATATACATGTTCCACTAGAGACTTGATTTGAGCTTGAGTCTCAATAGGCGTTCAAGCCTGAGGAATTTCCGTTAGGCCAGTGACAGAACGTAGAACAACCGAATGATGTTTTTGGCGCTGTGTAGTAATATGTAAACGACACTTGAAACATTTTCCGAGTTACCTGTTCTCTCACGACGAACTAACGGACAAGATCTTTCCTTCGGCTAATGACAACCCCGACTTTCGTCGATTGTACATCTCAATTTCACCTTTTCTCTACTGCCCCTCTGAGGGCTATAGAGTGCATTTCGACGGTCGACTACTATCTGGCAATTCTAGAATGTGGCCTGACTGTATAAGCCTATGATCGGAATTTCTTACATTCCGTTGTAGTGCTACTTGCTCCCGAATGTTCTAATCGTTATATTCTTTTCCCCTACTTAACATCGGAGGTGGTTTTGAAGAAGACCGTCTAATATCCGCTAAATTATTTTGGTGCCCTAGGCCACGAGATGCTCACGGACTATTGTCATTACTTTGAGAAATCTACTTTACACAAAAGACAAGAAAAGAGAAGGAATATTTTCAAAACATTGACAAATATGTTGCTTGTGTTGCCGCCTAGGAAGTGTTACTGAATGAAAAATAAGCAGACCGGAGGATGGAAAATGAAATGGTAATCTTTATAACATCAACAAAATACAATACTCGCCAGCGGCGTGAAGTAGGTAAACCACTGCTAGTGTTAGGCATCATATTCAAATATTGATCTGCCTCCCCAGGAGGTAGAATGTGGAACAAGGCCAAATTTAATGTCGGGAAATCCGAGCCCATGGGCTCGGGCAAAAATTGCCTGTAGTACCCGCATACGCGGGATCGGGTATCTGTCTACCGACCAGACGCGGCTCTGCCTTTCGGCATAGCATAGTTCCTCTCTACCCGAAGGCAAAGAGTTCGACAGGGCAAGAGCTTCCCACGCTGACAGCGTAGACAGCATATTACCCTCATTTACAAACGTATTTATGAGGATTGGGACATACCCATTATTGCTTATACGTACGGTATATAAGTCTTTCTTTCTTTCTTTTCAGTTTCTCCTTCTTTCTTTCTTTCTTTCTTTCTCCTCAATTAATTTCTCTCTCTCTCTCTTTCTCTCTCGAAAGTAAAACACAAATCTCATTTTTGACTGTCTTCATATTGTATAATTTTCATTAAGATTTCTAAAATCTTTTGTAAGATTTAACTTTCTATTTTACACAAGATGCTGATTGATTTTTTTTGTTTTACGGCATATCAACATCCTTATGGGTCATTTAATGCCGGAATTTAATTTAATTGGAAGCTTTGAAGCATTAAAAATGATAAAAAATTTTCTCCTTTCAGTACATGGTAGTAGAAGATACACATCTTTTATATATATATATATATATATATATATATATATATATATATATATATACACACACACACACAGGTAATATTAGTGGTAAATAGACACATACATATGCAATCATATATCTAAAATATATAAATATATATACATACATACACATACATATATATTTGCCAAAAAAAATATTTCCAAGAGGATAGAATCCAGGTAGAACTAAATGTCCAAGACAGAGTAAGGATATAATAAAAAGGCTTAAACACTAATATTCCATGGTCATAATTTATTCCATTGGAATCGTAAATACGATCCAATTCATCAGACCTACAAATTCAAAAAGAAAATAGAAAAAACAACTCCGGGAATTTTTTTTTTTTTTAGTTGTTTTTTTTTTCTGTTTTCATATTGAATTTGTAGCTCTGATGAATTGGATCGTATTTACGATTCCAATGGAATAAATTATGACCATGGAATATTAGTGTTTAATCCTTTTTATTATATATATATATATATATATATATATATATATATATATATATATATATATATATATATTATGAACAATAAAAAAATATTAAAAAAATTAAAATCTTCAGACACACTGGGTTGTAGATTAATATTCTTTCGTTTTTTTATTATTATTTCATTTATATTCCTCGACTAGTTTCGGCCAAAATGGCCATCATCAGGAGAAGAAATATTTCTGCTTGCTGGTAGCAGTGAACTACAGAAATGAATGTCTTGATGGAGAAAATGAACTTTTGTCTGTAGTTTTCATTTGTTTTTTTATCTTTTTAACATGAAACTTTTAACATTCCTTGTGTTGGTCAAACAGTCTCTTTTAAGTTGTTAAGATAAGAGCTGGATGGATCTATCCTTCTCTGAATCCCCTTGATCAGTTTGACAGTTTTATTGTTCCTGGAAGGGGATGTGTCTCTGTTTAGTGTTTGTGTTATTTGGTTCTTAGGGAGTGAGTGAGTATGATATGTGTAAGCGTGTGTATTGCTGTGAGTGTGTGTTATCATTTGGCTCATTAGGGAGTGAGTGAGTATGATGTGTGTAAGTGTGTATATTCGTGTGGGTTTGTGTATAAGTGTGAGGCCTCAACACCTCCATAAGCATGTGTGTCTTGTGTGGGTGAGAAATGTGGGTAGGTTTTGATTTGTAGGGTTATATATTAATACTATCTATATTGTTAAATTTAAAGTTTATCCGGCTGAATAGTGTGTTTATAGACTTTGCATTCACTTATTTTCGTGGAACTCTAAAATCTTTCTAATGTTATCTGCTCTGAACTTATATATATATATATATATATATATATATATATATATATATATATAGTTTTCCTTTTGTCTTTTTATTCATATATATTGTTGTAATCTAGATAAGGTTATTGAATGAGGAATAACCAAAACGAAAGTTGGAAATGAAAGGGTAATCATTATAACATCAAGAAAATACAATACTCGCCAGCGCCATGAAGTAGGTAAACCACTGCTAGCGATACAACAGTATATTATCCCGACTTAAAATAGTGTCCAACGTATTTAGGAGATTTGGAACATGCCTATAGCGGTATATAACTTATTTTTGGAACTTATTTATGCACTTGAATCATAAATTTAGAAGGACGATAAAATTAAAACAAATTATCATTTATGATATGAATAATGATATGATAAGGCCTCAAGGAGCTTACAAATTTAATTCAAATTGTGAAAGCTTTTAAAGTAACAAACCAATGATTTCTTGTGACATGATTCAGCGATATTTCTAATAAACTATTTTGCTTCGCCATTAGATAAAATCAGCCCTTCTGCCACTACGTTTGTATGTTATTCTTCCTTGTAGATAGAACGCACTGCCGGCCTCCATCCATACCCCCATCTAGAACCTCTTCTTCAAACCAACTTCATGTTGCTGTCTCTCAAATTCTCATCCGGTTGCTCTGGCAATTGTTTAGTTAATTACTCCCGAGAAAACTAATTAGCACCGACTTGCCTCCGGAGATTGCGGGCCCAAGGTCAGTGCTTATCTTCTGAAAGTCGACTTTAGATTCGAGGCAAAATGGCGGCTAGTAGAGAGGGTTGGATGCGAAAAAGACAAGAGAAAAATTAGTGATTTTCTCTGATTTCGATTCGCTGCAAAAAGCCGCCCAACATTCGAGGTGCACGCAAGATACTGTTTTCACTTCTGGTTTAAAAAGTAAAAAAAATTGATGCTACAATCTTCAAATATATTTCCTAATACTATTAGTGGAGAAAGATGAATGACACATTTTCTCTTTAGGATTTCATAGGACTAAATTTAAAGTTAAGTTTATAACAAATTTTTTGATGAAGTCCTAAAGGTCGAAACACGTCACAAAAAAACATTTTCAACTTTGTCAAATATTTTTCTTCAATATTATTCTTGATATATAAAAATATATATATCGTTATCAGATTATTATTAATAATAACAATGTTTAATCATTATTTCTTGTGACCAAGAAAGGTTACTGAATAGAAAAATCAAACAAAGGTTGGTAATAAACGATAATACTAAGGAAAAGAACAATAGATATAAGATTCGCCAGCAGCGCGTAGAATTAGACAACTGTTAGTAGTGAGTCAAGTGAGTTCCACAATAAATCTCCAACTGCAGGATATCTACTGTCCGTCTCACAGAAGCAGATGTGGCACAAGGCCGAATTTGGAGTATCTAAGCCCGTAGGCTCACCTAAAAATCTGTGTAGCTGTTTCCCGAGAAAGACTCTGCCCTTCGACATAGCCTCGTCTGAGGATCCAGTCTGCCTGAAAGCAGAGAGTTTGAACAGCACAGCTGGAGACGAATCTTCAAATGTTCTTTTTACCCGAGCGCTTTCGGCTATACATTTAGTTATTTTCAAGGTTGAAATATTTTAACTTATATATGCAATTGTAAACAAGAGGAAAGTAGAATTAAGAACATTATAAAAAAATGCACATCAGTTGACAATAGCAGAATATTAGATTAATTATTTATTACAAAAAATTTAAAACCTCTAACATTATAGTTAAAAATTAATAATTCACCTCCTAGAACAAAATTAAATAGGGCAAATAATATTTACGAGTTTAAATGCCCATTGAACAATTGCATTCCTGATCAATCAAAATTCGTAAATAATTATATAACTATACACTACAACATGTTTGACACGCAGACTCACTCTACACCTTTCTGACAATAGCTCAATAAGATCTCAGTTAAATATTCATGGAGACCTACTGGACACTATTCATAACATACATGTTGACAACACTAATATAATAGCATCATCTACATGCAAAAAAAGGCTTAAAATAATGGAAGCCTTATTAATAAACGCAAAAAAAACAAAACTTAATAATTTTAAGGTTCTGCGTTTTTGTACAAATATAGCAATAAGAGAATTCTTTTTTACTGGTAGATTTTCCGTAAATATGGCATGAACTATATTGTTCAATAATTACAGTAATGTCACACTTATTATCCGAAAAATTAAATTCAAACTCAGGGTTGCGACCGCACGTTCCAAAACAATTACACATTTCTCATAGCATTTTTTCGGATTACATCTCTATTTTCGTTGTCCTCTTATTACTGAGAAGTAAAAACAAGAACAAAATCTACTTCCATACCTGATGATGTCTGTAGGAACAGACGAAAGCTTGTAAAAAATTAAAAAGATCTTATGCAACTGGGATTTATAAAGGGGGATCATATCATTCATATACAGGTTCGGGGTTGACGTATCTTATTTAGATTGTTTGCGACGATGTATTCTCGCCATTTAAATCATTAACAACCTCTATATTTTTTTTTGTATGAATGATTCATGAATATATATATATATATATATATATATATATATATATATATATATTATATATATATGTATGTATATAATATATATATATATGTATGTATATATATATGTTATATATATATATATATATATATATATATATATATATAATATATATATATATACACACACACACACACATATATATATATGTTAATACCTCTAACAAAATTGATAATATTAATAATAATAGTATACTTCAAAATAAACATAATACTATTAACTTATTCTATTTTAACCAAATGCATAACACTCAAAAACAAAATAGATAGAAATTTTAAACCCATTCATCATAAAAAAGTTCAGTTCATAATATATTATAAAATTTTAAAACAACTGACCTCATCGTCTCTAATAACCCTATAACCACACAACTAAATCCTCTACAAAGAAAAAAATAATGTAGCGTATCAATTTACATGTCTGTTCAAAGATTGTATCTCTGATGCTAATAATAAACCCACTACATGTATTGGTTTTACTACAACCACACGCTCCCGTAGACTTACCTGTCACCTTTCCGATCATAGTTCTATTAAACAACATTTCTTCGAAAAAACATAGCCATGTACATAATATTAGATTGATATTAGCTGATAACACAATAATGCTCACACATACACACAGTAACAAGAACATTCAGTTTTTCAGTTCAGGCCATCTACATTAAAACAAAGCAACCCACACTCAACAAAATTACATTACAAACTAGTCACAACACATTACAATGCATCTAGACATTGGATACTTCAGTCTATCGCGTGGTATAACATCAAAGTACAGCATCTTGAACTTAGGATCTAGGTCTGCTATTCCGCGACCGTAAACATCGAATAGCAATCTTCGATGTCAATATAACAGAATCTCATCTTTGATGGCGAATATCTTTGTTTAATGTGCGTATAAACACTTTAAAGATGGCTCATGGTAGCCGAAGTTTAGATCAAGGACCAACCTAATAAAAAAATATCCAAATGTTGGGCATTTTTTGTCTTAATTTTCACCCCAAATTAAAGTAAACATAAAACAGCTTATGATCAAACATAATAGATATTCATTGACTTTTATATTTAACAATATATGCTTATATATATATATATATATATATATATATATATATATATGTTATTGTGTACTTTTACTGACAAACAAAGCATACCTATATAAATTTGTGTGCATGTGTGTGTCAGTCAGTTATGTGCCATACTTGATGCACGCTTAGGCGAACATGTATCTTTCTATACATGATAGACGAAGCAAACTTTTTCCCCGTATTAGGTTGCCATTTCTTTCCACGGTAGACCAGTTCCTATCCAGGGCTACAGAACACGGTCTGTCCTCCTATTTACACATAGGGAGAAAAAGAAGATTCATACCTTTCCCAAAGGTATTAGCAAGTTAATTTAATTCGACTGGAATTCGAACTCGGCTCTCCGATTCCTCAGTCCAAGCCGCTATCCATTACTCCACCGTGCCTCCCTGTGTGTATGAAAGGTGTATAAAAAAATTTCTACATATGATCCAACCGTGCAGCCTCGCGTCTATTACCATTCGCGCGGCAGTACGTAAAATCATATCTGTCTGCTCACGATGTGAATATCCTGCCATTGTTAAACCTAACATTTCTCGCTTAACTGACTATTACACACGCTACTAGCTACAAATGTACACGAATGATAAATGTAACCTAGTCCACGTGTCAACACAGCGCTATCTACCGTAAACTTTCTTTAAATCACTAACTCGGATTTGCGGACATATGTTTTTTTGGTCCTTCGTCCTTGTTTTGACGTGAGAAAGCTGACCCCAAATTGTATTTTTGATACACCCAATATATATATATATATATATATATATATATATATACAGAAACACACAGACACACCCTCAAACTAATATATATGCGTTTAAGATAAATAAATTTATTGAAACAATAGTGGTTAGAATAAATAAAGAGCATTAACTTTGACAGATCGATCAATATCTGTCGCGTCAGCTGAAGAAGCCGATTTGTTTTTATTTAATCGTCTTCGCCGCCTGAGACAATATCTTTGGAAAACAGTGTGAAAATGTCAGATCTTCGTGACAGACAGTCTACGAAATGAAAAGAGCATAATTTACCATGGTCTGTGCCTGGTTGATGGCCAACGGAGTCTTGGTAGACGGAATCATAATGGCGGATTTAAATTCCATACCATACCGTTAATTTGTCTAGTTTATTTTAACACCTAGTCATGTGCCATGCCATGATACACGCTTAAGCAATCATGTATCTTTCGATATATGACTGACGAGGCAGATTTTTTCACGCATTAGGTTGCCATTTCTTTCTGCGGTAGACCAGTTGCTAAACAAGGTTATAGAACATGATTTTTACTTATAGCTGGGAGGAGAACAGGAGTCATTTCTTTTTCCAAGAGGATTAGCATATAAGTGAATGAAAATGGATCTGACTTGAATTCGAACTCGGTTTTCCGATACATCCATCCGCGCCGCTAACCATTACTCCACGGTGCTTCCTTTAGACGTATTTACATCTTTTTAAATAGTATTAGAGAACCTTTTTATGCCTTTCTATCAACATGGCTGATACAGCCCTCCAGGAGAGTTAATCATTGCGCCTTTTCGGACTAACGTTTTCCGTTGACATGAAGGGTAGACATTATTATTGAATCGATTGCTAAGTTTGCTTCTAGGAAAGTTGGTTGACATTCTAAAAATGTTTTCTCGTCCGAATCTATTACTTATAAATCTACAATTCACGCATGCATTGCTGTCATATCTTGACTGGTCCCTCAATTAGTAAGAGATCCTTGGTAAAACACAAAGAAGCATCTGCAATTTTATCGGTCAAGACCTTGCAGCTCGGCGTCCTACCGCCTTAACGTAGCCTCTCTGTGCGTTTTCTATGAATACATTCATTGAAATAGTTCGGAGTAATATAGGATAGAATAGAAATCGCGATCTGAATGGTAACAGAGGATTGAATAGAAATGGCGGTACGAATAGTAATAGAGGATAGAATAGAAATGGAGATCGGAATAGTAATAGAGGATGGAATAGATATGGAGATCCTAATAGTAATAAAGGATAGACTAGAAATGGAGATCCGAATAGTAATAGAGGATTGAAGAGAAATGGAGATCCGAATAGTAATAGAGGATAGAATAGAAATGGAGATCCGAATAGTAATAGAGGATTGATTGAAATGGAGATCAGAATAGTAACAGAGGATACAATAGAAATGGAAATCCTAATAGTAATGGAGGATAGAACAGAAATGCAGATCCGAATAGTAATACAGGATAGAATAGAAATGAAGATCCGAAGAGTAATAGAGGATAGTCTAGAAATGCAGATCCGAATAGTAATAGAGGATAGAATAGAAATGGAGATCCGAATAGTAATAGAGGATAGAATAGAAATGGAGTTCCATATAGTAATAGAGGATAGAACAGAAATCTCACAACATCTCACCAGTGGAGGTCCTTTCCTATTTCTTGCTTCCCTGATAACTACAATATTCAATCTTCTACTTACTTGATTCCTGCTCCTTTTTTGCCATTTCCTCAAATCTCACCACTACAGTTTTTTTTTTGCATTCTCTTTCACTCACAGTAGCCACTCACTTCTTGCGTCTTAGTGGCATTATCACCTTGCTTCTTGTGAAAGATTTTAAAAAATAGAAATTAAATTTAGATTAATTTTTAGAACTTAAATACATGTACATTAATTTGTTTTACCGCTATAAGAAGAATGGTAAGAATGTGTTGCTTCAGTGTAAGGGAAACTGTGTTATATTTGTGTTATTAATCGTGGTTTTCTGATTTTAAGATAAGAAAGATTGATGATCAGCTTTGCTCTATCGCCTCTTTTGGGCTTGTCCCACATTTTTGTATTGTAACAAAACAAATATCACTTTTCTGTATGGTAGCTAGACATTATAAATTTATTAAGCGCAGTACTAGTTTGGCGGCAAGGTCTCATCATTTTACAACTAAAATGGTTACAAGTAACCGTAAGTTCTATGCTAACAGTTTCTTCTATCACATTTCAATCTTGTGGAACTCTCTTTCGGTTTCTTGATTTCCAGCCGTAACAGATTCAGTGAGACAAGCTTGTTAACCATTACACCACCTCGAAGTGCCCTTGGATAGAATGTATTGATTTTCTAAATGTAGCTTAGATGCGATATAAGGCCGAAAGTATGGGGAACCCAGTGAAAATCGAACTCGCTATTCAGTTGTAATTGATCCAGCGAGCCAAGCTTATTAACCATTACACCACAACGAAGTGTCCTATATGCGTATCTTATGTCCATCAATAATAATAATAAAAATAAACAATATTTTAGATCTCTTATGATCGAATTTATCGGTTTTAATCGTGTCAAAGGTCAGCTCACGTCCCCCAAAATTTGATGCGACCATTCACAATTTGAAGTCGGTAATCGATTTGAAAGCGAGAATAATTAGTAAAAAGCAACGCTGTAGAGCAAAGATATTTTTCCTGCTCATTGGTCACCAGGTAAAACTTGTTATACTTTGATTACCATTAGTAACAATTGACTGGATCACTCGCGACAGGCAATAATTAGAACTGGTGCCTCAGGCAAGTCTAAGCGGCAGGTTTGAACCCAATAAGAAAGGTCATGAATTTAAACGATATAATTATTGAATCATATTCATTCATTTATTCTGTTGGTGCATTGAGCGCCGCTGCTGTGGTCACCACTCCCCTCCATCTCACAATTGTAGTTCATGGTGACATTCAAGACAGAATAGTGCAATGGCTTGCCGGTTCCATTTGCACCAGGAATCTTGAGGTTACCCTGTCCTTCCTCTCAGAAGTTAAAGAGGCAAGACCTACTAGGCAGAATTCTGTGGCCATATGAAATGAGTATTGGAGCATATTCTAAAGCCAACATTAGATACTTCAACCTTCTTTTACTCATTAATTCATTTTGCGAATTTGGTGCCGCCGCTCCATCTCACAATTGTACTTCATGGTGACATTCAAGACAGAATCGTGCAATGGTTTACCGGTTCCATTTGCACCAAGTATGTTGAGGTTACCCAGTCCCTCCTATCGGAAGTTAAAGAGACAGCAGATATTTTGTAATCAGATTTTCTTCTCCTAGACTGATTGCCAACCGAGGCCCCTGCCTGTCCTATTTTACTTATAGCTCGTGGGAAAAATGGACTCATATTTTCCCCAAGGTTAATTAGTGCGTATATGAATGTAATGAATTCGACCAGGATTTGAACTCGGCTTTCTCATTCTTCAATCGAAACGAACCATAATGCGTTACTCCACCATGCTTCGTTTTTGAGACTTAGCATGAACAAAAAAAAAATTCCCAGATTTGGACTATAAAAAAGAAACAACCCAAAATCAATTCAAAACTGAATAATCTTGCCATCTTCCAACTGGCATAATATTATTTAAATCCCACACTCCAAGTCTCGACACAGGAACAAATTTCGACTAACATATTATCAGCCAAACCTCACACTCCTCTCTTTCATTTCTGTGATTTTTTGTGATATATGGGATTTTTTCCTATTGTGGCATCTTCCTTACATGTAAATCTTTTCTATATGTGAAATTGTTTTGAAGTGTGGAATTTCCTTCTATATTTAAATATTTCTCTCCCTGCTACATGTTTTCTGCATGTAGAATTTTCTTTTATATTTAATTGTTTTTATAATACTATTTTTTATGCATTGAATTTAAATTCAATCATTTACAGAATTTTTAAATAATTAATATATGATATAATTTAAATTATAAACTTAGTAATTGAAAATTTATTAATATAATGAGATTATTGAAAAATTATTAATATAATGAGATTAATTATATTTAAATGAAAATATATTAATAATCTAGTTAATTTTTTTTTTTAAATGTAACTTTTACGATATGGCTAAAGATGTAATATTGAATGAATTAATATTAACATCTTTTTAAAAAAGTATTAATTTTAAATTCTTACTCCCATTCTATAATAATTTTAAGCCCTCCCTAAAATGTTTTATGGCCCTTTTCTTGTTCATTCTTCTTGCGTATTGTTAATAGGTTACATTTATGGCAGTGTCCATTTTCAACCGTCGCTACTAACTGCACCAGACTCCACCACAACCACCTTAGATCCCTTACCTTTCTATATCTATTTAATTCCTACCACTATTTTAGGCCAATTCTTACTCCCTCTCCTTTTATTCTTTTTTTTTTTTTCTTTTTTCCTTCTTTCCTTTCAAATTTCCTGTGAAGAAACGTGAGATTTTATTCATTTTAGTAAATGTATTTCCATTGATATTTCTAGTGAAAAATTACTGGAGGAAATGATCATCTGCATGAGGTAAAAGTTTTGGATCTGATTAATTGTAATTCACATATATGCACTATAATAAAAATTATATTGAGCTCTCTTTTGTGGATCCGTTTTAATATTTTATATTAATAGGATCTACTTGGATTAATTACCCAAGGATCTTTTGAACAATATAAATAAAAGAAATCAGACATCTCTATCTAAATATTTTTGGCATTTGAAGGAAATGAATAAAAAGCCAAAAGTAAAATGGAAAATTATAAACAAAACTAGAACTTGTAAAACTTGGGATGACCCATGCCTTTTATGCCTACATAAGAAACTACACATTATTAAGTTTCTAAATAATAAAAATCTATTAAACAACAGACATGAGTTAACGGTTTTCCCGACACCATCAAATCTTTGCATTGAATAATTAGCATATAATTTTTTTTTAAATCCATAGTCCTAATAAATAGCTTAAATACCCTACAAAAAAAGATAACCCTTTATGAAGTCGTCAAAAATCAAATGTTACGGCAGTTTTTTTTATATACACAAAACACTTTCAGAAAAAATAAAATAAAATAAATAAATCTCCATAGACACGTAAACCAGACTAGACGAAATCATCTTCCGTTTTAGCTTTAGACACCCCAACCTTACCCTGACTTGACATCTATGAATGTAACTCTATACTGATACAAATTATTAACACCCTGCGCCCCTTTCTATATGAACAATTGCGCTGGTCGTTACCATGGAAATTTTGATTTCAATAATGAATATGCTATTAAAACATGTAAATTTCAGAAATAAGTTATCTAAAAAAAAATTTCGCTTGAAGATGGAACAGAGCTTACTTTAATTCAATTTAATTCGAATAATTATATTGAAGTTTTTGGCTCTTGTTTTCATTCAAATAATTATATTGAAGTTTTCAGCTCTTGTTTTGAAACATGAGAACTCTTAGGTAGCCTGTTGGAATCATATTTTTAAATAAATAATTATATATATATATATATATATATATATATATATATATATATATATATATGTATAACATTCGGAATTAATTGATGGACCAAGCAATTTTTCGGTTTAAATTTATAAATCTTTTTCGTGAAACCAATTCTTAGGAAAATAGCGTTTTTATTTCCAGTAGCTGTTATCGATCTTTCCAGTAGTGATCAGTGTTTCTTTCATAGGCTTTTATTTGAAGCGGCATTTGAATGTCTTGATCATGTCATTACTTTCTCTACGAGTTACATGCGCTATTTTAGGTTTTACTGTCGGCAGTCCACGACTGATGATTTTCTGTTATTTGGCAGAGTTCTTTGTTTGCAGTTTTTTAGGGCCAATCCACAATATTCAAAGGAAGATGATCTTTGGCAAGACCCCCAGGCTTTACTCGATCAAAGCTTTTTTTCAGTATTGATCTTAGGAAGCGTTGTATGCAGCTGATAGAGTTTAGATATTTCTAAACGTGTTTGGCAACATGCATGGCATCTTTATATGAAAGTCTCTATCTGACGAGGCTATTTAAGAACATTTAAGGATTTTAAGGTTGATATTTTGCTTTAGACAGTCACCAAACTTATACAGATTTGTTTATCAGAATTCAAATTCCCTCCCATATATTTTTTCTCTTCCTTGTTCGAGGTCATTGAGAATTTTTGATATAAAGGGAAGATCAAGAATAAAATGTAACTCTGTGAACAAAAGAATTATTCGAAAAATATTTACTCGAATTTTAAATTGTTTGAATGAAAATTAATCGAAAAAACAATTAAACTAAATGATAATTGTTTGAAAAACATTTATTTGAATTGTAAATTGTTTGAATGAAAATTAATCGAAAAGACAATTAAACTAAATGATAATTATTCGAAAAACATTTATTCGAATTGTAAATTGTTTGAATGATAATTAATAGAAAAGACAATTAAACTAAATGATAATTGTTTGAAAAACATTTATTCGAATTGTAAATTGTTTGAATGATAATTAATAGAAAAGACAATTAAACTAAATGATAATTGTTTGAAAAACATTTATTCGAATTGTAAATTGTTTGAATGATAATTAATAGAAAAGACAATTAAACTAAATGATAATTATTCGAAAAACATTTATTCGAATTGTAAATCGTTTGAATGATAATTAATCGAAAAGACAATTAAACTAAATGATAATTATTCGAAATACGACATAATCTTTTCTTAATAGTGTTTTATCTCATATTGTCTAACACTCACTTGCCTCCAAGAATTTTAGTGGCTTTAATGCCTGGCGTAGGGAGAAATAGTAAAATAAAAAAACGTATTAAACTTTGACAAACATTCTACGTTCGTGAAAAATTATTTCAAATCGTATCGAGAAAAATTATTCGAAAACAATTATTCGAAAAATATTTATTCGAACTGCAAATTGTTTGAATGAAAATTAATCAAAAGGATAATTATACGAAATGATAATAATTTGAAATATCTATGTCTGAAATAGGTATGTGGTTTTGCTTTGAGAATGTCAATACAGATTTACCTAGAACTAATAACGCCCTTGAAGTATGGCATAGTTATTTTTTGCAGCAAGGATCACCCACATCATCCCACAATATGGAAATTCTTGGACGGTCTAAAAGAGACCAAGAAGAGAGGATTTTCCCATGATTCCACTTTAGAAATGGGTTTCCGGTTTCTTTTAAATTATTTTCACCTTTCATCACTAGTAAACCCTTGCGTCTTAGCGACATTATCGCCGTGATTGAGCTGAAATTTAAAAAAATAAAAAAACACATTTCTAAATAAATTTATACAACCACATCGGTGCTATTTTTGGTCCAATAGTTTTAACCAGTTTGAGACAAATTCATCATTCCTATACTCTTAGAACTTACATACTTTCTTCATCTAAGTTTTCAGTTTTTCCGCATTAAAATGATTTTGGATTATGTGAATATCCCTCGAAAAAAATGATTCGAAAAATATTTGTTCGAATTGAAAATTGTTTGAATGAAAATTAATCGAAATGACA
>OZ010613.1:7524034-7531534 GCA_963932145.1 Acanthosepion lycidas | reverse complement strand
GAAATAAATGTCCCTCTTCTGTCGTGTGGGTGCCTATCGAAGGTGCGGGTTTTCTAATGTATTTCTCTTTTCCTGTATTTTCGTCTGTGGATGTGTTCCGTGGTGGAATGGAAAACGGCTCCGTATGAGCCGAGTTCGAATTCCAGTTGCGTTCGTAAAATTCTATTTTTCTTGTAACCATGTCACTCCAAGGAAGACAATCATTAACACACACTGAGTTTGAAAGAATAAGAAGAAAAAAAACAGAAAAAAAGAGAGCGATAGAAGAGTAATGAAGAGGACAGCAGATAAAAATTGACTTTGCATTTCAATTTTTGAAGATGAAAGTTAACTTTAAAGTATGAAGTCGGAAGAGAGTACCACAAACAAGTAAAGCTAGAAAAGAAACTGTTTGCATAGAACATTCCCAAGTGGTCACCCATTTAGTTACTGGACAGTCTCGACGTTACTTAACTTCGGTTATCGTACACCAGAACCGGTCTTTCAAGGAGGTGATCTAGGTAAATTGTTCGAAATCAATTGCTCGAAAAATAATTTCTCGAACTATCAATTGCTCGAAAGGCAGATTGCTCAAAGTAATTTCAAAGCTCGAAGTACCACATAAACTGCGCCGTCTCATAACACGTCAACGGAGCTGGATATAAAAGGAACCACAACACTCACCTTTAACAGTCCTGACTTTTTTGTTCTATATTTGTTTTCTATTTCTATTTCAATAATTTTGGAGATCTCGAACCCTAATGATGGACATAGCTTTTGTTGAGAGCGAAAAAGGAAAGAAGAAGTTGTATTTGGATAGATATCTATATATTAAGGACAAAACAGTTAACAATAAGATTTACTGGAAATGTGAAATGTGCAAAAAAAGGAAATGCTTACCACCTGTTTTATTTTATTTAACGACTGCCTTTCGAGAAAAAAATAAGACCGGCTATATGAATGGACTCGTTCGTCAATTTTAAATGTTCAGTCAACAACAATAAAATTGTTTTATTTTATCTTATATTGAATATTAGAAACAATGTAGTTTTATTTAGTTTAAACCAGATGTTTCAAGCAACCTGCCTTTCGATCAATTGGTAGTTCGAGAAATTATTTTTCGAGAAATTGATTTCGAGCAATTTATTGTCGAACAATTGAATTTGAGCAGTTTACCGGATACCTTTAAAGGGATATCGACGTATATCCTATTGGGTCTGAGAGTGCTGTCTTAACATTTTCCTTTTTATTTTTAACAGAGAATTTCATTTCGCGTCTGATTTCATACTATATATATATATATATATATATATATATACATATACATACATACATACATACATATATATATATTAGGTTGGTGCAAAAATAATGACGTAATAATGTCGTTTTTCCTTTTTATTTTTAACAGAGGATTTCATTTCGCGTCTGATTGATTCATACTATATATATATATATATATATATATATATATATATATATATATATTCATATACATACATACATACATACATACATATATATATATATATATTAGGTTGGTGCAAAAATAATGAGGTAATAATGTCGTTTTTTGACGTATTTTCTAACATCAAAAAACGACAATATTGCGTCATTATTTTTGCACCAACCTAATATATATATATATATATATATATATATATATATATATTCATATACATACATACATACATACATACATATATATATATATATTAGGTTGGTGCAAAAATAATGAGGTAATAATGTCGTTTTTTGACGTATTTTCTAACATCAAAAAACGACAATATTGCGTCATTATTTTTGCACCAACCTAATATATATATATATATATATATATATATATATATATATATATATATATATATATATATATATATTCATATACATACATACATACATACATACATACATATATATATATATATTAGGTTGGTGCAAAAATAATGAGGTAATAATGTCGTTTTTTGACGTATTTTCTAACATCAAAAAACGACAATATTGCGTCATTATTTTTGCACCAACCTAATATATATATATATATATATATATATATATATATATATATATATATATATATATATATATTCATATACATACATACATACATACATACATATATATATATATATTAGGTTGGTGCAAAAATAATGAGGTAATAATGTCGTTTTTTGACGTATTTTCTAACATCAAAAAACGACAATATTGCGTCATTATTTTTGCACCAACCTAATATATATATATATATATATATATATATATATATATATATATATGGTGGACTCTTCTATCGTGAATGGTAAATGAGGGTCAGCATTGGATGTGTCTTTTCTTTTATACTTAGGTATGCTAGCAGGGACTATTGTAGAGAAAATCAGGTAAAGGGGAGTCATTTTTCATTTGTGCTTTCTTAACTGTGATATTAGCCTAGCCTTGCCTTGCCTCGGGCGACAAAGCTACACTGACATGAAATCTAATGTTAATTTTGATGGCATCTTCAGAGCTTAACGATCACGATGCTTCAGTCTACTGTTTTCAAAACCCTAGAAACATGTCTTACGCCACTGTTTTCGGCTTGATGCTTGGGTTTCTCATGTTTTCAGATCAAAGTTGGGACGTTTCAAGTTGTCTTTCAATTTCTCTTTGTAGCGTAAGAACGCTTGGGATTTGGTAGTTGTCCATACAGCACCTATGCTCATCCATTCTCACAGTATGACCAGCCCCCCTAAGTTGTATCTTTGCTAGAATGGTTTCAATGCCTGTGATGTTATATTTCTTTAGCATTGCATCATTCTTGACCCTGTCGACCTATTTTATATCACATATGGCACGAATATATATTTTACGAATTTACGACCTGCGTCTGCTATTCCACGACAGTTAGTGTAGCATTGTAATCTTCTATGTAAACAAAACAGGATTTCATCTTTGATGTTGACCATCTCTATTGTAACGTCGATATCACCACTCTCATGTTAGCTCATCTGAGCTGAAAGTTTAGATCGAGGAACAGCGTAATAAAAGATATCCAAATGTTGGTCAGTTTTTGTCTTTATTTTCTCCTAAAACTAAGGCCAGAATATGGAGCTTAGAGCGGCTCATGATCAAACATAAAAGACATTCCCTTTTCTGTTATAGTAAACAATATATGTTGCGTATATTTTGGTAGCATGTTTTCATTAAGACATGTTTCATTAAATAATTTAGACAAGTTTTGTCTACTTATTTTTAATAAGATCCTCTCGAAATCACGGACAAGATTCTTATCCTTATTAAAGGAAGGAAGAAAATTACGATGTTGATACGTATTCATTTTCTTGCGAACACTTTCGACATTATCACAATGTCGTCATCATGTCGAAAGTACGCGGAATATAATGAATATGCAACATGATAATTGTCTTTTTTTTCAGTAAGGATACTAAGAAACTTGTCTGTAATTACGAGAGAATCCTATTAAAAAGAAGTAAATAAAACTTCTCTAAATTACTTAATGAGTCAATGAGACACGTTTCGTCTGATGAAGTCATTCTAGAGGTCGAAACGCGTTGCATAGATTTTTTCCTCTTTGTTATTCATTGACCAACATACGTACATACATACACACACATATATATATATATATATATATATATATAGATATAGATATATATGGACAGACTGAAATAGATAGATAGATGTGAACAAATTGCGATAGATAGATAGATAGATGTGAACAAATTGCGATAGATAGATAGATAGATAGATAGATAGATAGATAGATAGATAGATAGATAGATAGATAGATAGATAGGAATCTGTTGCATTCTCTTGCGCACAAATAAACTTCGGAAAGATACTAATCCCTCTCTTCTCTATCCCAATGTAGACGCACCTTTTGGGAGGTCCTCGTTATGGGCAGGTAGTGAATCCCCCACCAAAAAAAAACTAGGCAGGTATAAGAATAAATTTTATATAAATTATATATATAATTCAGCCTTCCCTGGCGATCCGCGTAGGTGAAACATTGGTAGGTTTGTCTGGCTCTCTAGGTTTAACTATATATATATATATATATATATATATATATATATATATATATATATAGATAGATAGATAGATAGATAGATAGATACACCTAGTGAGGCAGACAAACCTACCTAGGTTTCACCTTTCAGATCGTCAGGGAAAGTTCGGCTTTCACTGACGATCCATTTAGATGAAACCTAGGTAGGTTTGTCTGGCTCACTAGGTGTATCTAGGTCTGGTCTACTGTTGTATTGAGCTCTTTTGTTAGTTAGTTGTTTACTCGTATCGGGGTTTTTTCTATGGGCTTCAGACCTGCATCTGTGCGATTTTTTTTCGGCAGAAGTTCATGTTTGTAGCTCTTTCTTTTTTTAAAACCTTTTTTTCCCTCGAGTTTGATTTGATTATTGGCAAATCAAAAATTCGAGGGTTTTTCGAATCGAGTCTAGTTATCAATATATATATATATATAAGCCGAATTGAGTCACTGCCGGTCACTGGGCGTGTTTCCTAAAATAAATATGCCAAAAATCCACCTGCAACCGTGCGCCGACAGCTTAGTGGTAGAATATCCGCCTGATACCAATTCAGTCGGGTTTCGATCCTAGCTAGAGGCAACCGGATGTCTAGCCGCACTGATGAGCTGTGATACAGCGAAACAGTCTGTCTGTGGATGACATTATATATATATATATATTTAGAATTCGTGTGAACGTGTATATATTTATTATATCTATTAATTATATCCTTCTATATATGTATACATCTATATCTCTATATTTATCTCTCTATATATCTATCTATATCTATCTATATATATATAACTATATCTATCTATATACATATATGTATGTATTATGTAATAGCATAATCTACATGGAAATAAAGGCTAAAGATAATGGAAGCTTTATTAATAAAGACAAAAACAACACTTAATATCAACTATGAACATGGACACAATATTTGACCGTGTTTTGAAAAATTAAAACATTACACAGATACATATGTGCAACAAACTATTTCTTATTTTACAGTTAAAATAATTCGCCCCTGAAAATGGCTAAATGTATAGCCGAAATCACTCGAAAAAAGAACATTTGGACAGGTTTTATATAATTTATCATCTGAAAAGAAAACAAATTATTAAATCGCATGAGAAATTGTATGAAAAACTAAAATCAAAGCACTTTTTTGTCGTATTCAATGAAATGTATATATATATATATATATATATATATGTGTGTGTGTGTGTGTGTGTGTGTGTGTGTATGTGTGTGTGTATGTGTGTGTGAAAATATATAGAAAATAGGAAAGAACTGGTTAGGTAAATAATCCAAAGTTCTTTAGTATTTTTGTTATTATTTTTTAAAAATAGTGCTCGAAACAAAAGTAGAGCATAAATTTGAAACATGAGAACTCTTATGTAGCGTATTGGAATCATAGTGCTCTATACAAAAGTGGAGCAATAATATAAAAGTAGAGTATAAACATGAGAACCCTTATGTAATGTGTTGGAATCATATTTTTAAATAAATAATTATATATATATATATATATATATATATATATATATATATATATCAGTGGACAGTTTTTTTTTCTCGATAATTTTTAAAGATACAGGTCAGTGATATATATTGGGACTTTATTTTATTATTCTAACAGTTATTTTGGAGGGCTTTAACGATTATGTTTCGAAATATTCTATGAGCTCTTGAGTGGATATAATTGTGTGCCTGGTGCTGTTTTTTTTAGTTGGTAAGGTGTTATTATTTTTTCAATTATATTTAGTTGTGTTCGTGCGTGTATTCAGAATTTCTTAATGTGTTTGATATTTACTCATTTATTTATTTACTTGTTAATTTTGTTTATTTATTTTATTTAAATCATTTATTTATTTATTTTCGTTTATTGTTTTTCGTTTCCAGTTTTCGATTTTTAAATAAAATATTATAAAGAATAAACTAGAATAAATTTGTATTTAGCATGCAACAGATTTTTGCCTCTGGGTGTTATCTTCAATATTCACTAATAACCCATAAATATGCCATATCATAAGCTATATTTTATCATATATATATATATATATATATATATATATATATATATATATATATATATATATATATATATATATATGATGTGGGGCCAAAGTTGGGACCACAGAAGGAAAACACGGAACACGGATTAGATGTAAGAAAGATATGTATGTGTATTTTTCGAGTACTCTGTCGCTATTGATATGGTGAGAACGAAATTCTCGAATCTTTCTGTCGCCACTGATGTGGGTCTGGCAAGTTATTGAGGTTTTTGACGTGAATGCGTTTCTCGAATTCTTCGTCGACACAGATGTGGAACTGGTAAGGTATTGAGGTTTCGCCGTGAGTGCGTTTCTCGAATCCTCGTCGGCACTGATGTGGGGCCAAAGTCGGGACCACAGAAGGGAAACACGGAACACGGATTAGATGTAAGAAAGATATATTAAACAAAAAGGTTACAGAGATAGTGTAAGCGGAGCTTACTATATGTTAGTGTCCAATACTGGTAGTCGTACGCGGCTCTCACTGTCTCTCTCTAGAGAGTGTTGTGTCGCATACTTAATATAGACCTGGAAAAGTCTATTGTGTAGGTAGTTCGGGTCTCACAATAATAATAATAATAATAATAATAATAATATATATATATATATATATATATATATATATATATATATATATATATATATATATAAAGATATATATATATATATATATATATAAAGATATATATATATATAAATATATATATATATATATATATATATATATATATAGATAGATAGATAGATAGATAGATAGATAGATAGATGTAGATGTATATATATATGTATATGTATATATATATGTATAATTATATAATGAAATGGACAAAGTCCGACAATTATTTAAAGACATTTTTATGTTTATACATTCTTTTTATACATACAAATATTTAAGTAAATGCTCTGTTTATAATAAAAGTATTAAACTTTAAAATTTCTCGGACATTCAGGTCGGTAAATGTTATTGAATACTGTTTATTATAAATAGAGCATTTACTTAAATATTTGTATCTATAAAAAGAATGTATAAAATTAAAAATGTCTTAAAATGATATAATTATATATATACATATATATATATATGTATGTACACACATATATATATATATATATGTATGTACACACACATATATATATATATATATATATATATATATATATGTATATATGTATGTATGTATGTATATATATATATATATATGTGTGTGTGTGTGTGTGTATAAGCATATATATATATATATATATATATATATATATATATATATAAATTTAGTTAAGTTATAAGGAACTTGGTAAACCGAATTGGTAATTCCAAAGAGGATGAAATCCTGAGAGCTCAATGTTAGGACAGCGCTAATACGTAAAGAAAAAAAAACACTTTAAGGTACCATTACGATAATTTATTTCACCTAAATCCTTTTTTAAGGATTCAGGAT
>OZ010613.1:7476534-7519034 GCA_963932145.1 Acanthosepion lycidas | reverse complement strand
TTCCTTAGTTATTCCAAAGATCGATTGGGGATGAAACTGTCACCCAACAGTTAAAGTTTAATATTGAAATTAAATTTGAATACGGATGACCAGTTTCGAAACATAGAAATTTCTGTGTCGCGATGGAATCATATTTTTTTTTTAAATAATTACGATTATATATATATATATATATATATATATATATATATAAAGAAATATAGTCTTAAGGTGTGCTATATTTATGGGATAAAGTGCTCAATATCAGAGATAGAGCGTGTGTAAATATAAGAGTGAACATAGAAGTCAACACTTAGAGGCGACAGTCTGTTTCATGCTATATGCAATCGTCAAGCCACGTGTGCTGTTATTTTAAATAACAGCACACGTGGCTTGACGATTGCATATAGCATGAAACAGACTGTCGCCTCTTAGTGTTGACTTCTATGTTCACTTTTATATATATATATATATATATATATATATATATATGTATATATATATATATATATATATATATATATATATATATATATATATATATATTGTCATCCACAGACAGAAAATAATTATATATATATATATATATATATATATATATATATATATATATATATATATAATTATTTTCTTATAATAATTATTTTCTTATATATATAATTCCATCGCGACATAGTAAATTTCCATGTTTCAAAACTGAAACTAAATTTAATTATTAAAATTAAACTCATAATCCCTAGTCTAATTCCAACGTCAACCCATGACAGGTCTATAGATTTTGAGTTTAATTTGAATAATTAAATTTGTAAATTTAGTTGCAGTTTTGAAACATAGAAATTTTCTGTGCCGACATGAAATCATATTTTTAAAATGAAAAAATTGTAATATTTTGCTCTACTGTTCTGTATCGAGCACTGTTTTTTTTAAAAAAAAAAAAACACCGGATTATAAATCTTGCCGCTCTTTCTAATTATTTATAATTGATGTCTTATTATATATATATATATATATATATATATATATATATATATATATATATATATATATATATATATGTATTATGAAATGGACAATGTACGTCAATTATTTTAAGACATTTTAATGTTTATACATTCTATATATAGATACAAACATTTAAGTAAATTCTCTGTTTATAATAAACAGTATTAACAACATTTACCGGCCTGAATGTCCGAGAAATTTTCACAAAAATTTCCTCTGTGGCCAAATCGGTAAACTCACGTCAAGCTATACGACGGTTCCGTATAGGATACAGTTTCGAATTCTGTCAGAGGACGAATATTTTCTGTGAAAATTTCTCGGACATTCAGGCCGGTAAATTCTTTTTAATACTGTTATTATTATTATTATTATTATTATTATTATTATTATTATTTTTAAATACATATCACAATCTAACAATCTACTGGCATAGTTTAATGACCAATTTGTCAATTTAATTTTGTCAATTTAATAAGACTTAGGAACATTTTGGAAGGATGAACTGTGACCCCAACCAAATGTGTCCCTTGTTGAACTGGTCGATGTGCAATGAATACTAGGGTCGTACTTAATTTAACAATATTATGTCTTGGTAAATAACTACGATATAACCAGACCTATACACAGATGGGATGCCAAATGCACTTTTGCTGAAAGGCAAGAAGCTGAACAGATAGAAGGATTCAAAAGTTCCTACTGGCATAGTTTAATGACCAATTTGTCAATTTAATTACTTTTTTTTTTATTTTTATTTTTTTTTGTTTTTTATTTTTTTGTTTGTTATTTTTTATTAAATACATATCACAATCTAACAAAAAATATGATACCATTCACAATAGGATAAAAATGCTGTGTAGTTATTTTAATTAAAAAGGAGGATTGGCGTTTCAAGATCGTTAGCTTACAATTATTAAATACTTTTCTTCATGTCTGATCACATTATTTTATTATGTTTACATTGGAAAGACACCCATTTAAAAAGCGAGTTTTATCTATCCATTGTTTTGGGTAATTTTTTAGTCTGTCAAATGGTTGGTCATATTGTAGGAATAAAATGATTCGTATATTATAATTTTCTTATGTCTTTTTGACCTCTTGTCCTTCAGCAAAAATGCATTTGGCATCACGTCTGTGTACCACCAGACCAGTCTTGGACACTTATTTGCTAGTGTAGGCACAACGGTTCCTTATTGAGCAGAAAAAGTATTGGGATCTAGTGGTAGATCAGTGGTCCCCACAAGATGGTCAGTATTGACCAAATGAGGTTTATAAATGACTGGGTTATCAAAAGGTGGTAAATAGTGGTGATTTACAACTAAAAGTAACCAATTTCTAACTGAATATCAATAACCTTGATACTGTCCATCAAACACCACCTCCCCATTAATGATGTTGATCAATTCATTAATCTATTATTTAAACAAACACATTCAGTAGAGGAATAGACATTGGAAAAAGCGTTACATCCCTGGTTGTTGGGATAAAAATAAAAGTGTATCCTACCAATTTAGCTACGAAGCAGACATGAGCTTTCGAGAGAAATCATGGGAAGTTTAAAAGCGGCAATTCAAGCTTGCTAACCAGACACTTCCTTTGTAGCTAAACTGGTATAGCACGTCAGGATATATGACGATTCTGAAAGAATATCGTTTCAATTGCTATCGGAGGATGCATATTTTCTATAAAAATTTCTCGGACATTCATTATTATAAACAGAGCATTTACTTAAATACTTTTATCTATAAAAAGAATGTATAAACATGAAATGTCTTTATATATATATATATATATATATATATATATATATATACATATATATATATATATATATATATATATGTAATCTTGGCTGGTATATGTTACCCCAAGCGCCATATTCACCAGACATCTCTTCTTCAGATTTTTATTTATTCAGGTCCTTGCAAAATAATCTCACTGGTAAATTTTAATTCTTTAGATGCTATAAAGAAAACAACTTAATGAATTCTTTTCGGAGAAACCACCAAAATACTGTAGAAGTTAAAGCAAAAATAGAGAAAGTTTGTGTAACAAAATAGTTCATAGTCTGTCTATATTTCTGAGATGAGGTATTATGTACAGTATTTACATTAGTCGGACTATTGTCCTCATCTTTGTCGCCATATTTGTCACAACGTTTCGGCTGTACGCTCCGGCCTTCTTCAGGTGGTTGGAATTTCGAACTGAACCCTTTATTTCGATCACTGGGGTAGACTGTTCTAGTTCCGCATGTCATGTTTGATGGATGGTTATCAGTTATCTCCTGCTAATTTTCCCTCTGAAAGTTCTCCACTGCCTTAACCGGGTATTGAACTCACACTCTTTGGGTCTGTCACTGGATCTAACCAGCGCCTTTATCCAGTGTGCCATGTGAGGACATCTGGGTATGAATTTCTGGGTATTATAAACCTAATGTTTTCAGCAACCATTTTTTACCAGTGCTCATATTGCAATTTTGCTGTTATCATTACATGTTTTTACCAGAGCTCATATTGCAACTTTGTTATCATTGCTTTTCTCCTTATTACTGGTTCCCATATTGTATTTATTTCTATGATTGGTCGGCTCAGGAGATTTTTGTGGCCTAGCATATGTGCTGATTCCTTAAGTTTACGAATTTTCCAATGGTGTTCCCTGTCTATGATCTCAACATGATCCCACAGGGGACGGTGATCTCCCTTCTCTCTCCATATGTGGTCAGCCACGCCTGATTTTTCTGCTTCCCCTCGCGTTACAGCTTCCTGGTGTTCTTGAAGCCTTACCTTGAGGGGGCGGTTTTTCTCTCCTTTATATTCCTTTCCGCAACTGCACGGGATAGCGTACACACAGTCTTAAGTCATGTTCTCCACTATGGGGGGTCTCACTCGAGAGAGATATCTGCGAAATGTTATCACGCTTTTGAAGGTTGTCCTGATGTTATATGAACCGCAGATCCTTTGTATTTTCTCTGATAACCCCTTCATATAAGGCAGGCAGACTGTTTTCTGAGTGTTGTTGTCCTCCTCCTCCTTTTGTACCCGCCTATCCCAGTTTTTGGGGGCTGCTGCCATGTACCCAGTGTAGTTGTTACGTTGTAGGGTACTACTTATACTGACCAATTCCTTATCTAACATCTCTGGGTCGCCACTTATGACTTTTGCTCAGTGTTGTAAGCAACGGTCTATCCCTTTCTTTACGCTGTATGGATGGTGGGAGTTGAAATTGAGGCACTGTCCGGTGAATGTCGGTTTACGGTATACGGATGTCTTGAACCCATGCTCTGTTCGAGATATTAGTACATCCAGGAATGGGAGTGTGTTGTTACTCTCTCTCTCTCCATTGTGAACTGTATCGAAGGGTTCAGTTCGAAATTCCAACCACCTGAAGAAGGCCGGAGCGTACAACGGCCGAAACGTTGTGACAAATATGGCGACAAAGATGAGGACAATAGTCCAACTAATGTAAATACGGAAAATAGTTCATATTTATTGTAATAAATATTTAATGGCATAATTTTGTTACGTGCTTTAATTACCCTTAAAAATCGACACGAACTATCCGGACAACACCCCACAACATATATATATATATATATATAACAATTCCGAGGCGACAAATAAAACACAATGTAGAAATTGGAAATGGGCAATTTGAAATGCTTTTAGAAGAATCTCTTATATATAGTTAATAATACTCAATAGCCATTCAAATAAATTAAAAGGTTATTCAATAAATTCTAATTGAACCCTTTCGGGTATAATATGAAGAAATTTGGAGAGAAAATCGACAATGATTACAGGATTTCAAATCCTAAATATGGACCCTTCAAGAAGTAAAAATGATAATATATCTTGTCCTACGAAATTAATGTTTTAATATTACTATTTTTTGTTTGGGGGATGAAACGAATCAACACATTTAAAGCTGGTTTTACTCATCCAGCAAACTGTATTTTACAGTCCAATGTGAGTCCGGGTAAATATAGTTACAAGCTGTGGATTTTAAGCCAATAATCGTTAAGAAAACATGTTTACAAAAATGGAAAGAAAGAAAGGAACATTATCTTTTGAAGTTGTCTTTAGCTGATGTCTTTGAAGAACTTACATGCCGCATGTTTTGTAGGAGTTGGAAAAGGAACATGTAGTTGCTGCTGTCGTCGACGGAAAAGATGGTAAGTCTTTCCAAGTCAGCACCGCCTGTAATTCTAAGTCAGGGACGGTAATCCAGCAAGTTCCTCGAATGTGGGGAAAATCCGAACAGGCTTCAAGAATGCAGCGGTAGAAAGAAAATTAAAAAAAAATGAATGTTATATTAAAACCAATAATTTACTTCAGAATAAATACAACGGGACGTTGAAATATTGGTAATATTGATTATTTTACGATTTATCAACCTTTTGAAGGTTATTTTAAGCCAGAAACTATTTGTAGATTGTAAGAAGTTTTATTTGTTTTGTTTTTTTTTTGTTTTTTTTAAATCATAATGATTTTATTAAGACAATACATACTAATTAAGTATGGGTAGAACTTGTCGGGAGTCCCAGTCATAGGCAAATAGTGAATATCCAAAGAACAGTACTTTTTTTTATAGTAAAATTACCAAGAATATATTTATTTTATATATTTATATTTAGTGGATAGCGGTACGGATTGAGAAATCGGAGATCCGAGTTCGTATTCCAGTCGAAACTATTGCATTCACTTACCCTTTGGAAAGGTATTAATTCTTATCATCTCCCTCCAGCTATGGATAGATATCAGGATAGACCTGGTTCTATAGCCTTGGATGACAACTGGTATGGGAAGCCGTTGGTATAAACCAATTGCTTCTGTTATCAATTATAGGTATTTAAGAGTATTTGTGGAGATTGCATAGTTTATTTTGTTCGGGCTAGGTTCAAATGTTTAATGTATATAGCTTCAAGAATTTTTAGTTTTTGTTTATTGTTTTCATGTTTAAGTATAGTTGTGTTTTCAACGAGGATTTTCTGGAATTGTGTATGCGGCTAGGCATGTTATTTTAAACGCCTAAAATTTATCATTCAAAATAGTGTCAAGCGTCGTGAAAGCGAGTTTGTCGTGTGACCAACATAAATATCATTTATTCCGTTGGAGATACAATCTCCCAAAGGCACGATTTGCAAACTATGTTTTATTTTGTTTTTTTTTTTGTTTTTTTTGCATATGTGTTGTATGCTCCGGCCTTCTACGGGTGATTGAAATTTCGAACCGAACCTTTTATTTAGTCCACTGGGGTAGATAGTTCTAGTTCCCCGTTCCATGCCTCTTCTGGATGTCTCAGTTATTTCCCTTTAACTGAATTCTCTAAGTTTTGGTTCACCACTTCTATGGCCTGGTATTGAACTCACAACTCTTTGGGTCTAGTCACTGGATTTAATCAACGTCTTTATCAACTGGACCATTTGTCCTTGAGGACAACACATTGAGGTTGATATGCCGTTAAACAAAACAAAGCAAACAAAACATCTGAGTTATAGCACCATCTCCATGAATGGCACATACTTTTAACTGTTTTTCGCGATGCTTTCTTTTCAATAAATAGCATTTCCCTCTATTTCACTTCAACACAAAAATATATAAAATTAACAAGCCACCTAGGAATCGTATATTAAGATACATTTTATATTTATTATCTATTGAGAAACCAAATAGATATAAACAGAAATAAATATGGTTTGATTCTAACTAAATGGATCCTAATTAGAAACAAGACGAAAAGGCTATTGAACATATAATCTCTTGGTATATCTCTATCTATAAAAGGCAGTTTTCATGTAGTTTGTGGCCATTTTGTACTGGCCAGAGTAAGAGCCAATAGCTGGCTGCCACAAATAGGCAGGAAGATTCTATTAGCCAGCGTGAGAGCCAACAGCTGACTGACACGAATATTAACTAGCATGCTAGCATGCAAAAAAAATCGATAGCTGCATTTTATACATCAAAGAATTAAGGTCAATACAAAAACTCAAGGATAATTTGTAAATATCAAGAGATGTTTTTATAATTTCGTAGTTTTTTTTTTAGTGAATTGGATTTGAAGAAAAGATATCACATTAATTCTTAATAATCTCATTTAAATTGTTGTAAGCATTTATCCCGTTGCTAAGAGTATTCACGTCATCTATTTGATTAAGGTATCTATATGAAGATAAAAACAACAAAAAAAAAAGAATTCATATCTTAATCTCGTCGTATCTCTCTAATTCCAGATATATAAGAAAGTTAAGTTGTATATATATATATACAGAACTGGGTTCGGTGTGAAAAATTATTTGTTGTTAACATTCTTTTTTCATTCGTTTTTTCCAGCTACGAGTCCTTTTTTTAAAGCTGATCGTTTTGTGTTCATTTTGTTTAGTTCTTTTTTCGTAACAGATTTAATGTTTAGTATAGAGCTTAGAAAAAATTCGCATGTGAGATAGGCAAGAAGTAAGGCATGTAGGAACATTAGCAGAGCACTCCTTGAAAGGCAAGGAAGGGCAAACATTTTAAATCAAGTGAGAGCGATTGCTGTCTTACTATTTTTGAAAAAAGCCCGGGCAACGCCGGGCCATGTTGCTAGTATATAGAGATATAAAATAGTTGTTATAATAACATGATTTATCTACAATAAATATTTTCTCTTCGGAGATATTGTTTTATGGAGAATTAAGCAAACTAAAACAATCACTTTTCAACAATAATTTCCCAAACTTTGTTGATGATGAAGAATGAAGATTAGCTTTACAAAAATTTAAGAAAATTAATACAAGCAAGCAAATTGATGTGCAAAAAAATACTCGATTAAATTGAGTTATCATAACCAGAAGTAGCGAAATGATAAAAGAAATGACGAAAAAGCTACGAAAAAATAATAAGACTACATGGAAAAGATATTAATTCTAACAAATGATCCAGATTTATGACCAATAATGCAGCCAACTTGATGTAATGATTTTCCAAGCGTAGCTTAGATGTGGCACAAGGCCGAAAGCATGGGGCTCCCAGTGAGAATCGAATTCACCACTCAGTTGTAATTGTCCTAGCGATACAAGATTCCTAACCATTGTACCGCCTACGGGGTGACCACAAATGATTTTCTAAGCGTAGCTTAGATGTGGCACAAGACCGAACGTAAGGGGCACCTAGCGAGACAAGCTTCCTAGACATTACACCGCCTACGAGGTGACCCAAAATTATTTTCTCATTCCGAAAGTATGGGCACCCAGTGAGGATCGAACTCACTACTCAGTCGTAATTGTTCTTGCGAGACAAGCTTGTTAACCGTTACATCACCTCGAGGTGCCCAATGTGCTTATTCTCTAAGCGTAACTTATATGTGGAACAAGGCCGAAAGTATGGGGTATCTAGTGAGGATCGAACTCATTTTCCATTAATATTATGTATATATATATATATATATATATATATATATATATATATATATATATATATGGTGGGGTATAGAGGGCTCTGCATAGGGGTAGGATCTTTGATGTCCTGCACGTTGCATCTTCAGGTGGACGGGCATCATTGGTCTTCAACCATCACCTAAATCTCTCACGTGATAGCTCCAAGTTACCAAGCTCCGGTAAACCACTTCAGCTGGCGGAGTGGTGTTAAAGGGCAGCCCTGGGCGAAGGATATCCTCGGCGGAAGTCATCGGCCAGGTCGGAAGTGTTCCTTAGATGTACTACAACGGCCACGTGTTCGCGGCTAAGGCAAGTCCCCTAGTTAGGGGACATCGGCTCTGATGTCCTTTAACTAGGTGGCTCGCCAGGTTTAAACGGCCCAAGACACGCCACGTGAAGACCATACCAAGAAACCATTCGCGGAGACTTAGGCTTACCTTTCCAACTCCTAAATCTCTCAGGTGATGGCTCCAAGTTGCTATGCTCCAGTAAACCGCTTCAGCTGGCGGGCCAAACACACGTAAGTGGGTTGTGTTAACACTGTACCACTAGGCGAGGACCTTCTCGATGCGTGTCAGCCTTCAAGGCGGAAGGGTTCCTCAGATCAACTACAACAGCCATGTGTTCGCGACCAATTCGAGCCACTTCAGCTGTGGTTTAGTCCTAGATTAAAACGACCAACAACACAGTGCTTCGGTACCCTAACGACTCCTTCCTCAGTTAAGGGGAAAAAAAAGAAAAATGATGATGATGAGGAGGAGGAGGAGGAAGATGGTGATGAGGAGGAGGATGTCACTATTTATTCTCAAAGATAACACGGCATTTTCCCTCAGTTTTGTATTAAGTTGGTGCAAAAATAATGTCGTTTTCTCACATAAAGTTGAACGTCAAAAAACGACATTACTTTTGCACCAACCTAATATTTCTTTCATTCTAACCCGAGGAAGCCAAAGAGAGCAGACGCTCTCAGCGAAACGAGTCGTTAATACATTTTCCTTTTCGTCTCATCCACTTCACTTTTTTTTAAAATAATATTATACATCCTACAAGTACACATTAGCATAACACATCTTTTGTTTCAGCAATCACGAATGTCCTGGGTACGAGGATAAACTACATATGCATCCTGGGTACGAGGATAAACTACATATGCATCCTGGGTACGAGGATAAACTACAGCAAGGCCTCTGATCATGAGGTTTTGAGGAGCGTGGAACCACCTCTTAGTTGCTGGTGTTCCCAGGTCCACCTTGACCCGGGGTGGTAGCACCTGTTAGGGTCCCAGCTATGGGCAAATAGTTGACCACTTACAAACTACGGTCAAAACGCTATGAAAGTGTAAAAAGAGGTTTTAATACCAGCACTACTTTTTGTAAAAATATATTACTAGTAATGAATATTTAAAGGAATTAATTATTACCAGCAATACATTATTGCAGCCAAACATTTTTGAAAAAAAACATTACCAGTGATACATTTTGAAGAAAACATTTCAGCAGAAATACATTTTTGAAAAAAAAAATATTGCCAGCAATACATTTTTGTAGGAAAAATAATATTACTAGCAATATATTTTTGTAGGAAAAACCAATATATTACTAGCAAATCATTTTTTGAAAAATTATTACCAGCAGTAAAAATCTTGTAAGCATTAAATAACCCATTGAGGTTGATATGCTGTAAAACAAAACAAACCAAACCAAGTTATATCCATGTTTGTTTTTCATGAGGCATTCGGAATTAATTTGAACATTATGGGAGACTTGACTATAGTCATTATAAAAACACTTATGTTCTATACAATAAAATTACCCGTAAAATAATCTGGGCGTCCCAGTATTAATTTAGAAAAAGTTCAAAATGCCTTGCGCTAAAATATATTTAGGCAGGTTTATTGTTCTGGTTGAAACAAATTATGGAGTAACAAATAATTTGTCTTACATTAGCCAACAATATTGGAGACGCCAATACCGGAGAAAAGTCAGGGAAATATAGTGATAAAAAAAAAACGGAATAAAGAACGAAAAATAATAATAAAAGTAAAAAAAAATTCACTGAAAGATGAAAATATTTAATACAATGTAACCCGGATATAAGAGACCCAGATATAAGAGAAACCCGGATATAAGGGAGATTTTCTGTGGTCCCAAATTAGAGCCTGTGTTAATGTATATAAATTAGACCGAACCCGGATATAAGAGAAACCAGGATATAAGAGAAACCCGGATATAAGATACTTATTCTCCGGTCCCGACAACCCTCTTATATCCGGGTTTCACTGTATTAAAATGTGTTACAACTGTTATAAATTATCATAATTTTTTTTAAACTTAAGCACTGTCTTTGTTTTCTTTTAGAAAGAAAACGCTTCTGAATGCTAAACGTTTGAAAATACGCCATTTGTCGAAAGACCTTTCCATAACTCTTTCCAAATTCACTTCCCCTCTGATAATTAAAAAACAAGGTGCATTGTATAATTAAAATATGTTAATTGGAATTGTGTCAATGGATTCAGTTGCACGCAATTTCACCTGGCTCTTAATTGGTCTTTTTAATATATATTTTTTTTTTTTTAGAAATGAAATTAGGTTTTTATTAGTGTTTGTTACTGACAAAAAGGTTTAGATTGATATTTTTAATTAATAGAAATCGCTCGACGATGACGTAGTGAAACAAAAAAAAAATACAGAAAGTGGTTGCAAAAACATCAAGAACTAAGGAATCAAAGAAAAGCAAGATAGAATTTCTATTTTAATAAGTTACGCCTTATCGACCACACAACTGCATAAAACCGTGACAACAGAACACTCGGACAGTTTTTTTTTCACTATTTATGTCCAGAAAAGAAATCACTTAAATGAACACAAGAAAAATTAAATAAAAATCTTGACCGTAGTTAGTCGTCTTTAATGAAACATGTATAAAATAGTGGTTGTTGACTAAATACAAAATGAATAAAAACCAAAGTAAAACTGAGCTTAGCAGAAGCGTTTCGTCCTCTGTTGATATGGGAAAGGGCTATTTTACATAAATTGTACCTGTTTCGGAATTATTATTATTATGGATATACAAAATAGTCACAGCTGTACCCTAATTTATCAGATACGTAGAAATTTGGCTACAAATTCGATCGAACGAATGCCGCACTTATTAAATGAGAATGCAACTTAATTAAACGGAAAAATATTGATTTTGCTAAAATATAAATCTGCGCCCCAGATATACTAATATTAAAATTTAAATTTCTTTACTTGACAATTTTAGTGACTACTTTTACAAGTTTGGAGATATAGAATTTGAATTTCACTCTTCAGAAATTTGGGAGATACTTTTGAAACCCCGGACTAAATGTTTTAATTCAGCTTTTTGCAACTTTCGTTGATTTATTTGAAACCCCGAGCATACAGAATTTTGAATTTTCTTAATTTAGGGTTTAACTTTCGAGATTTCAGCGATACTAAATTTGAATTTTGTTACTTCCATAAATTCAAAGGAACTGGAATAATTTTTATTTATTTATTTTTTTTTTAATTTGGAGGTAAATTTTGCCAGTTAAGTACCATACGTGATACCCATTGGGCGATCAAGTCTCTTTTGATTCATGACTGACTAGGTAGAAGAATTTCTCTCAGTCGGCTGCTGTTTTCTTTCTGGGGTAGACTGGTTGTTATAGAACCCAAGCTGTCCTGCTATTTAACCCATAGCTGGAGCGAGAAGAGATGGATTCTTACACCCTTGTGCAAACTAATTGAAACAACCGCTTTAGTTTTCTTTCTTTCACCAGACGGTCAGTTTTAGACCCACTGGTGTGACAGGGTGTAATCGATTTGCATTTGTTCTTCAGATTTGGTAATTTCCAGTGGTGTGCATTAATATCACTCTATTTTCGGGGTGTACGATGACAATTTTCTGGCCTTGAAAAATTTTACATCATCCGTGTTTACATCAGATTTTTATCACGTCCAGACACTATTGTCTCGACTGTCGATTAGTTGTCCTACGAACATTGTGATGTGAATGTAACAAACTCGACTGGAGTTCGAACTCGTCTCTCCGAGTTTTAATTCCGAGCTGATATCCATGCAACACAACATTACTTGATAAATATAATTGAGACTTCTAATAACCTGTCTTTAAACAAAACATTCTCTGATGTTAAACATACATTAACAACGTTCGTTTTCTCATTATTTCTATGACTTCTTCTCGAGGCATATGAATGAATAACATCTTAATACCTTAAAACAGTCTTACCATTCCTTGACTGCCATTGGCTCGTTTTATGGCCTTGTTTCTGTCGGCCGAAGACGACATTAGGTTGAAACAGGTGATTCTGTCAGTTCTATAATGAACGAAGACAAAAGCGGTGAAAAGCGTCACGAAATTCGAAATGACACACACTTAGCGCATGCGTCGATGACATACAAAGACTTTAAAAGAGCTACTTCCGGAAGTTGTTGTCGTTTTTATCTACTGACGGGATAATTATCAGAATGTCAATCCCCGAGGCTTCGCTCCGGGGTCGAAGGTTCCAGAAACAGTAAAGGAAATCTGTATTGACTCAAATGGACAGGAAAACATACAAAAACCCTGAACAGAGTCCCGATCAGGCCATGTTAGCGAATTTCTTTCTTCTCTGAATCTGAGCGATGTTGATCGACGGTTTATAAAATAATTGCATAGTTGCTTCCTTCCTTGTGGGTCGTTAATGTTACCCTGTGCCAAAATAGGTTTGCCTGACATGTAAGTAACCATTATGAAAATAATTTTAATCTATTCTCTGCCTGGTACAAATAAAAGACATTTTTTAAATTGCTCTGGATGTTTTTCTAGTCATAATTTTAAAAACTGAAAGCAGAATACAAAGGGGTTCGAATGCGTAAATGTGCTTACAAAATTGCTTTTGAATATATATATATATATATATATATATATATATATATATATATATATATATATATATATATATATAATACACACACACACACACACACACATATATATATATATATATATAGATAGATAGATAGATAGATAGATAGATAGATAGATAGATAGATAGATAGATAGATAGATAGATATAGATATGTATAGATATACTTATATATTATAAATTAACTGATTTAAAATTATGGTTCCTTCGTTACATAGGAATTACCATGTTTCAAAAACCGAAGTTAAAAACTTCAAAATTAATTATATAATTGTTATGGGATCTTACCCATAAAAATAATAATCGACTATGCCATACTTAATAAATACTGCGCCTTACTGGGTTTTAAAGCTAAAATCATAATTCACGTTTCCAAGGTTACAGATAAACCCAGTCATTTTAAAAGTTACTCCAAAATTCGCTTGAGGATGAAATGGAACTAATGTCTTTAATTTAATTACAAAATTAAATTCGTAGCTTTTAGCTTCCATTTTTGAAACATGGTTAGAACTGTCTAGCGAAAAAAACATATTTTAAATAAATCAATTTAATATATATATATATATATATATATATATATATATATATATATATATATGTGTGTAAAAATCCGTAGGTAAGTAATCGTTTCATACAAAAGATTTTCATATAGTAACGCGAACAATGGATCGATATAATTAGATAGATTGAAATAGGCCGAGATAAGCAAATATATGGAAATAGGCCGAGATAGATAGATAGATAGATAGATAGATAGATAGATAGATAGATAGATATCCAAGTTTTCGAATATTCCTTCTGACACAAGCGGATCGTACACTGACGCCGCAGTTCAAGGACAGGGACGATTAGGTGAAGGTGTCGAATGAGTCAGAATAATCCGAAAGAGCCTTAGATTCTCAATATCTAAGTGATAGGCCCAAGAGGAAATGGAAAACCGGAAACGGGCCTACTGAGTTCATCATGGCGGAACAGATATTGGAAATGTTCGACAGGATTGCTCTCCAGTTATATCCACTTACCTGCGAATTCTGCCGGGTGTATTTGTCAAGAGCAATGAAGCGGTAATGTTTGTACCGACAAATGAGTATCTGGACCACATATGACTCACCCCAATCGTGGAAAGTTGGCGATTGGAAGGCAAAGGGAAAAATGAATTTGAGAGATGGAAGAGAGTGTCACCGTGGGTAATGTAAAAAGACAGAGATTTTGCAGTGTTAGGAAAAAAATAGAAAGAAGAGGTACGTGAGAAAAGAGAGATTGTATATATGTAATTATTGTTGACAATAATTCTGGCTGAATAGCAAATACGAAGTCTGAGTAAAAAAAAGGTATTGTGTCTGGTTCTATTAAAAGAAAACTAGAACACATAGCAATCTTGCATTTAATCTCCTTCGAACTACTCTCCTTCTGAAGCTGTACAGATTATCTAGCGTTATTTTAAGAGATGGACGCATTCCTGGAACTAATTTTATGGGATGAGTAGTTGCCTCACCGAATGCTCTTGGGTTTCTTTGGTCGAATGTTAAATACGTGATAAAAATGTATCGGTATTGGTCCTATAAAAAAAGAAATCTAAGGTAGGTATCAACCAGGCATTTAATCTTTTTCGATGAAGTCCCCTTCTGAAACCACATACTTTATCCAGCGTCATTTACATTCATGGAAGCATTCTTGGAACCCATTTTATGAGATAACGATCAGCTTCTTCGTCGTGTTCTCTTTGATTTCTTTGGTCGAATGGAAAATACGAAATCTGAAAAAAATATCGGTACTATGTCTATAAAAAAAAACTACAGCGCATAAACTTCTCACATTTAATCAACTTCGATTTAATCACATTCAGAATCCACATAGTTTATCCAACGTCGTTTCTACTCATGGAAGCATTCCTGGAAAACCATTTATGTAATAATGAACAGCTGCTTCTTCGTATATCTAAGATTTCTTTTGTCGAATGGTAAATACGTAAGCTCTTAAAAAAATAAGTATCCATATCTATAAAAAGAAAACTACAGCACATAGCAATCAGGGATTTCATCGACTTCGATGTAGTCACCTTAATCCACACACATTATCCAGGGGCTGTTTCCATCCCTGAAAGCATTCCTGGAACTCCTTAGAATAGCGAGCGGTTGCCTCCCTTATTCTCTTTAATTTCCTCGACGTCTTGAAATCATATTATTTTCAAGTGGAGTTTGAATTTTTATGATGTAAAAATCGCAATTGGAAAGATTTAGAACCTAGAGAAGATTGTGCTTGGCCATCATACTCCTAGAGAATCCGTAGACACTCATGGAAGCTCAGTGGTTGGGTGACAACACTCTACACACTTTCCTTCCACGCTCTGCTCTAAATAAGGAACATGGACGAAACCTTTCTAACTTTATGGACCTGCACGACTGTGTTGAACGTCAAACTTTCTGCGAAATTTAGTTCCGTTAATTTGACTACAATTTCAATACTTTTTGATCATTTCTCGTCTATTAGACAATCATGAAAATTTTCTATTTTGATATATTAATGACATCGCCAGAAAAAATATAATAATGGCTTTCAAAACGAATATTTTAAACATGGGGAGAATAGGAAAATATTTCGCAACCTTTGTGAATCGAAAGAAATGTGTTTGAAACTCACCAAAGGCAAGAAATGGCATATACGATAGATAGATAGATAGATAGATAGATATGAACAGACTGTGTTAGATAGATAGATAGATAGATAGATAGATAGATAGATAGATATGAACAGACTGAGACAGATAGATAGATAGAGAGAGAGAGAGAGAGAGAGAGAGATGCGATCAGACTGAGATAGATAGATAGATAGATGGATATATATATATATATATATATATATATATATATCCATCTATGACCCGACATCTATGAAAGTAACTCTATACTGATACAAATTATTAACACCCCACCCCTGCCGATTCCAAACAATCCGCCCTTGATGTTACCATGGAAATTTTTGATTTCAATTCTGACCATACTATTAAAACTCGTAAACTTCAGAAATAAGTCATTCCCCAAAAATTTCGCTTGAAGATGGAACAGAGCCTACTTTAACTCAAGTTAAATATATATATATATATATATATATATATATAGATAGATAGATAGATCGATAGATAGATAGATAGATGCGATCAGACTGAGATAGATAGATAGATAGATAGATAGATAGATAGATAGATAGATAGATGACCTCATTTAATTTAATTTTAATTTAGTGTATAAGTACTAGACCTGGCTACGCCGTTGACCTATCTATCTATCTATCTATCTATCTATCTATCTATCTATCTATCTCAATCTGTTCATATATATATATATATATATATATATATATATATATATATATATATATATATCAGTTTATCCATATCTATCTTTCTCAATCTGTTATATAGATATACACTGACATAGATAGATAGATAGATAACGAACAGACTGAGATAGATAGATAGATAGATAGATAGATAGATAGATAGATTGATAAAGTTAAATGCCCTATATCTTGTTATGAACATTCTTCTTTTTCAGATCATAGTGATTGTATCTCTCCACAACTTCCTTTCATCTATTGTACTTACTTTATGTCTCTTAATACCTGTGTTCACAACCTCATTTGTTACTCTCTGCTCCCTCTTCGCTTAAATATATTTTGTCCGTGTCAGCCATCTTTCCTCATAAATTTGTCTTTTTCTTATTCAAAGACTAACTCTTCTTTTTGCTGGCATTTTCGTTAAGACTGATTGTTCAAAACTTCCTTAGTTTTTTTTTCAACCTATCACTTCAGTCTGATAAGTCAGTTCCGAATTTTTTTCGTTGTTTCTAACATTTTCCTCTTTCTTAATACTTTGCTTAGCTTTTAGAAGGCATCTTTCTCTATCCCAATACGCCCTCGGATTTCAGTGTCGCCCTTTCCGACTCCTGTTAATACGCTTAGCAGATATTTAAATTTTTTTCATCTGTTTAATTTTGGCATCCCCAATGTGTATTTTTTATTTTTTATTTTTTTGTTGGTCCCTTTTGCTAACAACCATGGATTCAGTCTTCTTGTAATTGATGCGTAGTGCTTTCTTCTCGCTTTCCTTGCCTACCTTCTGTTTGGGGTTTCTGCAGTTTCCTTTCTGTACCTGCTATCTTTGTCTATTTACGTCATTTTTTTCTCTTCCTCTCTCTTTCTCTTTCTTCATAATGTTTGTCTTTTTTCACTTACAATTTTCTTTTTCTTTTCTTTCGTTCTCTTTTTCTACTTTTACACATTTTCCCTTTTATTTTTACACATTTAAAAAAAAACAAACATCAATTCACCCCCAATAAAGGCAAATACGCCACGAAGACGCAGGAGTTTATAGAGTTTTTTCTTTGAAATTTCTTCTTATTTTTTCGTCTCCTTCTTTCTTTACTCTTTTTTTTTACTCTATTCTAAATAAATATATATCCCCCTTTCTTTTTTTTCTTTTGAATATTATCATTTTTTCTTTACTCTTCTTTTCTTCTTTTGTATATCATTCTTTCTTTTTTCCACTCTTTTTCCTTGTTTTTTTTTCTTTTTTCCTTCTTTACTTTATTTTTTTCTTTAATTTTTCTTTGTTTCTTTCATTTTCTTTCTTTCTATCATTCTTTCTTTCATTTTCTTTCTTTCATTCATTTTTTCTTTCTTTTTTTCTTTGTTTCTTTCTGTCATTTTTCTTCTTTTCTTTTTTCTATCTTTCATTCATTTTCCCTTTCATTCTTACATTTTCCTTCTTTCTTTCTAGTTTAATATTATTCCAACTATATTTCTTCGTTCCTGTTTTTTTTTTAACATTACATCTTCTTTCCTTACAGATTTTTCTTTCATGATTCTCTTTTCGTTCTTGATATTTATATATATATATTTGTCTCTTTTTTCCTTTCTTTTTTGATCTCTTCTTCTTAAGCAATATCCGTTTTTGATTCCCCTTCGTTTTGAAGTCGATCTTCAGAAGTTGTTTTTACCTTATTTCTGTTTTATTAAATTCTTTATTTTCTTTTACTTCCTTCTTTCTTATGACACTTCCTCATTCACTCATTGAGTCATTCACTCATACATTCATTCACACGTTCATTTATTCACTCATTCATTTATTCATTCACTCATTCATTCATTGACTGATTCATTTATTCATTCACTCATTCATTCACTAATTCATTCATTCACTCATTCATTCATTCATTCATTCTCTCATTCATTCATTCATTCACTCATTCTCTCATTCATTCCGTCATTCACTCATTCACTCATGCATTCATTCACCCGTTCATTCATTCACTCATTCACTCATTTATTCCTTCACTCATTCATTCACTCATTCTCTCATTCATTCACTCATTCAATCATTGATTCACTCATTCACTCATGCATTAATTCACACGTTCATATGTTCACGTATTCACTCATTCATTCACTCATTCATTCATTCATTCACTCATTCATTTATTTATTGACTCATTCATTGATTCATTCACTCATTCATTCATTCACTCATTCATTGACACGTTAATTCATTCACTCATTCATTCATTCACTCATTTATTTATTCATTCACTCATTCATTTATTCATTGACTCATTCATTCATTCATTCACTCATTCATTCAATCATTCACTCGTCCATTTATTCATTCACTCATTCATTCATTCATTCACTCATTCATTGACTCATTCATTTATTCATACATTCATTCACTCATTCATTCACTCATCCATTCATTCACTCATTCATTCATTCACTCATTCATTCACTCATTCATTCATTCATACATTCATTCACTCGTTCATTCATTCATTCACTCATTCACTCATCCATTTATTCATTCACTCGTTCATTCATTCACACATTCATTCACTCATTCATTCATTCACTCATTCTCTATTTTATTCCTTTTGCATCTTTCGTGTATTTGACACCAGTTTTTAGGACTGCATTTTATTCACTTCCTTCCTGGACGTTTGGCGGCATTCTTATATTAGATTTGACGTTTCATTAATTCTTCCCAAGATATTTATTTTAACCTTTTTTCCAAACACCGGTAGCAGGGTCGGGCAGTGGGGAAGAAAAAAGGCCTCATAACAGAAGCAATTAAGCTTGATTTCATTTAATGCAAAATTGGCCACTAAAGACATCAGCAAAAAAACGCAACGTGGGTTACAATCATTAAAAAAAAATATGATAAACTATCAAATGGAAAAGTGTATTGCGCAAAAAATCAAAAAAAACAGACGTGACCGTCTTTACAATTTTCGCATTTTTTTTTTAAGCTTGCAAAAAGTTTATGGCGGATTTCTTTTCCTCTCTAGTTAATATTTATTTTATTTATTTATTTGGGGAAAAGCTTTGTGATTCGTATAGTGAGATGAAGAAGGAAGGAAAAATATTTGAATAGGGAATAGAAACAACAAAGAAAGTGTTCTAATTAAAGAAAAACGAAGAAGTAGCCATAGCAATGATGAGAACAACCATTCTGTTCAGAGATATCTGAATTGTCACCTGTAACTATTGACTCAACCCACTACGAGGTCAGGTTGGGACATAAGGTCGGTTTAATGTGGGGACCCCGAGCGCGTACACCCGGGCAAGGAACACAAATTCCCCAAGTCCCCGCAACCGTCGGTTGCGCTGGCCTCAGTGCGTGCGCCGATCCTTCTTTCCAGTGCAATGAGAAGGCGCGGCTTCGAGCAGCTGTTCCCCAGAACTGGGCACCTCTTCATTACAATTTTTCCTCATTTGCGACTCTGTCCTTTGACGGAGTCGCCCCCGAATTCAGTCTGCCCAAAGACAGAGACGCAACTGAGAGATTATAAGTAGATGTGTACCTACTCAAAAAGAGTAAGTTACACACTAAATTGTCACCTGTAAAGTGATTTTACAAGCGTAGCTTAGATGTGACACAAGGCCGAATGTATGGGGTACCCAGTGGGGATTGAACACACTACTTAGTCGTAATTGTTCTAGAGTGACAAACTTGTTAACCATTAGACTACCGGGAGGTGCCCAGTTGTCACCTGTATAGAGCCACTTTTTAGATCAATGGTTAAAGATGGCTTTCAGTGAACGAAGTCTGAGATGGCAAAGAATATCTTTCTTCAAACGTTGTGGAATCTCGCTAAAGAATTGTATGGCAGAACAGAAACCTAACCACTTAAAGGCTGCAAAATAAAACCAAATCACTTGTGGACTACTAAATGAAGCAAAATCAGTAGTGTAATACCAGCTAAAATTAAATCATTTAAGGAATACCAACTAGATCAAATCAAACACTACAAACTTGACAAAATCACTTGCGGAATACCGACTAAGATCAAATAACTTGACAATCTATCAATTAAACCAAATCACTCGTAGACTACCAACTAAACGAAATTTCAAAGAAGCTGCCATTTAAGACAAGCTCAATCGAGGACTACCAATTCACTTATGGACTATCAACTAAACGAAATTTCAAAGAAGCTGTCATTTAAGACAAGCTCAATCGAGGACTACCAATTCACTTATGGACTACCAACTAAACCAAATTACTTGAAGAATACCAACTAAAAATAAAACTATATCACTTGAGAACTACCAACTAAAACTAAATCACTTCAGGCCTACCAACTAAAACGAAATCATTTGAGGAGTACCAACTAAAACCAAATCACTTGATATCTAACAATTAAACCGAATCAGTTGTTGACTACCAACTCAAACCAAATCATCCGAGGAGTACTAATTAAGAACAAATCACTTGAAAGGTACCATCTAAAACCAAACCACTTGAGGACAGCCAACTGAAATCAGTTTATAATATTTTATATTATTAGGATTATATAGCAACGAATTTGTTACCTTTATTATATATATATATATATATATATATATATATATATATATATATATTAATTACATTTCCTTTTCTGTCATATTCAACGAAACATGATTAAAAGAAAGGTTGTTGCCCATTTGAGCAGCAATCTTTCTTTTAATCATGTTTCCTTGAATATGACAGAAAAGAAAAAATTAATTAATTCTTTTTTTATTTTTTAAAATATTCTTTTATTTTTACCGTTTCGTCGAAGCAACAGATTGCAAACCTTCACCATATTGTCCATTGCCTCAACAACTTTCGGCCATTTCTTTTTGTTTTGTTTTGGAGTGTGCTTAATTTCTTTTCATGTGTACATACATACATACATCCATCCATACATATATATATATATATATATATATATATATATAGTTTATGCAAACTTAGGTAATCCGTATGGGTAGAACCGAGGAGGATGATATCCGGAGAGCTCAATGTAAAATTCAGAGCAGATATGTTTGAATAAAAACAGACCACTTTAAGGTTCCGTGTAATAAATTATTTCACCATAAACCCTTTAACAGGGCTCTGGATCATCAGACTTTACTTCCAAAAATGAGATGAAAATTTTCATTTCATTTCAATTTTTGGAATTTAAAGTCTGATGATCCAGAGCCCTGTTAAAGGGGTTATGGTGAAATAATTTATTACATGGAACCTTAAAGTGGTCTGTTTTTATTCAAACAATATATATATATATATATATATATATATATATATATATATATAAACAGCACACACACACACACACACATATATATATATATATATATATATAAACAGCATACACAGACACACAAACACACATACACACACACACACACACACACACACATATATATATATATATATATATATATATATATATACGTGTGTGTGTAAATGTAAATTATTTGAACAAAATACTTAAATTGATGGAATTCTATAATAATCTCGCTATCAAATTCCCTACACACATATCGGCTCCAAATTGTCTACGTTAATTTAACTTTATTTTTTATCCATGTGTATTTAGTATTTATTTTACTAAATGACTTTTCCGACTTAAGGCGCTGTATCACTATCAGACAACAAATTATGACTAGATAATTTGATTTCATGGGGCACTTCTATCTTTTTTTCTCATGCATTCCGTCTATTCATTTACGATATTTATTTCATGTAAATGGCGTTTTGTTAAAATCTAACGTTTTCTAGGAATATGTCTTTTTTTTTTCTTTTTTAATGATATCACCCCAAGGAAGGCAATAAAGCAACTAAGAGACAACAGGTTACTGAGTGTGAAAGAATAAGATAAAAAAAATAGCGAAACATTATTAAGGAACGCCATCAATAAGAATAATCAAGAAGACAGTAGACGTTTCAATTTTTAAGATTAAGTTCGCTGGAAAGAAAAAACGCGGAAGAGAGTCCCACAAGCGAGAAGTTGGATCGAATAAACTTCTTGCCTTGAAATTATGGTTACATCTAGCCATTTCAACTGTAAAATGATGAGACATTGTCGCAAATCTAGTACTGCGCTAAAATAGATAGTCCAGCTATCAAAGAGGAAAATTCCTAAGAACAATTACCATGGAAGTATTCCTAGAAAAGGCAGAGGGAAGCTACATTACGACGGTGGGAAATCGATTGAAGCCGGGGTGCCACGTCAGGATCAATAATATTGCCTATTGTGATTTTGTAAAAAGACACATATTAATCTTTATTCTATGAAAGTCTTTTTTATTTATATGGCCGATATAGGAGGTTTTGCATTATATATATATATATATACACATATATATATATATATATATATATATATATATATATATATATATATAAGTGTGTGTGTGTCTGTATTTTGGCAGCAATCCTTATTTTATTCACATTTAACTTAATACGACAACGATGTGGTTTGATTTAGTTTTTTATACTTATTTCTCATGACTTCTTATACTTTTTTTCTTTTCAGATGATAAATTATATAAAACCTGTCAGTATGTTCTTTTTACACGAGCGCTTTCGGCTATACATTTAGCCATTTTCAAGAATGAATTGTTTTAACTGTTAAATAAGAAATAGTTTGTTGCATGTATGTATTTACATAATGTTTTAATTTTTTTTCAAAAAAAGGTCAAGATATTTTAAGTGCTGTTTTGTTTATTATTATTAATTATTTTAGCCTCTTTTCCATGTAGATGATGCTATTATATTTGTTTTGTCAACAAGGGTCCGGTAAGTCTCCATGAATATTTAAATGAAATCTAATTGAGCTATGGTCAGAAAGGTGTAGAGTGAGTCTGCGTGTCAAACATGTTGTAGTGTGACATATATAATTATTTACGAATTTTGATTGATCAGGAATGCAATTGCTTAATGGGCATTTAAACTCGTAAATAATATTTGGCATAATTTTGTTCTAGGAGGTGAATTATTATTTTGTAGAGGGTGTTCAAATATTCTATTACTCCGAGCACCTTCGGCTATGCTTTTAGCCCTTATCAAGGATGATTTCATTTTTGGTTTTTATTTGGGTGTAAGGTTGCGTGTATGTTTTTAGAGTTATAGGGATGTTTTATTTTCCGAACACAGCACATTGGGGCCGTGTTCGTATTAAGACTGATTATATAAAAGGGTGTTTCATTAAGTCGGCTCAAAGTCAGCAGTAAATAATTCAATGTTATTGTAAATTTGTTTATTTGTCTATTTGGATCATGTAATTTGAGTCATGGCAATTATGTGTGAAAAATAATATCGCCAAAATGTCTGCCGAAAAAGAAAAAAAAAACCTTAAAATTAATTCACATTAAAATCAGTCCAAGTTATTCGAACGCCCTTTATAATATATATATATATATATATATATATATATATATATATATATATATATATATATTCAAAGATGCATATTTATTCAGCATATTTTCATTCAAGCATGTTTTGGGGGATAATCTAGACATATTATGTCTATTTTTACTTAAATCCCCTTAAATTCACTGATCAATATCTTAGTGCTGTTACAAAACTGATTAAGAAAGACGCCGTAGTTCTCTTCATTTATTTTATTTTCCCAAGTACTTTTAATATCATGCCTGAAGATGATCTTGAATGAGAGTGAAAGTACCCATAGAAGTGTTGATATGTCGCTAAACAAAATCAACCAACCAACACTACATATTTAAAGCAAAATATTAGGTTGTTGCAAAAATATTGTCGTTTTCTCACATAGTAACATATGTGAGAAAACGACATTGTTTTTGCAACAACCTAATAACAAACAATATATTTTATCTGTAGTTGAAGGCATACAATTGCGCTCAAAATATATTTAGTTGAAGCCATAAAATTGTGTTCAAAATATTTACATTTTGTCATTAAATAACCCATAGAGGTGTTGATATGCCGCTTAATAAAATCAATCAAAGAACAATATATATTTAATGCAAAAAGACCAAAAATACATTTTATCTGTAGTTGAAGACATAAAATTGCGTGTAAAATGTATTTAGTTGAATCCATAAATTTGTGATGAAAAGTTTACATTTTGGCATTAAATAACCCATACAGATGTTGATATGCCTCTAAACAAAATCAGCCAACCACAGCAATCAGCAGATATATCTGAGAATTACTCATTTTTGCATTGTTTAAAATGAAATGAGAGAATCATTCCGATTGGTGGAAATTGAGAATATCCAGGGGAGATAACTCGTGTGAGATAAAATCACAAACTTTGTTCAGTAGCGAGTTGCATACGTAAACAAATTTCTCTCCGATGAGGCTCCGAGATTTTGTTGGTGAAATGAAAATAAGCTTCCCGGCAAAGTAGCCGAAGTGGTCGTCGGCCAAAAAAGACATTTCAAATTGAGAACATAAGAATCTACTTAGGAAGAAGTGGACATTGATGTTCGAAAGTAACTCTTGCACGTGCGCAAAGACGCACACACAGAGACAGATGTACAGATACAGGAAGCACACGCCGCTACACACACATGTACATATTCAAATGCATAAATATTACGATGAAATGTATGATCTGGATTGATGTGTAAGCAGTAAATGCCAAGGATATATATATATATATATATATATATAGAGAGAGAGAGAGAGAGAGAAAGAGAGAGAGAGATATGATTAACCTGTGATAGACAGATAGATAGATAGATAGATAGATAGATAGATAGATATGAATAGACAAAGATAGATGAATAGATTAAACTGAAATAGATATATAGCTAGACAAGTAGATATGAATATAATAAGCGAACTAGAAAGATGAATAGATGGACTGTGATAGATAGATAGATAGATAGATAGATAGATATGAACAGACTGAGATAGATAGATAGATAGATAGATAGATAGATAGATAGATAGATATGAACAGACTGAGATAGATAGATAGATAGATATGAGCAGACTGAGATATATATGAAGATAGATAGATATATAGATAGATAGATATGAACAGACATAGATAGATAGATAGAGAGATAGATAGATCTGAATAGACTGAGATAGATAGATAGATAGATAGATAGATAGATAGATAGATAGATCTGAATAGACTGAGATAGATAGATAGATAGATAGAGAGATAGATAGATAGATCTGAATAGACTGTGATAGATAGATAGATAGATAGATAGATAGATAGATAGATAGATAGATATGAACAGACTGAGATAGAGATAGATGGATAGATAGATAGATAGATAGACAGAGAGACAGATAGATATGAATAGACTGTGATATATAGATAGATAGATAGATAGATAGATAGATATGAGCAGACTGAGATATATATGAAGATAGATAGATAGATAGATAGATAGATAGATAGATAGATAGATATGAACAGACTGAGATAGATAAATATATAGATAGATATGAACCGACTGAGAAGATAGATAGATAGATAGATAGATAATGAGATAATAGATAATAGATATGAGCAGACAGATATATTTGAAGATAGATAGATGGATAGATAGATAGATAGATAGATAGATAGAAGCAGACTGAGATATATATGAAGATAGATAGATAGATAGATATGAACAGAGATAGATAGATAGATAGATATGAGCAGACTGAGATATATATGAAGATAGATAGATAGATAGATAGATAGATAGAAAGATAGATAGATATGAACAGACTGAGATAGATAGATAGATAGATAGATAGATAGATAGATAGATAGATAGATAGATATGAGCACAACTGGTCACGTGACCGGGATAGCACGACGGACCCGGCCAGGCAGACGTCACATATGGCGCAGCGACATCCGGGGGGGGGGTCACAATTATGTGATTAATTTTCTCTTCGAGTGTCATATGCTATCCATTTTAATTGTTGCTGCTGTTGGTAGTTTTCAAGTCATGTAGCTTCTGTTATTTGGTACAGTTCTTTGTGATTGTGTTGGGCCCGCTCACAAAGTTAGGAGAAGGATGATTTTCACCAAGATCCACAGGCATAGCTCGGTCAAAGCCGTTTTTAACCATTTACTACATCACTTGTTACCCGTTGGCTTAACCTTATTGCGTTTACTCTTTCCATTTAGTTTAATGACGAGTTTGTGAAAGTAGAGATATTTTAAAAATATATTTATTTGCAGTTATTGAAGTTGATTTCAACATTAAAAAAATTGTCAGTTTCAAGAAAGTTGAATAAGAGTTTGGAATATCAAAATTCGTAATGTTGTGATTCGATCTAAAAACACAAAATATTGTTGCGAGGCTGCGCGTAATTCCGCCGTTTAGAATAATCAAACGATTTTCATTGAAAGAATAAAATTCACTAGAAAAGACAATATAGTTTCATCAAATGAACATTAATTTAATGTAACGACAAGAATGCAAGCAATTGGTCATTGATTGGGAAGTAATGTCTGAGTTTAGCTTAATAAAATTCGAAATAAAAAGTTATGTTTTTGTAAGTATGTGGGAAACAGTGAAATTTGTTATATGTGTATTTGTGTGAAAAAGTCAACACGTGTGTGTGTGTGGTTCATAGTAAAGAGGATACAAGAGATAGAATTTGTTTTTTTACTGTGGACGGTATTGTCGTAGTCTGAAGCGGTCTCTTTGAAGTTTGTCAGCTCAGTCGCTTTTAGCATGAGGTCCTGAAGTTCGCAAGCGATATTGGCGTGGACCTTGATGACAGCTGTGTGTATCCTGATTGGGGTCGGATTTCGTGTGTTTTATAAACTTTCTCCATCCTCCACGATAATAAATTTACATCATTCTTTTCCCCACTCTCTATATATGACATATTTATATCTTTCTTTTCCCCACTCTCTATATATGACTTCTGGCAAACACACAAGATACAACGTCCACAGTGTTTTATATAGTAATAAGAACTTAGAAAGTTTTGTATATAGCTGACAGTTTCTGAAGGCGCTTGGATCCGTGCATATGAAAGCCTCAATATAAGAATAAAGCTGATAAATAAAACTGGAAATTAAATATATCTCAGCCTAAAAGTGCTGCTAATTAACCCATAGATTGGGAAAGGTATGACACTAGTTCTACGTCCCCATCTATGTGTTAATTAGTAACACTTGTATCACAAAGCCATTATTATTTACTAACCCCACCTAAATTTTCTTGTAATCTAAAAAATATTTCATGTCTTTTAAAAACCTGCTGATAAATCGTAGAAAACCAATGAACCATTAAAAAAAATATAAAGTAATGCAAAAATTTAAAAAAATCAAGTTTATTTTTCAAATGACAAATTTTCCTGACTTTCGGCCATATCATGTTGAGACACCGGTTCCTGTACGATCACTGGTCGAAGCCTGGATGGTTAACCGCTAAGAAATATCAGGGCTTATGAACTTAGATGTAGAAATGGTGTAATGGATAATGGCTCACAAGTGCTAATCAGAGAGCCGAGTTCCAATTCCAGTTGGGTTCGTTGTATAAAACTTAGGCGTACACTATTAAGAAAGATATGAATGCACCACTTAACCCTCCAGCTACGGGTTAATTAGTAAGACATCTATCACTAAGTCATTAGTATCTTATCTTTTGAAATGTCACAAATTTTGTACATGTTTCTAAAACGTTTCTTGTATTCTAGATTACGCCCATATCACGTTGAAACACCGGTTCACGTAAGGTCGAGACTGGTCAGTACCTAGATATTTAACCGCTTGGGAATTATATGCGCTTTATGCTTAGATTTAAGGGAAAGTTGAGTTCTAATTCCAGTTGGAATCATTAGATTCACTTACGAACAAATACTTTTAGGAAAAGGTATCAATCCACCTGTTCTACCCCATATCTATGGATTAATTAGTAGGAAGTGTTTCGCTAAAATTATTAGGATCTTTCCAATAAATAAAATTGTCTATAAAAATCTTAAGATTTCTGCATTCACTAATCCATAGAGTTTGAAATGCCGCTAAACAAAAAAGGAACAAAACGTCCTTCATGGAGATCTTACTGCAACGAACTCTATGGAATCTCCTTTGATTCGAAGTTTAAACACATATCTTTCTTTTAAGATAAATAAGATATGATTCACCGATTTCTGGTGAGGAAAAAAAAGTAAAAATGCGAAGACGAAACTATTCCATTTATAGAATTATATCCGTGGCTCTGTAAACGCGAAATCTAGAAAAGATATTAATTATACATGACAGATATACGCTGCGTTTGTAAGTACAAGAAATTGTCTCCCTAAAACGGATGTGCCACGTCACGTAGGAAGAGTAAATTAATTACAGGCGGACCCCTGTGAGCGAAACGTGGTGATAGGCGTGGATTTAACCGACAGTGACAAGCCTCCAAGAATAAATCCGATTGTCTGGAACGTTCTCAATTGGTTTTCCGTCTAAGCTGACCCTTCCCACCTAACTAAAGGTAATGGATTTATGACTAAACTACTCAAGCGCGTTCACACACACACAGAGACACACACACACACATGTACTTATATATAGAGATATAATTATATTTTTAAAATTTTAATATATATATATAAATCACTCTCCCTTTCTTTCTGCCTATTTCTGTCTCTCTCTACATATATATATATATATATATATATAATTATTTAAAAAAACAATATGATTCCATCGCTACATAGGAATTTCCATGTTTCAAAAACAGAAGCTAAAACATCCAATTCAATTATGGAAATTAAATTAAATTAAATTACCTACTTGTGTTTCATCCTCAAGCGAATTTTGGAATAATTAATTTTGAAATTTACGGATATTTACAATACACATGCTAATAAAGCTCCGTAAATTTTAGTTAAAATAGAAATTTATATATATATATATATATATATATATATATATATATATATATATATATATATATATGTATTTATATATATTGACCAATATATATATATATATATATATATATATATATATATATATATATATATCGACCACTAATATTATCTATCTATCTATCTATCTATCTATCTCTATCTCTATAGGTTTTAGATTCAACATCACCACTTGATAAGACACCGGAGGTGTTGAAACAAAATGGCCTATTTTTGTAGTGATTCTATAACATATTTATGTTATAATTTTTAAATGAATAAATCTGCTCTACTCTGTATTGAGCACTCTTTTAAGAATAGTAATTGTTGGTTATTGGAATTTATTCCGTATACACCAATCATATACTTGGGTATATATATATATATATATATATATATATATATATATATATATATATATATATATGTATATATCAGACAAAAGATTTCGTGTGACGCGGTTTGTCCTTTATGATTTGTGTTCAAAACTGTAGACAGAACCTCAATTATCTTATATTCACGGTTAAACAAAACGTTCAGAATATATTGGCAAACACAATGAATTTACTCGATTACCTGTTATAACTGTCACGAAAAGTACAAAGGAGAAACGTCAAGGAATCTAAATAAATATAAAAGAGACATTTTACGAAATACATCAAATGCCTTGATTGCCTACTAACCACAATTTTGATATAAAAATGCTACGCTCTTCAAAGGAAAAAAATACGTCCAATTTATATTACTCAGACTGCTATCCTCATTTTAAATGCCATATTTACAAGATTTCGGCCGTTGTACGCCCCGGCCTTCTTCAGGGAATTGGAACTTCGAACCGAAATATTTATTTCGTCGACCGATGTAGATTGCCATGCACATTCCGGATGCCACAGCTATTTCCCTTTAATTCAGCTCCCCATGTGGATAACAGTCGGAATAATTTAAATAATGCAAGTAATCATAATACCTCATCTCAGAGATATAGAGGCTGAAACGTTGTGAATATCGCAATGAAGTTGAGAGTAATAGTCCGAATATTACAAATAATGGAAGTAATCATAATATCTCATCTAATAGATAGGGAGGTCGAAACGTTTTGAATATAGCAATGAATATGAGGATAACAATCCGAATAATGTTAATAATGCAAGTAATCATAATACCTCATCTCAGCGATATAGAGGCCAAAATGTTGTGAATATGGCATTGAAGAAGAGGATAACAGTACGAATAATGTAAATAAAGCAAGTAATCCTAATACCTCATCTCAGAGATATAGAGGCCGAAACGTTGTGAATATGGCAGTGAAGATGAAGATAACAGTCCGAATAATGTTAATAATGCAAGTAATCGTAATACCTCATCTCAGAGATATAGAGGCTGAAACGTTGTGAATATCGCAATGAAGTTGAGAGTAATAGTCCGAATATTACAAATAATGGAAGTAATCATAATATCTCATCTAATAGATAGGGAGGTCGAAACGTTTTGAATATAGCAATGAATATGAGGATAACAATCCGAATAATGTTAATAATGCAAGTAATCATAATACCTCATCTCAGCGATATAGAGGCCAAAATGTTGTGAATATGGCATTGAAGAAGAGGATAACAGTACGAATAATGTAAATAAAGCAAGTAATCCTAATACCTCATCTCAGAGATATAGAGGCCGAAACGTTGTGAATATGGCAGTGAAGATGAAGATAACAGTCCGAATAATGTTAATAATGCAAGTAATCGTAATACCTCATCTCAGAGATATAGAGGCTGAAACGTTGTGAATATCGCAATGAAGTTGAGAGTAATAGTCCGAATATTACAAATAATGGAAGTAATCATAATATCTCATCTAATAGATAGGGAGGTCGAAACGTTTTGAATATAGCAATGAATATGAGGATAACAATCCGAATAATGTTAATAATGCAAGTAATCATAATACCTCATCTCAGCGATATAGAGGCCAAAATGTTGTGAATATGGCATTGAAGAAGAGGATAACAGTACGAATAATGTAAATAAAGCAAGTAATCCTAATACCTCATCTCAGAGATATAGAGGCCGAAACGTTGTGAATATGGCAGTGAAGATGAAGATAACAGTCCGAATAATGTTAATAATGCAAGTAATCGTAATACTTCATCTCAGAGATATAGAGGCCGAAACGTTGTGAATATTGCATTGAAAATGAGGATAACAGTTCGATTAATGTAAATAATGCTAATAATCAAAATATTCATCTCAGAGATATAGAGGCCGAATTTTTTTGAATATGGCAATGGAGATGAGGATAATAATCCGAATGATGTTAATGCAAGTAATCTTAATACTTTATCTCAGAGATATAGACAGTTATGTCGAAAATATTTAGTGTCATGATTGCATGGTCATCCACAGAAAATCTGCGACCTTGCTCTTGCAATATTTCACCATTTCTGGCAGATTTTCGATTAGCACAGTGAGAAATATCTAATAACAAAAAAAATACATCCCATAAGTTCTGTCCGACTTTTGAATAAAGAAAACAAGTGACCAAATGTTTGGTTTTGATTCGAAGAACTCACAAATGTCAGTTTTAACTTCTTCCTGTGTTACAAAAGCTGTTTCTTCCAAATGATTCTGTAAGCTACGAAACAAATGGTAGTCTGAAGGAGCAAGATCGGGAGAATAAGGTGGATGAGGAATTTTCTCCCAACCAACGTCTTCGATCTTTTGTGACCTGATTCTTGCTGTGTTGGGTCGCTCATTGTCCTTATGAAACATCACCTCTTTTCGATTCACTAGAGCAGGTCTTATTTTCTTCAAAGCTTGGTTCAAACGCTCTAATTGCTGACAGTATATTTGAGCATTAATTGTTGCATTAGGTGGGAAGAATTCAGAGTGGATTATTCCTTGGCGATCCCACCAGATTGAAAGAAGAACCTTTTGCCCATGTAGTTCCCTTCTCGACTGTGGCTGGGGTCCTTCCCCTTTTACAAGCCACTGTCTACGACACTTAACATTTCGATAAAAGATCCATTTATCGTCGCCAGTCAAAGTCTATCCAAAAAAGGTGAAACAAGTTGGCAAGAATGAAGAGAAGAGCAGATGTCAACTCGGGATTTGAGGTTGTTTTCAGACAATTCATGAGGCACCCATTTTCCAAGTTTAGGAACTTTTCCTAGTTGTTGAAGATGACGATGAATAGTTGTATGGTTTGAACTGAGAACCACTGCCAATTCCTCACCTGATAAAGCAAGATTTTCTTCAAAGGCTGCTTCAAGAAGCTTTTCATCAAACTCAACTGGACGTCCGGGTCGATCTTCATCTTCAAGGGTGAAATCTCCAGCTCTGAATTTTGAAAACCATCTTCTGCAAGTTCTTTCATTCAAACATTACTCTCCATAAACTGAGTGAATGTTTCTAGCCGCTTCGGCTGCTGAGTTTCTTTTCTTAAACTAATAAAGCATTATGTGCCTCAAATGATTCTTGGGTACTTCCATGCTAGCAGGTATTTAATCAAACAAAATTTTATTTTATTGTTCTCTGAAATAAAATTTGATCAGCATCTAAACATAAAAATAATTTTCAGCTCCATTAGACATTATAAAATACTCTTTAAATTTCGAACAGAACTTATGGGATGATATATATATATATATATATATATATATATATATATATATATATATATATATATAGAGAGAGAGAGAGAGAGAGAGAGAGAGAGAGAGAGAGAGATAGATAGATAGATAGATAGATAGAGAGATCCCAACCCCCAAAAGTATAAATTACAATTCCCAGCATTCCTGATCGGTAATGATGCGCAGTCGCAGTAACGTAATAAATTCACCCGACAAAAGAACGAACCACAACAGACGAAACCTTTTTACACTTTTTCATACTTTTTCTTCCAAAGTTCTTGATATGTAAAAAATTTATTCTCTAGTCCAAATATCTCTTTATTCGGCCTATTTTTTTTTCGATCATTTAACACGAAGCAAATGACAAGTGTTACTGGGAGTAAATCTGAGAGTAAAGACTGATTAAAGGCATGATTGAGAAAGATAGAAAATGGCGATTGACGTTGCATTTAAATTTTTTAAGATTGTAGTTGTGAGGAAAGCAAAGAAACAAGTGGGATGTACCTTAAAAGAAAGTGTTGGAGTATAAGTGGCGTTTACATTTAACGGTAAAAGGGTCGGACCTATATGCCAATCGAGTGGCAAGCTTAAATCAATGTAGACGGGACACCAGGGAAAAAGCTCGTCAGAGCTGTTGCCATGAAAATATTTGTAGAAAAGACAAAGGGAAGCCACACCTCGACTGTGAAAAAGTGACTGAATTCGAGATGCGAGGTCAGAATTGATTACATCGATTGGTTGTTGACATGCTGTAAAGCAAAATAAATCAAACAAAAACAAACCTGATTGGGTATAGAGCTAACAGCAACAGAAAACTTTCGATAAAAACAATAAAGATGAGGAATCTAGCTCAAATAATAGGAGTATTTTTGTTTCTTTCTTCGCTTAAAACGAAAGAGGATTTCGAAAAATTATTTCTCCTGTCTACAAAATTGTCTGTCCTTTATAGCTCTTAATAAATTTTGATCGATTGCGATCTCTCCTAATCCCTGTTCTGCCATCCATATGCACATATACTCTCTAGGCAATTTATGCGTTATTTTCAAATGCTCCTCTTGCCTTCAATCTGACATATGAGTATTAAATTTTCCATGCCCTCTTTCCTCATTATGTGCCAGCGTTATACACAATTTTAGACATTAAACAATTAAGATCGTTACAAAAACTCAAGGATAATTTGTAAATACCAAGAGATGTTATTATAATTTCGTATTTTTTTTTTACTGAATTTGATTTGGAGAAAAGATATCCCTTTAATACTTAAAAACCTGGATAAAGAATTCATATCTTAATCTCGTCGTGTCTCTCTAATTCCAGATATATAAGAAAGTTAAATTGTGTATATATATATATATATATATATATATATATATATATATATATATATATATATGTGTGTGTGTGTGTGTGTGTGTGTGTGTGTATAAAAGGCAGGATGTGTGTGTTTGTGTAACGAATGCACGGCTGTAATTTTCGACGGATTTGCACCAAAATTTACATGCACATGCTCCAAGTTAGCGGGAAGACCAAGACCGACTTTGCAATTCCCAAATCCCACCGATAGTGGAAATAATCGATTTTTCATGCTTTTACGGCAGTTTTCCTGTAGTTTGCGGCCATTTTCTACTGGCCACAGTGAGAGCCAACAGCTGACTGACACGAATGTTAATTAGCATGCTAGCTTGCAAAAAAAAAATCGATAGCTGCATTCGTCACAAGTGGGAAAAATTTAAATCTGCATGGCACTTTACTCCAATTGGCTCATTCGCTTGCTTAAACTCAACGTTGATTCTGATTCCGCAGAACTGGGTTAGGTGTGAAAAGTATTTGTTGTTAATATTCTTTTTCATTCGGTTTTCCTAGTTACGAGTCCTTATTTAAAGCTGATCGTTTTCTGTTCATTTTGTTTAGTTCTTTTTTTGTAACAGATTTAATGTTTAGTATAGAAAAATTCGCAGTGTGAGATAGGCAAGAAGTAAGGTATGTAGCAACATCAGCACGGCAAAGGGCACTCCTTTTAAGGCAATGAAGGGCAAAAATATTTTGAGTCAAGTGATAGCGATTGCTGTATGAGTCGTACGATTTCTGAATCAAGCACGCGCAACGCCGGGCCATGATGCTAGTATATATATATATATATATATATATATATATATATATATATATGCATTTCACCCCAAGCAAGCAGGAGGGACACTAGTACGCGGTGAATGGGTGGTAGGTTTACAGAGAATTAAAGTTAGAGAAAACACTGGTTATAGAGGAGCTTGAGGAAAGGATAAAAGATGAACAGGATTCAATTCAATAGATGATGACGATTGACGCTGCATTTAAACTTTTGAAGAGTGTAATTATCAGAGAAGCCTGTAAAGCGAAGGAAGTTCCACAGGCGAGAAGTGAGAGAAAAGAAACTGTTCGTGTAGAAGTGGCGGCTACAGTTAACTATCTCAAAAGTAAAATAGTGGGACCTAGAAGCCAATCTAGTAGCGCGCTTCAATTCATGCAGTCGGGACACCAGGGTATAAAACCTCGTCAGATCAGTTGCCGTAAAAAGACAGGGAGAAGCCACGCCCCGTCGGTGAGAAATTGACTGAATTTGAGATGAACTAGTATAATGCAGATCCTTCTTTCGATCTTGCCAAGAACATCGATATTAATAGCAGGAACACCAGACCTGATATGGCAGCAATGCAAGGAAAAATGGTAGTTTTGTAAATGTGTACGATGGACGCAAACGAAAAAAAAAAGTGATTCAACTCTCCTTGCAGTAGATGCAGCTGTCAGATGAAAACATAAGGCCAAGAAACCGCATTGTGTTGCTTTCCAGGAGTTTGATGGCAGAAATGTTTCTCTATGATGGTTAGATGAAAGCAATTTTGTTTTCAAAAGATTTAATACCATTTACTGTTTGAGTTCCCATATATCTAAACATATATCTATATATCTAAACTATCTTCTATATGTGGAACTAGACAGACGTGACGAAAATGAAAGATAAATTGTTCGTCCGGTTTTACAATTTATGGTTGATAACTCAATCAGAGTTATGACGTGAATGCTGCTGGCAACGTATAAACTGACAATAATATAAATTAGATTATTTAAATTAATGTGATATATTTCTTCAAATAAAATTCAGTAAAAAAAAAAAGCTACAAAGTTATCATAAAAAAAACTATTTTTATTTTGTAAATCCACTTTGATCATTTCTACCAACATTAATTCTTTGATGTACAAACTTCACACTTTATCAGTCCTCCTATATGGCATTGAATGCCGGACAATCTCTTCACGGATGAAGAAGAGACTTGAAGCAAGAGAAACAAAGAAAAGAGTAATGAACTGTTATGTAATATCAGTCCTCCTATATGGCAGTGAATGCTGGACAATCTCCTCACAGATGAAGAAGAGACTTGAAGCAAGAGAAACAAAGAAAAGAGTAATGAACTGTTATGTAATATCAGTCCTCCTATATGGCAGTGAATGCTGGACAATCTCCTCACAGATGAAGAAGAGACTTGAAGCAAGAGAAACAAAGAAAAGAGTAATGAACTGTTATGTAATATCAGTCCTCCTATATGGCAGTGAATGCTGGACAATCTCCTCACAGATGAAGAAGAGACTTGAAGCAAGAGAAACAAAGAAAAGAGTATTGAACTGTTATGTAATATCAGTCCTCCTATATGGCAGTGAATGTTGGACAATCTATTCACAGATGAAGAAGAGACTTGAAGCAAGAGAAACAAAGAAAAGAGTATTGAGCTGATATGTAATATCAGTCCTCCTATATGGCAATGAATGTTGGACACTCTCCTCACAGATGAAGAAGAGCCTTGGAGCAAGAGAAACAAAGAAAAGAGTACTGAACTGCTATGTAATATCATTCCTTCTATATAGCTGTGAATGCCGGACAATGTCCTCACAGATGAAGAGCCTTGAAGCAAGAGAAACAAAGAAAACAGTACTGAACTGTTATGTAATATCAGTCCTCCTATATAGCTGTGAATGCCGGACAAACTCTTCACGGATGAAAAAGAGACTTGAAGCAAGAAACAAAGAAAAGAGTACTGAACTATTACGTAATATCTGTCGTCCTATATGTGCAGTGAATGCTGAACTTGATGCAAAAGAAATGTGGCTCTACAGAAGGATTATGAGAATATCATAATGGACATATATGTAACGGCAATGCTTTAAAGAGAATGCAAATAAAAATACATTTACAATTAAGATAATAACGAGACAGTTGGTATTTATAAGAAAAATTATGAGGAAAGAGAGCTTAGAAAATTTGATACTCAGATGATAGATTACGCTAAAGTGGGGAGGCTAAAGAAAATAGGCTGACTAGAGAGAATACGTTTAAGAATGGCAGAACATAGATAAGGAAAGATATGAAACGGAAATAATGTATGAAGCGCTAAAAAGGACAAAAGAACAATTTCATTAGAGACGTTGTTTGGATTTAGAGGAAGAGGGAAATAAAGGAAGAAAGAATTAAAGAAAGAAAAAAAGAAAGAAAGAAAGAAAGAAAGAAAGAAAGAACGAAAGAAAGAAAGAATGAAAGAATAAACAAGGTTGCAATCACAAAAGAAAGAAAGAAAGAAAGAAAGAAAGAAAGAAAAAAGAACAAAATAAAGAAAGAAAGAATAGACACGGATGCAATCATGAAAGAAAGTAAGAAAGAAAGAACGAAAGAAAGAAGGAAAGAAGGAACAAAAGAAAGAAAGAATAAACAAGGCTGCAATCACAAAAAAAAGAAAGAAAGAAAGAAAGAACGAACGAAAGAAAGAAAGCGGGAAAGAAAGAAACAAACAAAAATGAACAAAATAAATAAAGAAAGAAAGAAAGAAAGAAAGAAAGAAAGAAAGAACGAAAGAAAGAAACAAAGAAAAATTAACAAAATAAAGAAAGAAAGAAAGAATAGACACGGATGCAATCATGAAAGAAAGTAAGAAAGAAAGAACGAAAGAAAGAAAGAAGGAAAGAAGGAACAAAAGAAAGAAAGAATAAACAAGGCTGCAATCACAAAAGAAAGAAAGAAAGAAAGAAAGAAAGCAGGAAAGAAAGAAAGAAAGAAAGAAAAATAAACAAAATAAAGAAAGAAACAAAGAACGAAAGAAAGAAAGAAAGAAAGAAAAATGAACAAAATAAAGAAAGAAAGAAAGAAAGAAAGAAAGAATAGACAGGGATGCAATCATGAAAGAAAGTAAGAAAGAAAGAACGAAAGAAAGAAAGAAGGAAAGAAGGAACAAAAGAAAGAAAGAAAGAAAGAAAGAATAAACAAGGCTGCAATCACAAAAGAAAGAAAGAAAGAAAGAAAGAAAAGATGCTATCAGGAAGGAACAAAGAAAGAATGGAAAAAGAAAGAAAGAAAGAAAGAATAAACAAGGATACATTTACGAAAGAAAAAAGAAAGAAAAAGAGAAAGAAAGGAAGAAAGAAGAAACAAAAGAAAGAAACAAACAAACAAACAAACATACACGGAAGATAGGTACTAAGAAAGAAAGAAAGAAAGAAAGAAACACTAAAAAAACGTTGCAATCATGAAAGAAAGAAAGAAGCAAAAACAAAGATGCAATCCCGAAGAAAGAAGGAAAGAACGAAAGAGAGAAAGAAAGAAGGAAGGAAAGAAAGAAAGAAAGAAAGAAAGGAAAAAGAAATAAATAAAGAATAAACACGGATGCAATCACGAAAGAAAGAACGAAAAAAACTTTCTTCTTCTTCTTCTTCTTCTTCTTCTTCCGCTAGATATTCCACTTTTTTTCATTATCTCTTTTTTGTCTTCTTGTTGTTGTTGTTGTTGTGTTTCTTCTTCTTCTTCGCCGTCCTCATCATCATCTTCTGCAGTTGCTGCTGCTCTTCTTTCTCGCATATTATCCCCAAAGCCTGAGTGTATAGACACACAATCACCTCAGACCTTCGACTGTAACGATTCCGGCTCAAGCCATGTCATAACCAAGACGCACTGACCGGAAAAACAAGGCATCACTGCAGGCAAAAACACCGCATCAAACATGGAACGCAGGTAATTGCAATTTGAAACTTAACGGGGAAAAAACAAAACGAAATCCTGCCAATAAGAACCACGGCTTTTGTATCCCGTCGATAGGCATCTCACTCTCTACCTATCTATCGATATCAATCGATTCATGTCTATCTCAATCTATTCATATCGACCACAGTTCAATTCATATCTAGAATCGGCCAGCATTGTGATGGCCACAAAGGCAATGTCCAACTTTTTTTACTTTGGACTATTAGCATACTTTGTAAGCGAGCCATAATTTATCGGCTATTTAGTGCTAGGAAGAATAAGTTTCCTGTTCACCAAGTACTGATATTGGTATCTTTTTTTATGTGCTGTGTCCTTTCATGACGTAGGCGATCATGGCTCTCCAATTTTCCCTATCCCTTGTAGCTCTCAATAAGTTTCGTCCCTCTTGCAACACATTCTGTCATCCACCCTGCTCAAACCCGCCAAATATGTCATATGTTGCTTTCTCTTGCCTCATTTCCTCTATTCAACCGGTGAGTATCAGATTCTCCAGGCCTTCCTCTCTCATTGTGTGAATATTAGCATTAGTGTAGCCATTGATACACTAACACTGAATGTGATTATGGAAAGACGAGATTCACGCCCGTAATAAATAAAATATTTAATAAGAAAAATATAACTACATCCACGTTAAAATAATTAAAATATGTCCCAAAACAAATGATTATTCACACAGTTCAAATAACGAGAATGTTTGACAGAAGAAACGAACAAAGAAACAGACATACCAGCCTTATGTACGTTGACTGTCCTTAGCAGGATGAAACAAAATGTCTTTTCATTCTACATTCGGCTGTCTACGTTGCGTCCATTTTCCACGTGTTTGGACGTTCCAGTGCATAAGACATATTAACAGTTCCAAAAAGAGAAGAATTCTCCTCTCTAAAGGGGCTGAACTCCCATATAGAAATAAAATACCGCTGCAGAAACTTGAGTTTGAACATAGATTGCCAATGAGCAAACACGGGCGATCCGCTTATTGAATGAAGTGGATCACGTGACCATAGAGGAAACGCACAAATAGAAAGTATCTTGACGACTAACGATCGCAATTTTTAGCCTATGCCCTATTACTATACGGATCTACATTTCTATTCTATCCTCTATTAATATTCGGATCGGTATTTCTATTCTATCCTCTATTACTATTCGGATCTCCATTTCTATTCTATCCTCTATTACTATTCAGATCTCCATTTCTATTCTAGCCTCTGTTATTATTCGGATCTCCATTTCTATTCTATCCTCTATTACTATTCAGATCTACATTTCTATTCTATCTTCTATTACTATTAGGATCTCCATTTCTAGTCTATCCTCTATTACTATTCGGATCTCCATTACTATTCTATCCTCTATTACTGTTCGAATCTCAATTTCTATTCCATCCTCTATTACTATTCGGATCTCGATTTCTCTTCTATCCTCTATTACAATTCGGATCTCAATTTATATTCTATCCTCTATTACTATTCGGATCTCAATTTATATTCTATCCTCTATTAATATTCGGATCTCAATTTCTATTCTATCCTCTGTTACTATTTGGTTCTCCATTTCTATTCTATCCTCTATTACTATTTGGATCTCCATTTCTATTCTATCCTCTATTACTATCCGGATCCTCATTTCCATTCTATCCTCTATTACTATTCGGATCGCTATTTCTATTCTATCCTCTATTACTATTCGGATCTCAATTACTATTCTATCCTCTATTACTATTCGGATCGTCATTTCTATTCTATCCCTTATTTTTTTTTATTCCGATCACTACTTCTGTTCCATTCTCCATTTCTATTCGAATCACCATTTCTATTCTATCTTCTATTACTATACGGGCGGATGTTCTCTACTCTATTCACTATACTATTGCTCAATTCGGATCACTATACTGATTACTATTCGAGCCAGTATTATCCAGCAAGTACTATTAATGCGAGTGCTTAATCATAGGCTTCTGATATCAGCATTGTTCAAAGCCGTACTATAGTTGTATCTACAATTACATGGTCTCTACTTCAACGAGCATTACGAAAGTGACATCTAGTATTCATTGGCATCACAAATGATAGATTCATACATTTTCCAAGGCATTATGATTCGGTGGTTATTATTTGAGCGAGTATTATCGAGCAGGTACTATTAGTGCGAGTGTTGCTCGAAGGCGTCTGATTCCAGCATTGTTCAACGGCGTACTATAGTCGTATCTGCGATTGCAATGTCTCTACTAAATCGAGTGACAATGAGTATTTGTCGACATCACAGATTTGGCAGCGAGTGTTCTTTGACATCACAAAACATGCGTGGAACCCAAGGGAAAAGAACTATTGTCTCCTTACAGGACGATAAACGAATTTCGCTAAAATTCGTAAAACCAACTTAACCACAATAGAAATGAAATTCAAATAAAAATGTAAGAAGTGGAACGAATGATAAAAACAGCAGGACTAATTTTTTCAGCGAGGATTTTTAAAACCCTAAAGAAATCCGAAAATTATAAATTTTTTCTAGACTTCTCGGAGACAATTGGGTAATAAACAAAATTATTTTTTAATTGTCTTCTCCTTTTGTTCTTTTGATTTATTTAAAAAAAACACCACCAGGTCTTTCATTAAATTAAAATGCACCGCGTACAATTGCGCACAGTCATATATATGTAACCCCAACTAAGTTATCAGGAAAGTATAGCTTGGAACTCGTATTCGAGGATATCTGTCTATAAGGGTGGCTAGCCAATCCTTAATGCAGACGCTTGCTCAGTCACATTTGTGTTTGTTCAACACCCATATAGGCCACCAGTGGTTTATATTCAATTAGCTGAAAAAAGAAAGAAAGAAAAAAGAGAAAGAATGAAAGAACAATTAGCTGAAAAGAAAGAAAGAAAGAAAGAAAAAGAAAGAAAGAAAGAAAGAAAGAAAGAGAAAGAAAGAACGATAGAAAGAAAGAAAGCGAAAGAAAGAAAGAACAATTATCTGAAAAGAAAGAAAGATATACAATTAGCCGAAAAGAAAAGAAATAAATAAAGAAAAACAAATAGCTGAAAAGAAAGAAAGAAAAAAGAGAATGTATGAAAGAACAATTAGCTAAAAAAAAAAGAAAGAATGAAAGAAAAACAATTTGCTGAAAATAAAGAAAAAAAAAAGAGAAAGAAAGAACAATTAGCTGAAAAAAGAAAGAAAGAAAGAAAGAAAGAGAAGGAAAGAAAGAACAAAGGCGGAAAAGAAATAAATAAAGAAAGAAAGAAAGAAAGAGGTAAAAATAAAGAAAGAAAAAGAAATAAAAAAAGAAAGAAAGACAGGTTTGGTTAAATATTCTTTTATCTGG